>CM032449.1:126788114-126955614 GCA_019049505.1 Pachyrhynchus sulphureomaculatus | reverse complement strand
TTTTTTGGGGAATTATTTAAATGAAAAAAAAGTCTGAAGTGATCTAGCTAGAATACGAACCCGTCGACCCATGTGATGGAGTTCTGTTGTATTAGCATTTCGGCTATTGAAGCTTCGTGAAATTAAGGAGTAACTAAAAGGTATATATAAAAAAAGCATTGTTTGTTGGATAAGTAAAAAATGACTTGTTTAAGTTGGGAAAAAAGTTGTAAATTGAAAAATTTAGAAATAAAATAATTTTTTTTTAACTAGTAGAACTTATAATAATATTATTTTTTTTATTTTTTTATTTCCTTGTTATTCTAAGAGAATAGCCGATTGTCGTTTTGTTTTTTTTTTTTTTGCCTAACTTAATTTAATAATAATAATAATAATAATAATAATAATAAAATTTGTTCTGACTTGTCCTATACTTGTTCTAACTTGTTCTAACCTGTCTGTCTGTCTTTGGTGAGAGGAGGAGGAGGAGGAGGAGGAAGTGTGGTGATATAACTTTATTCTAACAAACAAAAAAAAAAAAAACAAAACAAAATGAAATGAAATGAGCCTAGCCTAGCCTCGCCTCACCTCATGTTTAGTTTAGTTTATAACAGATCTTTGGTTGTAGTACATCGATATTATGGGTGATACTGATGTGAATAACTTTACTCTACCAAGAGTGCTGAAAGATTTTAATATGAAAATTGTGGATGCATGTATTTTAATAAACCGTTATATAAAGTGTTTTACTGGACGTGAGAAACAAAAATGGTTAAGTGATTACAATTTGCTTAAGAGATATTTAACTAAAGATATGGTGATGTCTCAAAATGGATTTCATTTTGCTATTTGCCCATTATGTTATTTGGAGGAGGTTCAAGTTCAATTAGAAGACTGTGAATGTGATAAAGTCAAAGATGTGATTATCCGTGCACGAGAGCTATCATCTTTACCACGTAGATCGCCACGTTTTTTATAAATAAATAAATTATAATATGACAAATTATTATTATTATTATTTTAATAAATGAATAATATAACCCTGTGTTTGAATTTTATTTCCCTACTTTCCACCAAAAATATCTCATGCCTAGCCTCTATGTGTAAATGAAATGAAACACAAGTTTTAAAATAATTTGTTATTATATTAATTTAAAAATACAATGCAATTTTTTATTTTACATTTAATTTCTAAGTAGTAGTAGTAGTAGTAGTAGTAGTAGAAGTAGTTGTAGTATCTTTCTTATTATTATTTTTCTTTCCTTTATTTTTCTTGCAACTGCTTAATCTAAGAACGTATTTATCTTTTTGTTGTTGAATTGTTTCCTCTCTTTCCATGCAAGCATTGAGATTTGTAAAAACTTTCCTGTATTCTGCCCGTGCATTTTGGAGATTATTTTTACATTGTGTTAGTTCGCTATCCATTTTATAAATTTCAGTTGTTGTATCGGAAAGATTTTCCCTTAGTTTTAAAATCTCTTCTCGAAGATCGCCAATTAGGAAATTACCAGCTGTATTTTTTTCCTGACATAATTGCAGTTGATCTGTTAGATTTCTCTTGAACATTTGTAAATCTGCTTCCAACTTAATATTTTCTTGTAATAGCCTAATATAATTTGTATAATTTATGGAATTAGTTAAATCTTCGGTAACATTTTGGTATTCTTTAATTTTTTCCATACAAAACATCAATCACTGTGAGCTCAGTTTCATATAAATTAATGTAATTATCAAGTCGGTGTGAACATTGTAGGTATAGAGTTAAACTAGTATTATATAGAACATCGTAATCATTCTTTAAATAGACATTATCTTCTCTGTACTTACTGCAATTATTATTATTATTATTAGTATCATCATTATTACAACTGATATAATAAAAACAGGATAAGAAATATCCTAAAAAAATATACTTGGTAAATAACATTTTTTTTAGATGTGTTTTCATTAATAGATATCAACTATATGAGTTAACTGTTAATAAATGTAGTATATATAGGAATATTGAAATTATCTGTTTCCTTGTCTTTCATTAGCAGCTCTCTCGTTTCCTTGTCTTTCTTTACTGGAAATATAATGGGACGGTATATGTTTTGCACCATTTCTTGATTTAAAAAGTTCTTTAACGTCACATGCTACACACATTTTTCATTATATAGATCTGTTTCACCTTTACATTTGGGGCACTTTACTCTTACAATAACTGGCATTGTGTGTGTGTGTGTGTGTGTGTATGTGTTATCAATTTAAATCTATCTCTACTTTATATACTACTACTACTACTACTACTACTACTACTACTGCTCCCTTCTGCTATCAAATTATCTGTTTACAAATTTTCCATCAGGTGAAAAATAATAATAATATTCAGCTGAACAATTACACCTTTTACATTTTTCGTTGGGTTTTGGTTGACGTCTGCAGCTAATACATTTAAATATAGCTGATTCACATCTTACACATTCTTGAAAATGCCGTGTCTTCACATTACAATCAAGACACTTAAACACTAAAATATAAGAAAAACCAAAAATTAAAAAAATTCATTTATTTATTCTAATTAAAAAAAATAAAAATATACATTTATACATCTATTGAACATTATTTTTATCTATCCAACTATTATGTTTATTATCAAAGCCTAACCATTTTACAAATACTCTATTTCCCTGACGTTTTAACACTCTTTCAACTAAATAAATATCGGGATATTTAACTTTTTGCAGTTGCAGTTCATAAAATCCTCCCTTGATGTCATGATTGTGTTCGTCTTGAAGTAAATACGTAACAGGATTTGTAAGTTGTACTTTTTTAATGGTGAAAATTTCCGTGGACCAATTTGGTTTATACTGCTTATCAAAGGCACCTCTAAGTTTTGATATACGTACATGATCACCTACATTATACTTAGGTTTATGTGTCATTTTGATGTGATTGTAAACGGTGTTCAGTAGCATTTTTTCCTGTTTTTCCGTTACCTCAGCAGGTTTTAAACCTATCGTTCTATGTTTTTTATTATTATACAAGTTTACTATATTCGATAGTAATTTAACCCATTTATAAGATCCTTGAAGACTAAATTCTTTCCACATCATAGTTTTAAGAGTTCTGTTGACACGTTCTACAATCGAGGCTTTTTTTTCACTGTACACAACATAGTGTCGAATATTGTATTTTTTCATCAAGTTTTGTGCTTCTTTTCCTGTAAATTCAGTACCAGAATCTGTACATAAATGGATTGGAGTTTGTTCCTTGAACACGTTTTTAAGAGCATCTGCAACTTCCTTTGATGTTTTTGATTTCAATGGATAGGCCCATACGTATTTGGAAAAACAATTAATCACAACTAGTATGTATTTATAACCATTATTTTCCTTTTCATATTCTCTCATGTCAACTAAGTCTGCTTGCATTAGATCCAAAAGTGATTTTAAAATTACTCTTCTGCGTTTAAAATTTATTCTGGCTGGTCTATGAATTTCTTCAACGATTTGTTTTTTTTTACTTTAGTTACATATTTGGTCATTTTTTTTTTTTTTTTTTTTTTTTTTTTTTTTTTTTTTTAACTCAACAATAATATTAGCTTCACGTAATTCTTCAATAATTGAGTTGATCTCGTTTGTAAGACTTGTATTGCCTGCTGTCTCAGAGGTAAGTAACAACTGTAGTCGTTCAACAAGTTCATTTGGATCATCCCAGTACACATAATCAATTGGATTATTAGTAACCTTCATAAATATCCCGTGTCCTTGTTTTATACTCTCTTCTTCTTCTTCTTTCTTCTTCTTCTTCTCTTCTGCTAGCTCTGATTCGCTATCCGGTTTTTTCAACATTGGTTCAATAAGTTTTTTAAATTTACTATTTCGACTAGATTTCACATTTTTTATAGCACCTGATTTAGTTAGAATTTGAACATAATTTTTAGAATCTTTATTTGTATAGGAAGTTGGTAGATTTTGATTAAAAAGTAACCCATACAAACCATTGGTACCCTTATATCGTTTTCCCTCCAATTAATAGATCAGGTCCATCGAAATTAATCGTTTTATTACCGATGGAAAACCGTTCAATCTCTCTATCAAATTTTACTCTAAATTTTCCCTCTGAATTTTCACTATGAGGATCTCTAAGAAACTTTTTTATATATTTTAAAGGTAAAGGATGATATTGATCATAATAATCAGTCAATGATTTCTCTTGTATGGTTTTATTCAATTGAGCTTCGTATTCCTTTTGTTTTGCAACTTCCTCAGCTAATTGGTCTTTTTGAACATTTTTTATGAGAAGTTTCCTTAGATTATACGGTGATTTAGATACGGTGGAAAATTGTAATTTTCTTCTCATCCGGGGGGCAGACATAGGTGTTTTCAATCCTTTAGGTGTAACTATGTTAAATTCCATAGGAGTTGAGGTTTTAGGAATAGGTTCAGAGGCTATTGATTCTTTGTCACTATCATCTTTAATAACACCATCTTCACTATCATCATCATCAACATCATTATCATCATGATCATCAGCATCATAATCTGCGTCTTCCGTTTTTATCTTTAAATCAGGGGCTGAGTCTATTTTTTTCATTTTCTTTCTGCTAGGTTCCAATTTATTTTCAATGTTTAGTAGATGTTTCGTTATGGGTTGAAATAAATTTTCATGTGCAATTTGTTCATGTTTTAAAATTTTTAATTTATTTTTTATATCTTTTCGTTTATTCACTAATTCATGTTTAACACTTTTTTGTTTTTTTTTTTTCACTTGAAGTATTGCTTTTTTCTTCTTCTTCGTCTTCTTGTGCTTCTTGGAGCCATCATGTACCATTGACACTTAGATGTTGTCTAAGAGCATTAACTAAATTTAATTAAATATATATGTAGTGATCCAAGCAATAACGATACCTTCCTTCATCAATATTGTTGTCCTTGAAAACAGATAAAAATCCAAATGGTTTTTTCCAACAAAAAGAGCAGAGCTCTTTGAAGCTGTCAAACGACATGTCTGTACCAACATGATCGGAATATACATGTCGTAAATTTAAATCGTCCTGTTTGAATAATATTAGTACGTTGGCATTGTCTCTAATTAAATGTTTCGGTATCTTTGCATATGTCTGACAAAGATAAAAACAGTCAATGTTATTGTGACGACCCATACTAAAATATTCTCGTATTACATCTTGCTTGTCACAGGCGACGTCATCGAATATGAACACAGAATTTCGTTTAGCTTCCGATGGTGTTATTATTTGTTCACCGTTCTCAAATGCAAAAAATCCTAGACCTTTGATCGGTTTTAATAATTGTTCCAAATAAATATATTTAGGTTGATACAAAGACTTGGAATAAAGGTAAACATTTTCAAATTTTAATCCGTTCGGATGTTCGAGAAGGCTTAGCATAGTTGACGTTTTGCCACAGTTACTAGGTCCGGAAATAATACATCGCATCGTTGATGGTAACAATACACTATGTTTAATATCATTTTTAATATCTTCTAAATCATGATTTACAACTTTTAGTCTAGTTTTCTGTTTGACCACTCTCTTCATTTCACATTAAGTGTTAGAATAGAAATAACTATAAAAAAGGAGGGTTTGTTGAATATATAGTCAGTTTATGATTAGCTCTTCTCAAATAAAAACAAAAATAAAATAAAATGAAATACTATGTAAGCGGTGACTCATTTCAAGGCAGGGGTCTTTTAAACAGTGCAATTAATAAGCTTCCATTTGAATTACATTTACCTGGATATAATTTTTGTGGACCTGGTACAAAATTGAAAGAACGTCTAGCACGTGGTGATAGAGGAATCAATCCTCTCGATGAAGCGTGTAAAGAACATGATATAGCCTATTCAACCTACAGTGATTTACATGATCGTCATCAAGCTGATAGAATTTTACTGAGAAATGCCCTAAGTAGAATGAGAGCCTCGGATGCATCGTGGAAAGAGAAACTTGCAGCAGCAGGTATTTCTGCTATCATGAACAGTAAAATTAAATTAGGTATGGGTGGAGGTAGGAATAGTATATCAAATAAACTGATTAACCAAGATGAAAATTGTCAGTGTCCTATCATAGAGTCAAAGAAGGAGAAGAAGAATATGACTCCACAAGCTGCAATCATTATTAGACAAAGTGTTAAAGCAATGCAAAAATATCTAACAACAATGGAAACTTTGTTAGGTAAAATCAATAGCCCTTCCAACCAAAAAAAAAAAAATTCAAAAGGAGAAAATGAAAATAAAACCTGAGAAAAAACGAATACTAAAACCCAATAGGGAAGAAGAAGAAGAAGAAAAGCACCTTAATTATCATGAAAGAGCAATTAAAGAAAAAATGGGCAATAGATTATCTACTACTACTACTACTACTGCCTTACCTGTTAAGAGAAAAAGAAAACTTGAAAATAAGCAAGAATCTGAAGCTAATTTACTGGAGAAGAGATTTAAGCAAGATATAGAACAACAACAACAACAACAAATAGCTAGTAAAAAGCGGAAACGATCTAATAGTACTAGTAGTAGTAGTGAGGGTGAGAACTTGGATATGGACTTTGATGAGTTTACTGGTAATAAAAGAGCAAAAATATAAATTAGGATTATTAGTTATATGTGATTTAGTTAATTAAAAACCTTTAACAAGATAACAGTTATGGTTTGTAGTAAAAAAAAAGTGTGTAAATCTAAAAGACAAACTATTCGACGACGACGACAACAACAACAAAGGAGAAAAACAAGTAATCGTGGTATAAGAAAAAAAACTTCAAGCTTCCAGTCGGTTGCAAAGAAAATAAAAAGGAATATCTTAAAAGGAAAACCTACGAATATAAACAGTGCGCTTAATATTGCCATTAAAACGGTGAAAAATGAAAAAGGTAAAATCAAAGCACCGAGAGTTATTCAGATTCCTAAAACGGGCGGAATTTTACCATTAATACCGATATTTGCTGGACTTAGTGCTTTGGGTACTTTGAGTGGGGGAGCAGCAGGTATTACAAAAGCCATTAATGATGCTCGATCGGCTAAGCAACAATTGGTAGAAAGTCAACGTCATAATAAAACAATGGAAGCATTTGCCATGGGAAAGGGTCTATATTTAAAACCTTACAAACATGGAATGGGTCTTTTTTTACACCATCCTCCCAAGATACGAAATTACCGATAGCATTACCCAATCATGCTTTAACAAACCTAGAGATGGAAATGTATGCAAAAAAAATGAAAATTCCCATATTTTCGAGGGGTCTATATGAAGGACAGGTTGCCGAGGAAAATTCATAAATATGAATCGGGAGTAATCAATTTGGATAACAACGCTGGACCTGGTACACATTGGACTGCTTACAAGAAATATGGAACTGTAATTTATTATTTCGATAGCTTTGGAAATTTGTTGCCACCCATAGAAACACAACTGTATTTTCAGTCGAATGAACATTGTAATATTTTTTATAACCACACGTCATATCAATCTTACAACTCTATTATTTGTGGACATTTATGTTTAAACTTTTTATATCACCCCGTATATTTTAACAATAAAAAAACAAGTTGATTCTTTAAAAGTGTTTTTTTATTTATTCATAACATTTTGTACCAATCACTCTGTCAGCTTTCAATGAAGTAACAGGTACGTGTACTTAGTACAATTCGTTATATCCTACCATCGTATTCCGTAACTTCTAGGATAAGTACCCCACCAGTAAATTGTTATTTATTCATAATATTTTAAGTAGAGTAGAACTTGCAGTAAACAAGAAAAAAAATGTCCTACACGTTTACATTGTCAGGACGTGACTCCCTACTGTCATCAAAAATTTATCCTCCGATTGTATTAAACGAAAATGAAGAGTACGTTTTGGGTCTGATTAATTTCGAAAGTTATAATTCAATTCCAAACGTTGACAAAACCAACAATACCTTTTATTATGATGAAGACAAAAAAAAAATTATTTTACCAGAAGGATCCTATGAAATTAAAGATATACAAAACTATTTGATCAAGCAAATTCAAATAAAGTCAAGTGGAACAAGCAAATCATCATCATCATCATCATCATCAACATCATCATCATCATCATCAAAGAAAACAACTTCAAATGAAATAACTTCCAATGAAACAGATGATGTACTTGTCGTCATCGAGGAAAACTTGAACACGCTTAAGTGTGAAATTAAGAGTAACAAAAAAATTGACTTTAGCAAAGCAAATTCACTGGGAAAACTATTGGGATTTGAGAACAAAATACTGAAAGCGAATACAAAGTACATATCAGAAAATCCTGTAGATATATTCAAGGTTAATTCAATTTGTATAGAATGCAATCTAGTCACTAATTCGTATAATAATGGTGCGCATGTGCATATAATTCACATTTTTTTCCCCAATGTACCACCTGGTTTTAAAATAGTAGAGAAACCTTCAAATGTCATATATTTGCCAATAAGCACTCGCTATATAGATGAAATTCAGCTTAAAATCACCGATCAAGACGGAAATCTAGTTAATTTTAGAAAAGAGTTTGATAACGATACGTTTACACTTAAAAAAAGTTTCATAGGAAAAAAGAAAGGAGAAGAAGAAGAAGAAGAAGAAGATGGTATTTCTATATAACCATAATTCATTTAATGTACCGCTAGTAGGCTGTGAACAACAACAACAACAACAACAACAACAACAACAACAACAACAAACTGATTATAAATTATATAGAAGAAAGAAAAATCATCGTAGTTTGCAAAAACAATTGAAAGAATTAACACCTGAGAATAAGTCTGTATTAATGACCTTAGGGTTTAAATTAAAAAAGTTATAAAAATATTAGCAAAATTTCAAGATTACAAAGACTTTGGTATAGCTTTAAGTTGCAGCTTAGTACAAGTGTTCAAAGAATTTTAATAATAATAATTAGGTGTAAGTGCAAATACAGTAATACTGAAGAAGAAAGAGAAGAGGAACATGAGTTATAATATATTAAAAGTTGGTGAAAATGTGTTACATGACGAATCAATAGTTAGTTATCAATACCATACACATCAACCTTATTCATCAACAACTTTAAGCAACAACGATGAAATTCGTATACCCATTCAAACTCAGGACCTTTATACGTTGCCGAGTCAAAGTTTTTTATATGTTGAAGGTAAACTTCTTAAAAGTGATGATACATTTAGTGAAAATGTTCATTTTTCTAACAATGGAATACTGCATCTGTTTGATGAAATTCGTTATGAACTGGGAGGAGTGGTAGTTGATCGTGTTAGAAATCCTGGAATAACATCAACTATTAAGGGACTCGTATCATTTACTCAAAATGAAAGTAACAGTTTACAAAATGCAGGGTGGTGTGAAAAACAGAACCCTTCTCTGTTGGATGGCAGTGGAAATTTCAATGTTTGCATTCCACTGAAAATAATAATGGGATTTGCTGAAGATTTTCATAAAATTGTAATGAATACACGTCAAGAATTGATACTAATCAGAAGCAGTTCGGATTTGAATGGAATTCAACAAACTGCAGATAAAAAGGAAACCTATAAAGTAACCCTTAATAAAGTGTTTTGGAAAATGCCACACATTTCAGTGAGTGATAGTCAAAAGTTACGCCTTCTCAAGCAATTCGAAAGCAACAGGGATTTAAACATAGCATTTCGCAGTTGGGAACTGCATGAATATCCACAACTGCAGCAGTCAAAAAATCACACTTGGGCTGTAAAATCTTCAAATCAGTTGGAAAAAACCACGTTTTATTATTGTTGCTTTTCAAACAGCAATGAATAATAAAATTACTGAAAATATGAGTACTTTTAAACATATTAACTTGACTAATTTAAAGGTCTACTTAAATTCCGAAGTTTTCCCATACGATAATTTAAATTTAGATTTTGACGTCAACAAATATGCCATTCTCTACGAGATGTATGCGCAGTTTCAAAAATCATACTATTATACACCTATCAATGATCCATGTGTCTATCCTATAAGGTTTAAAACACACACACCCATTAGTAGTAATAGATTGCTCGCGACAGAATGAAGATATACTGAAAGGAGGAGCTGTCGATATACGAATAGAGTTTGAGACAAGTCAAAACGTACCCAAAGGGACTACGGCTTATTGTTTGATTTTGCATGATCGATTAGTTGGATACAACCCTCTTACCAGCACAGTGAAAGTATTTTAATCTATAATAATAATGTATATATTGGACGTGCAAGGATTTCAATATACCACCAGTAATTTTATCTGTAAGGAAATTGCTATTATAAACATTAAAAATGGAAAAGTGTTTCACCGACATATAAACCTACCACAACCCTTGGAATGGTTCAATTCAACGCTAAGCAAACATATCAGTTGGTCAACTCAAAATATCCACGGACTTTTATGGGACAGTGTTAGTGATGATTATTTACCTTTAGAAAGTCTATATCTCTTTATTAAAAATGTAATCAAGTCACATGAAAAAGTTTTTGTTAAAAGGATTAAGTAAGAAAATGTGGTTGAAAAATATAATTCCTAAAAATATTATTATAGACCTATTTGAATTAAATTGTCCTAAGTTACAAACTTTAAGTAAAGAAACTAGTTCTAATTATCATTGTAATAGTCATGGACAGAATAATTTAATATGTGCTCGAGAAAATGTATTGTTAGTGAGAGATTGGTTTTTAAATTGTAATGATAAATAAAAAAAGGTAACTATATTTTAAAATTTTAGACTTTTATTTACTACTCTGTTTTACTTATAAAATCAATATTTACTTGTACTTGCTTGGGGTTGTTCTGCTACTTTTTTCTTTTTTGGTTCACCATCATCATCATCTTCATTAATTTTATCTTTAGTAAAAAGAACTAAGGTACATGGAACATCTGACATTGTATTTTTATTTTAAAAAAACTTTTTAGAGAAGAAAAACAACGATTGCTATAGTGACACTGTTCGTTCACAAATGTTGACTGTTGTGTGTGTGTGTGTATGTGTTCTTATTAATTACTACCTATTTAAGTACTATGTAACTACTTTATTTTTCTTGTTAATTACTACCTATTTAAGTAATTATTTTTTTAATGAGCATTAATTGCTTAAATTTCTTCCTCTTTCAACATTAAAAAAAAAATTCACCATCAAATTACTACCTATTTAAGTACTATGTAACTATTTTATTTTTCTTGTTAATTACTACCTATTTAAGTAATTATTTTTTTTATTGAGCATTAATTGCTTAAATTTCTTCCTCTTTCCCCCTTAAAAATTTCTCCATCAAGTACCATCGTACTTGTGGATATTTATCTAGGCTCAAGAGAAAGTTATGTTCTTCTTCTTCGATCGTATCTATTTCCTGCCACATATAGCGGACGGGTAAGATCCACAACCGATCGTGGAGTACAGCAGACGTTGGTACATAATTTAAATGTATATGTACTCTTTTTTGACAACCTCCATCTTTTGCACCCCATGTCTAACCTTGTTATTAATTTTTTTTGTTGTCAAAATAAACACAATAGTTGGATCGATAAGAATAATGAATAGTAAGTAATAATAGCAGTAGGAAAAGATTTTATATATAAGGGTGAGATGTATCAATATAAACTTCATTTTAAAAAAACAAGAGTCTGAGAGAACATTAAAAACAAAAAAAAAAAAAAAAAAAAAAATAAAAAAAAAAAAAAAAATTAAAAAAAAAAAAAAAAAAAAATGCCAGTTGTTGAAAGAGTAAAATGTCCCAAATGTAAAGGTGAAACAGACCTGTATAATCAAAAATGTTTGACATGTGAAGCTAAGGATTTCTTTAAAAGAAAAGATGGTGCAAAACATTTACCATCTTCGTATTTGTCCAGTAAAGAAAGAAGAGGAATCGAAAGAGAAGCCAACGAACGAAATAGAAACAGATAATTTTTGTTTTCTCACAAAATAAAATTATTTATATTAACACTTTATAACTTTTTTTTATAATGTAAAATTATTCTTTATTCTTAATATATGTATTTTCTTAAATCTGCTCATACTTGTGTGTTTTATTTACCCAAAAAACAGCAACAACAAATCTATTATTAGTAAAGGAAAAAAAAGTTTTACTAGTAAAAATTTCAAATATAAAGTTTTTTTTTTTTTTTGTTTACACAAGCTAGGCTATTATTATTATTACTATTTTCTTGGAAAACAGACTATTTTCGGTGATGATGTCATTGGCAATTTGGTCACGTGACTTTTTCAGACAGGTTAAGACAAGCGTCGTATGGAAAATTCCTACATCGGGTATTTTATTTTTTTGCTTTATACATATGAGGTGAGGCGAGGCTAGGCTAGGCTCATTTCATTTCATTTTGTTTTTTTTTTTTTTTTTTTTGTTTGTTAGAATAAAGTTATATCACCACACTTCCTCCTCCTCCTCCTCCTCCTCTCACCAAAGACAGACAGACAGGTTAGAACAAGTTATTAGGACAAGTTAGGACAAGTCAGAACAAATTTTATTATGATTGTTCTCGTTTTTCTTTCTCACATTTGGTCAATGTGGTTCCATGTTTGGCTGACGGGCGCAAACCAAGTCAGCACAAACGCATTACTATTGTGTATTAAGGAATGACCTGACAATGTTACATGTTTTCAAAATCACTGACTTCTGAATGTTTTTGTGTATGTTTGTGTTGAGTCCTAATTGTACTAAGTGTGGTGTGAATGTTGTTGGTGTAAGGCCTGTGGCTGATATAATGAGGGGGACAATGATGACTTTTTCTTGTTTCCATAGCCTTTTTATTTCCGTTGCAAGATCTGTGTATTTGGAAATTTTCTCTGTGTATTTCGTTTGGATGTTTGTGTCGTTGGGGACAGCTATGTCAATTAGATAGGTGACTTTTTCTTTTTTGCACTGAAAAGTAATATCGGGTCTATTGGCCTAATTATTATTATTATTATTATTACAAAAAGTTCTTCTTTCTCACATTTGATAAATGTGGTTCTATGTTTGGCTGACGGGCCAAAACCAAGTCAGCACAAACGCTATTACCATTCCGTATTAAGGAATGACCTGACAATGTTACATGTTTTCAAAATCACTGACTTCTGAATGTTTCTGTGTATGTCTGTGTTGAGTCCTAATTGCACTAAATGTGTTGTGAATGTTATTGGTGTAAGGCCTGTGGCTGATATAATGAGGGGGACAATGATGACTTTTTCTTGTCTCCATAGCCTTTTTATTTCCGTTGCAAGGTCTGTGTATTTGAAAATTTTTTCTGTGTATTTCGTTTGGATGTTTGTATCGTTGGGGACAGCTATGTCAATTAGATAGGTGACTTTTCCTTTTTTGCACTGAAAAGTAATATCCGGTCTATTAGCGGAGACTGTTTTATCTGTATGGATACCGATGTCCCAGTAGAGCTTGTAATCTTCATTTTCAAGTGTGGATGTTGGCGTGTATTTGTAATAGGGATCTGTGATTATTATTATTATTATTATTATTATTAAATTAAGTTAGGCAAAAAAAAAAAAAAACAAAACGACAATCGGCTATTCTCTTAGAATAACAAGGAAATAAAAAAATAAAAAAATAATATTATAAGTTCTACTAGTTAAAAAAAAAATTATTTTATTTCTAAATTTTTCAATTTACAACTTTTTTCCCAACTTAAACAAGTCATTTTTTACTTATCCAACAAACAATGCTTTTTTTATATATACCTTTTAGTTACTCCTTATTTCACGAAGCTTCAATAGCCGAAATGCTAATACAACAGAACTCCATCACATGGGTCGACGGTTCGTATTCTAGCTAGATCACTTCAGACTTTTTTTCATTTAAATAATTCCCCAAAAAAATTGGGAAAATTACCCGAGTACAGAAAAATTTTATTTTTGCCTTTTTTACAACATACCAAAACTACCCCTAAAAAACTACCCCCTAAATACCAACCCTTTTTTACAAATAAGGACTTTTTGGCCTAATATACACCCTCATCTTCTTCCTAACAACACACCCAAGTTCTTTCACTCTTGCACTTTTCATCACCTCTTTCAAGGTCATTCTTCAGCTCTTCCAAGGTCATCATTCTTCCTCTTCAGGTCTTGGTACGCCGCTTCGGATGGACACATGCCATCGAGGTGCCACCTAAAATAAACACACTTTTTTTTACCTTCTTAAAACATCAATATCTCATTTGTTTACGTCACTTAATTATACCAGCATCCAAAGACTACTACTAGGAGTAAGATCTTTTTTAATATGATACCTTTACTAACACTATCTAGTAACAATCCTCTATGGCTCAGTGGTTAAGGCGCTGGTTTTGCAGTATGGGAAATAAAGGTTCGAATCCTGCTATAGACATTTGCTTTTTTTATTTATATTTAAATTCATACAAGTCCACAACCTAATGTGACGTATATATGGGTGTGACGTCAGCAGTGAAGAACTCTTCTTGCAGAAGATTATCCAACACATCGAGGCTCACCTAATCTCTCTCTCTCTCTATCTCTCTTAAGCTTCAAGACATCCAATGATGACAAAAGGGCACTGATCAACAGCCACTGGAATGTGACGTCATTGAACACTTCTTCAGCTCTTTCAAGGTCATTCTTCAGCTCTTTCAAGGTCATTCTTCAGATCTTTCAAGGGCATTCTTCAGGGCTTTCAAGGGCATTCTTCAGGTCTTCAAGGTCATTCTTCAGCTCTTTCAAGGTCATTCTTCAGCTCTTTCAAGGTCATTCTTCGGCTCTTTCAAGGTCATTCTTCGGGTAATGGTACACATGCCATCCGCAGTCCCAGTACCCCGCCTTATATACTACTTATATATATATATATATATATATATATATATATATATATATATATATATATATATATATATATATATATATATATATATATATATATATATATATATATATATATATATATATATATATATATATATATATATATATATATATATATATATATATATATATATATATATATATATATATATGTATGTATATAGAAAGTCCTGCCTGTTTAAACATAACAATGAAAGGCAAACCAAAAACATAGAAGTTATTCTTCAGACTGATAAACAAACCAATTGACATGTTTGGCAACTTGGGACACAATTACTTTTGGGGCGATTAAATGTGAACTACTAAATGTGAATTACCATATGTTATATGAAATCGAACCCCATGCCCACAGGAATTACAAAATGAAGATAACAGATCGGAGACACTGAGATAATTTAATTGAATTAATAAATCTACCTTGTCTACAGAAGAACCAAAGAGACAGGTGGGGCCCTTAATAAAAATTGAGGAATTACTGAAATTCAGCAGTAACTAAGTACGAATAATTATGGATCTTCTGATAGGGAACTGTGCCTTGAAGGTTCACCTATATTAAATGACACTATAGAATGGAGATCTGAACTCGAGATGCTGAAATAATGAAACAGAAACGGCTCATCATATTCTATCCGGCTGTAAGGCTTTAGATCACAGAGGTCAAGGTCTTTTTGGAGAACCAAATATGAATCTACAAGAATACATCAACCAACCGATACTGGACTTGTACAACCTTATACAAGGGATAAGAGTGAATGGCTTCAAAGAAATAAGCAAAAACAATAAGGCCAGCGCATCTACGATATTACTGAGGATTTAATTCAGACAGCTCTTAAGATGGGAAAAAAAGGTTACTTTAGGCACAAATTAATTAGTTAATTAATTATTTTCGTCGTGGTTGAATTTAGGTTTCTCGGAACGTCAACTGGGTCCATCCATGGCTGAATTATTTAGGTGAATCTTAGCTAGTTAGTTACAGGTGGAAGTTAGTTAATATTAATTCAAGTTTTCCTGCATTAAACTACAATTTAATTATTTAATCATTATCTTTACTATTGTAAACTAACCTCTATCCTTATTTAGTCAAGATCTACCTAACCTAAACAAAATATGTATTTGAATGTAAAATAAACCCTAATTGAATTATTTAGTTATGTAATTAATTAATTATTTTGGATTAGACTTATCTGAATTAGCCTGAGCTAACTCCAAAAAAATGTTAAAAAGAAACATATTTTAGTTCGTTTAAGTTAAATAAAAATAAATAAAACAAATTAATTTATCTGCTGAAAAATTTAGAAAGTTTTGTTTTCCACAATTCTTCGGGAGCCACTAAAAATTACCATTCTTGAGGCATTTCGATTTTTCCAGACTGGATTTATACTTGAAAATCTAAGTCGAAATTAATACAAGGATTTACTTAAACCATTTTGTACGCCATCCAACTTATAAAACAGTATTTGTCTTGCGGTATATGAGAAGGGAGATAAACTTGAAATTTATTAACCATTCGCATAGCGCAACATTAAATAAAAATACCATAACAGGATTGTAGAAAGTAAAATACTCCAGGGCGTTTTAGACGTTTATTTTACGAAGAAGATTTTAGATAAAGCACAGATCTGAGTAGCTTACCAAACTATTCGTTTTTTTAACTTCGAAGGAAAACTTTATAAAAGCATATTTGAAACTTACCGTCTTTTTTATTAGTGTTCCGTAAGGAATACTTATAAGATCACTTCGGTGTCTGACCATCTGTCTGTCCATCTATTTAACATAGAAAGTTGAAATTTGGCACTAATATAGGAATTGATGGCCTCATGGGAGCCGTGTAGTTTTGAATGTTAGATTTTGACTCAAAAGGTTAGTTTTAGGGGGTGAAATCGTAAGTGAAAAAAAAATGTTACCAGGCCATCGAGTGGGGTGTCAAATGAAAGCTTGTGAAAACAAATTCTTACGCATTTGTGTTATTTTGAAAGCGAAAAACCTCTGTCCCCCTTATCTCGAAAAGTACTGATCAAAAAATTTTGAAAAAATGCTGGAATATTCTCTACAGGTTGTAGATTGAACGAAAATTATCACGAGTGCATTACCTTTAATAATTTATTTGGTATATAAAAAAAAAAAAATTTCAAGGTCATTAGTTTTCAGTAAGGATCGGAAAGAAACTTTGTGGAGAACTCATTTGGGGTGTGTTTTGTAACGTTCTTGATCATTTTTATGTTAAAAGCAATCTACTAATTGTACTTATTGTTTTTAAGTTTTATGTAGAAAATGCATAAACGAACGTACATACTCTGAAATTTCCTATACTTAATAAAGAGAACTATAGATTGTTGCACAAGGAGATCTCTACTTGAAATTAATGCACCTTGTCGAAGTTCCCTCGACTCTTGTAGTATATGTCACAATGTCTATACCGAACATATTGCTTCGTTAGATTGAGTGACAAGACAATCTAAGTCCATGGACTGGCAGAAATGTTCCTCATCCGGGAGTGTTTAATTTGACTATTATCAGTTAGTTTTAATCTTTCCACCAGACATGTTGAACTTGCTTTTATGGCGTTGTCATGGTGGAAGACGATACCCTTTCTGTTTACGAATTCCTGCCGGTTTTTTTATCACTTGCTGCATTCTTGTTATTTGCTGACAATAGAGTACAGTATCAATCCTTTGGCCATGCACTACTCCTTTCCCATCCCACCATACAGCATCGCCCTCTTTCGCACCAATCCGGGCTTTGCCATCATTTGTGGAGCTTTATCCTTTTTCTCACACGATCTTTTTCACATATTATTATAATACGTGATCCATTTTTTATCGCCTGTGATCAACCGCCTCAGAAGTGGCTTTATTTCGTAATATTTCTGTAGAGATTTATAGATGGAAATTCGGTCGAGTAAATGTTTCAGCGTCAAATCATGTTACACCAAAACATCGAGCTTCTTTTTGTAGCCACCATTCTCCAGATTATTTAAAACTGATTGGTGGCGGATGTTTAGTTCCTTGGCGATATCATGATTATTTACAAGGAGTGTGAATTAATTTTGAGGGATGTATTATATAGCATCGGGGTATACTGTTGCTATATTCATGGTGAAGCGCCATTATTAGACTTTAATTTTTAGTATATGTTATTTTGTTGAAATGTAAACAAGATATTTTTTTGAGCATTGAATATGTCGAATTACGTGCTAACAAAACACCATTTGCGGGAAGCGTTACTTTTCTTGTTTAATGCGATGAAAAGCGCTGCTGAAAATCATCGATTGCTGTCTGAAACTTATGGTTATTATATTCTATCAATAAAATCATGTACTGAGTACTGGTTTCGATGCTTTAAAAGTGGTGATTTCGACACGGTAGACAAAGAACGTTCAGGCCAGCCGAAAGAAGATGAAGACCCCTGCCAAATGGAAAAAGAACTTGCAGAATCATTAGGAGTTAATCACACAACCATTTCTTAGCGCTTACATGCACTGGAAATGATTTAGAAGTAAGAAAATTGGGTGCCGTATGAATTGAAACCGAGGGATGTTGAAAGGCGATTTTTCACCTGTGAACAACTGCCTCAACGGCACAATCGGAAAGGTTTTTTGCATCATATCGTAACTAGTGATGAAGAATGGATACGCTACGATGATCCAAAGCGCAAAAAATCATGGCTGAAACCCGGTGAGCCAACAACATACTCTCCAATGCCGAATAGTCATGGCTCCAAGCTTATGCTATGTATCTGGTGGGATCAGCTGGGTGTAGTGTATTATAAGCTACTTCAACCCATTGAAACTATTACTGAAGAACGTTACAGACAGCAATAAATGCAAATGAGCTAGACGTTGAAGGAAAAACAACCGCAGTATGCCAAAAGACACGACAAAGTGATTTTTCAGCATGACAGCGCTCGGCCACATGTTGCAAAACCCGTCAAGGAAACGCTAGAAGTGCTTGGATAGGATGTCCTACCTCACCCGCCGTACTCACCAGACATTGCTCCTTCTGATTAACATTTGTTCCGATGGATGACGCACGGCCTTTCTGAACAGCACTTTCATGCTATTAAGTTTTTTTTTGTGGGTCTAGCACATGTGCTGCAGGGACGTCCCTAAAGCGCTACAGGAGCGAAATGTGTAGGGAAAAAGCGATTCACGCTGTAAATTGTACTTGGTGGGAAACACAGTCCTGGGCAAATTATTCCAAAGGGATGATGTTCTCCATATAAAAGACTACTTGAAAAGCGTTGAACAAGGAGCAACAATCTGAACCTCATATGGATGTGAAGTATTAGCACTACGTGTATTTCTAACAAGCACCGCTCTGGGAGGAATTAGGCGGGCTAGATCTTTCGAACACTTTCCATGAAAATACTTGTAGAATAGGCGCAAGTCTGCAACCGTCTTCGATGTTCCAGCGAATCAAGACCGCCGGTCAGTTCCGAGCCTTCAATCATACGAACAGCTCTTCTTTGAACATAATCTAACAAATGCAATATATTTTTGGGAACGGAGCCCCAAACATGGGAGAAGTATTCCATAGTTGGCCGAATTTGAGCTTTGTAAAGAATTAACAGTTGTGGAGTGTAAAGCTTTCCGGTTCGAAATAATATTCTCAACTTTTGAAAAGCTCTCCTTGCTATCCCTGCCACATGTTCGTGTCAGGACATATTTGCTCCCAAATTAACGCCCAACAAATTGAGTGACGATGTTAGAGGAATGGAGTGCCCCGCCATAACTATGTCGGGTTCAGCAACGTTAACTTTTTTAGAAAAAACTGCCGCCTGGGTTTTTGTAGCGTTAAATTCCACTTAGTTACTGTCACCCCAAGATAGAATGTCTTCCAGATCTTTGTTAAGTTGAACGCCTTCCCGCTGTCTGCGGATATTCGTCTGAGTAGCCGATGTCCGAGCGTTCAAAGTGAATGAAGAGATAGATGCCAAAAAATGGTTCGGTTCGTGGATAGCCTCAAAAGATGAGTCGTTCTTTCAGCGTGGTGTTCATATTGTGCCACAAAGATGGGGGAAGGTAGTGGCTAGCGATGGACAATACTTTAAATAATCAATCTGTAACCATTTTTTTTACAATAAAGCAATATTTTTACCGAAAAATTTCAATTCATACACCAAATACATGCCGGTCTTGCTCAACTTTAGTTTAAATTCTATCAACTTTTTCTGCCATTGGTTAACTTGAAATTTATGCGTTACCGCCCTTGGTCGTTTTGCGTATTAAGAGGTCGCCGTTCTTACAAACTAACACAGGAATGTACACTACATTTGCATGGTTACTTGATGTTCCGGGTTTACAGCACAGGTCCTATCATTATTAACGTTTAATAGAAACTTTTTTCATTAGTTCAAAATATCTGTAATCATTTTATCCTATAAAAATCGTTACACAAATTGAAACACTTCGAAAGTGCACGAAAATTCCCATTTCATCATGCTCACTTATCACTCTAATACCAACTGACTGAAACCTAATCTGTTAAAAGACAAAAAAAATTGAAAAAAAAGCCAAAATTGATGGATAACTGAACTGAAGGTTACACCGAACGTTTTTGTACTTGTAGGGTCAAGTCTGGTCAGATAAAGGGATTCGTTCGAGGGCAAGGGAATCAATCAGAGTGTCAATTAGTCCCTGCACGCCACCGAGCCAGTTCGGTTTCATTCTCCGTTGGCCGCAAAATCGAATTACCAACATCTAAACTTCCGGAAAGTACGGAAGTTTTAGTTATTGGCATGCCCGGACACCGCCAGAAAGTTGGTAAAGAGTTGAGTACGTGTAATGTAATGAAAGCCGCTAAAAAAACGACAGAAAAGTTTCAGTCTGTTATTAAATTTAAAATTTATATCTTTAATCGATATTTTTAGTGTTCCGGACTGAACACTTATAAAGTCACTTCGGTGTCTGTCTGTCTCTCCGTCTGCCACACCCGACTTTCTCCGAAACTATTTGACATAGAAAGTTGAAATTTGTCACTAATATAGGAATTGACGACCTCATCAGAGCGGTGTGGTTTTGAAAGTTAAATTTTGACTTAAGGGACTTTTGGGGGGTGAAATCGAAAGTGAAAAAAATTTTCTTTACCAGGTCATCGATTGGGGTGTCAAATGAAAGCTTGTAAGAACACGAGTTCAAAAATATATATAATGTAATACTTGCGCACATGTTTCTTTGCTTTATTTTTAAAAAATTGCGAAAAATCGCTTTCCCCTCTCACCTTATATTGACAAGGACTGTTCAAAAAAGTTTAAAAAAATTCTGGAATATTCTTCACAGGGTGTAGATTGAACGAAAATTATCACGAGTGCATTATCTTTAATACCTTATCTGATATATAAAAAACAGATTTCAAAGTCATCAGTTTTCAGTAAAGATCGGAAAAAATTTTTGTCGGGAACTCATTAGGGGTGTGTTTTGTGAAGTCATTAATCATTTTATACCTCCGTAACAAAAATTCTTATTTCAAAAGTACGGAACACTAATTGCACAAGTCCGACTTGCACATGGCCGGTTATTTTAACTTAAAACAAGCATTTCCCAAACTATTTTAATATTTTTAAACCGCATACAATTTCAGGGAGGAATGTAAAAACTATTTGGATCTACGTAATCAGGTCCAATAGTTTTCGGCCTGAGGGTAATAAAGAGGTAATAAAATCCAACAATTACATTTATTTTTCGATGTAATCACCGTTTATTTCGATACATTTATTTAAAACAATCAGCTGAGTTTTTTATGCCTATAATCTGAATTTCTGTTCTGTAAATGATCTGAAATTGCCTAAATAACTTCTTCATCGGCTGTAAATTTTCTTCCATACAGGTCCGACTTCAATTTAGAGAATAAAATATATTCGCTAAGGGCTAGGTCGGAGCTGAACACTTGGTGGTTTAGTTGCTGAAAATTAGATTGCTGAATAGCAGCTTTCACAGCAAATGCAGTGTGCACTGGTGCGTTGTCGTACTCTAACCTCATTCCCCGAGACAACTTTCCGCGACACTTTTTTTAATGGCATTCCTTAATTTGTGCATTAATGACGCATAATATTGACATGTAACTGTAGTATTTCGTTCTTTAAAGATTACTACCACAATTTGTTGAGAATTCCAAAAGATGGTGGTCATAATTTTCCTATGCGATTGTGAAGCATCCGCTTTTATTTGCCGTGAGGATCCAGGATGACTTTACACCGTAGATTTCTGACTAGATAGTTTCAACTCCCATCACAACTGACACAATCACATCTTTTTCTGGCCACTTATAGAGTGCTAATAGTTGAGTACAATATTCCCCACATCATATTTTTAAAGAACATTCAAAAGTTTGGAGAACCAGTTTACACTTGCGCTTTGTTTAGTTGATGATCGTGTAGAAGTCGAAGTACCGTGTTTTTCGAAAGCCCACATCTTGTTGCTAATTTTTAGTTTTCAGTGACCTATCATATAGCACCTCTTCTTGCCCAAATGTAATTTGTCATTACGTCAAAATTTATTGACTACAAGATATTCTAATTAAAAAATTTCAAAATATTGCGCCACAGAACCCTTTTTTACGATAATAGCTGAAGTACTATTGATGGTAGAGGAACAAAATTATTACTAAAATGTAACACAACATAGAATAGGAAATTCATGGAGTTAGACTTATTCGCCTGTTTGGGCCGGAAACCTTTGGACCTTACTACGTAAGTTGTGAAAATTTCAAAATTATTCATATGCCTCAAGAAGCGATTTAAACATAAAGTGCGTTCGAATAATAAATCGCAAGAATCCTCCCGTCTCAATATGCAAACAATCAAGTGGCCTAAGTGTGCCCAGGAGTTCGTCACCACGCATTCTTCGTAAGGGTTTATATCTACAATACTGCAATTTAGCTGGTGCTAGAATTAGAACCAACTCTCACAACACACAACAGTTGCTCAACTTTGTTAATCAAATGGTTGAACACCTTTCAGCTTTTATCAACACCTTATTCTCGGATAGGGCACATCTCCACTTTAAAATACACGTTAATAAACAGAAGTGCCATATTGAATATGACAAATCCAAAACTAAAGCTCCAAAAGCCTTTACATTCTCTTAAAATGACGGCTCGGGTAGCAATCTCGACACGTGGAATAATCGACCTGCTCTTTTCTGAGGATAATAGAAGACCGCGCAACGACAATTAATTTGCACGATATGTGAGAGTGATTAAGAGTTTCTTTACAGCCTTTTTACAAGATTTTTGATGATTTCAACCAGAGAATCTGGTTTCAGCAGGATGAAACGACATCACATATGTCAAGCACATCTTCGTCAACCATTCAACAAATGTCCCCGAATAATTTAATTTCCAAAACAGATGCCAACTTTATTTCCACAAACCTAATAGACGCCGATGCGTTTTTTATCCCAAAACTAAAGTTGTCAGTAACTATTCTCCCTCCCTGGTACGTGCAGTTAAAAGGAAATATTGTGCATATCCTATCAGCAATTACGGAAATGACGTACATATGTATTTAAGCCAAAAAACTGACAAATCCATTTCTTTCATGACATTCGATTTGAAATGATGAGTTTCTTGTTGCTTTTTTCTAAACGACTGATCCCCTACTGCATTACTTGGGGTCAAATAATTCTTATTCACTAATGTTTAGCAATCTCTGGTTTGATACTTGATACACGTAGAGTATTAGCCACGAAGTTGTATCTACATGTTTTTTTAATTTAGCGTCACATTCAATTTTGCAGACTGTTAACCCACCGCTTTACCGAGGCTGACATATACTGAGTAAGCAATTATTATGATTTATTTTTTATAATTAGAAGTAAACATCCTCAACTCAAGATTAAAAGCTTCATCTTCAAAATATTTTCTGTCCTTTTTATTTTCTTCTAGTTGAAAGTCTAGCGCTTTTTAAGAGAACAATATTCTGTTTGTCTTAAATGCTGTTGTTATGTTGTATTTTATGTGAGATCAATTGACTCCTACTAACATAGCATCAGCTTCCATTGGATCCGGTCTTCCTGGTAATTCGGTTGACTCTTTTAAAACTACAGGCGCATCAATTTACTCGCAAACCTTAAATTCATTTAAGTAACAAACATCAGCTCTAAATCAGATATCCGTTCCCTTTACTCTGTTTTTCGCCTATCGAAATCTTTTGTAGTTAGTTTGGATTTTGTGTGGTCCACAATGGTCACTTTATAGGACTGGAAATCAGTTTTACCGAATCAGTCCTCTTTGTCTGAAAATACATACGCTTAAAATATTCTAATTTTTCCTTGACACCCGCTGACAGTATTACTAAAATTCTATGCTTTAAAAAAATTGATTGATTGAAACATATAATATTACGTCCAAAATAAAATATGTACCTCCTACTTCCAGATCTTTAACGAATTTAAATACTTGTAAACCCTAATTTTCATTCATTCCAAAATTTCCAGATTCGTCAACACCTAAAACAATACTACGGAAATAAACGTGTCCATTCGTTATGATACGATTCGCCTTTTTAAAGTGTATTATAGCATGGAGCAGGAATACACTGGCAATATTATAATCCGACAGGCTTTCCATCAGTCACAGCCAGACACACGGATTTCATTTTAATCAGATTATATCATTCTTTATATCGTATAGCACCGCTCTCGACTACCCAATTTTCACACGGGGTTCTGGCTCATAATTCACGTTCCGTTTAAAAAAAAAAAAAACTGTTCGTTAGAGAGATTTAGCATGTTATATTTTGCTTGACGAAAAAATTTAAATAAATGATATACAGTAAATCTGAAAAGCAGACAATGGAAGTACTCTCTGATTATTTTAGCTCATTGAAGTAAAAACGACAATAGTCGCATTGTCAAAGATTAAAAGTAAATGGGTTACATACACCTGGGTGCTGCAAAAAGTATTTTTGTAATGTGAAATATGAATAAAACAAAAGAATGCCGATTATATATTTTTATTGTACTTTAAATTATAAGAATTTTTTTTTAAATATATTTTAAATGTTTTTTATCGGATTAAATGCACCACTGATGAAAGCTATGGCGCCTCCTGGTCTGCAGGATAACTTCACAAAAAATAATTCAATTTGCAAAAAAAAATCTTGTATAATAATGTAGTAGTTAAAAATTGTCAGTGAATAAAAATCCTTAAAAAAAACTTTTGAAAATTCGAGATATATGTATGAAGTTGTTGATTAATTAATTAATTAACCTTAAGCGTATATCGGCAGGTTGTTAACGTACAAAAGGACATTAACAAATCTACCATTTTCCTTTGTTTCCAACCATATGACAAGAAATATAGAAATGAATTCATTTCGGAAAATTTTATTATTTTGAGACTAATTTTAAATGGAAAATCCCGATTCACCCCTAAGAGCAAATACAAGATGTTCCGTAAACATTTTTTGTTTGAAAGTATTTACAAATATAGTAAGCGACATGACGGACATGTCGCATGGTTTCCGTGATCACTAAAATTTATTACTACATATTTTCGTTTAATTCTTCCACGGAGGAAGGATTGTTACTGTTGAATTTAATCAGATTGTATGTCAAGTCTGTCAAGAAAGACATAACCGCTCGTATTCTTGAAAAATTGTGTTTAGAGATCATTTTTTGCCATGAGTGTATTCTTTGATGTGCTAACAAAGGCACAATTACCTTAGTAAGTTGTCCAATCACCTCCTGCCTCAATAATCGCCTGGTATCTTCAAGGGATGTTGTCGACGAGATTTTCTGCAATGATCTCGAAATTTTGCGATTCTCGCGAGACAACTGAGTTAAAGTCCTCAGAGGCTTTCCTCTGAGCTTTCTCTTTACAAGGGACCCAACGTTTTCAATAGAGTTGGCATCTGGTGATTGTAAAGGCCACTATAGTATCTTATTGTGGGCCCAAGTAAGCCGCTTCGTGACATGATTTTCGCCGTATCCCTAGACTTTTATTGTTGTATCCCTAGGCTTTTATTGTTGTACCTCGTGCGGGTGTAGATATACTGTTCAGAAGAGCCCAAGACTTATTTAAAGTCCAACCAGTTTCCCTAAACTTCGGTATCTATTTTTTAATCAGATGAGACCTCAGGTTTTCATTTAAGTTGTGTTATTAATATTGAGTAGGAAATTTCTGCCTCCTTATAGTTACGCTAAGACGCATTCTCAGCTCCATAGAAACTAAATTTCCATCAATCGAAGTAACGCTCTTTAGTCCCACTTTGCCTCTCCCGCCCATCTCGTTCTCACAATAGGTCAAACAAATTTGACATAAAATTTTAATTAAAAATTCCAATTCACACTCAAAGGCACATATTATAATTTTAGCCAATATGCTTTTTTTATTATATAGTCAGCAATATAGAGAGGTTTTTAAAAGAATTTTTAGAGATTAAATTGCTTGATGTAAATAAATGATATATTGTCAAGCAACAACATTTTTAGAAATCATAAAATGACCAATAATAATACTAATCTGTATATTAAGGTGACAAGCCAAAAATTTTTTTTTGATTTTCTTTGCGGGGATAGGACATCCCCGCAAAAGGTCCTATGAAAAAAGAAAGCCACCTAATTTTTCGAAAAAAATATTAATATTTAGAGGTCGCATTGATCGATTAAAAATATTTTTTTTCTTCTCAAAAGTTTTTTCTCCCTTCAACAGCCTCCCGTTAAACTCCTGATTTGAATTTAAGGATTATGAAGGTAATCAGTATATATCACCACCACACCAAACACTTTATTTTTGCACTCGGCGCGCGTTTGGCTAACCATGTTAGCTTCATCAGGAGCGATGATTGAGTCAATCATCGCGCGCGAGTGCAAAAGTGTTTGGTGTAGTGGTAATATATACTGAGTAGTGTCATTGTTCCACATTCCCAACTTAGAATATGAAGGTGTTTTCTTGAACATTTTTTGATTCTGAATCGGTTCCCAAGGGCAGTTTCCCCCTAAAAATCCTTCAGTATTCCTCAATGCTCTTGTTAACTGCGCATTAAAGTTGAAAAAATGCGTTTTCCTTTCAAAAAAGTTCCGTAAAATTTACGGGAAGCATTGTAGATCAAATTTTATGAAGCAAAATCATAAACATTGCACAGATCTTTGAAAAACTGTCATGGCGCATGAGTAATATTAGACAAAGTTAGCGGAAACGAAGCGCTTTGTTAAAAAAAAGTTTGACACACCTAAAAAAACTCGACGGGAAGGCAACTTCAGAAAAGATGTTTCAGAGAAAGTTTTAGCATTTTTTCCTGGGAATTGAATGGGCTTATTAGATTTTGAACCCAACACTCTGTGGAGACTCTAGGAATCCTAAAATTAAAAAATTAAATGGAAACCGAATACCTTTAATGTCTATTTAAATTCAACGAGAATTTTACGTCCGAGTAAACATTGAATTTTGATTGGGCCTCATTGGAACTGCAATAACATGAGGCACTTGAAAAGAATTATATTCCTGTTAAAAGCTAATAACCAACTGATAAAATCGAGTGACAAGCCAATATTCCGGGTCGTTCCAGACGCATTTTGAAAACATAATAATTATCAGTGTTTAAGTAATCTTTGATTCCGTGAACAAAAATGGCTGTAGAAATCATAAAAACCGTAACGTGAACAAGGAAAAAATTATTGAGTTTTGGTTGGTGGAATCATGTTTGGAGAATTTTTCCGAATGCGTTTCTGCAAATACCATGCCGTTGAATAATCATATTTTAAAATTGTTTCTTCATAATCATTGAATCGTACAATTAGAGAACTGCAAACATTTGGACATATTTAGGACTACCTATCAGAGATAAAAGAAATATTATCGCGAAGATTGAATAAATATATTCGGAATATTTACCTCAAACAGAAGAATGTTCATTCTATTTTTGTAATCGCGAAAAGAACTAATTTTATAGACAAATTATACGAACTGTTTCAAATTAATGACATGTGCAATGAGAATAGTGCGCAATATTCTATCTATGCGAAAGCAAGGGAAAGTCGAAGAAACCTCACTGGGATAAGTGATATCGCAGAAAGATGGCAATTAAGAAACTGCGGAAATCTCGTTCACCCAGTGTAGATGCAAACTATTCCATTTTATCTGTAAAATTCTCGCTGATTCGAATATGTATTAAACGTATTGGGTTTCCATTTAAATTTTCAATTTTGGGACTCATAGAGTCCCAACAGAGTGTCAAGCCCAAAATCTAATAAGCCCATTCAATTCCCAGGAAAAAATGCTAAAACTTTGGTCTGAAACATTTTTTCTTCCTGTAGAGTTTTTTTAGGTGTGTCAATAATTTTTCCAACAAAGTGCTTCGTTGTCGCTGTCTTTGTCCCCTATTACTGGTACGCCATGAAGTTCCCAAAGATCTAGTTCATACCTATGATTTTGCATCATAAAACTTGATCTACGATGCTTCCCGTAAATTTTGCGGAACTTTCTTGAAAGGAAAACGCATTTTTTCACCCTTAATTTGCAATTAACATGACCATTGCGGAAAACCGAAGGATTTTAAGGGGAAACAGCCCTTGGGAGTGGATTCAGCATCAAAAAATGTACAAAAAAACACCTTCATATTCCTTAAATTCAAATCAGAAGTCACGCGGGGGGCTGTTGAAGAGGAAAAAACGAGTGAGAAGAAAAAATATATTTTCAGTCTATCGATGCGACCTCTAAATATTAATATTTTTTTCTAAAAATTTAGGCTTCATTTTTTCATAGAACTGAAAATTTTGTGGGGGTAGGACCAAAGAAAATAAAAAAAAATTTTTTGCTTGTCACCGTACTGTGTATTTAAAGAAATATCAGATGCACTATTTAAAATAGCAAATCGAAGAGAAATCCCTATTCATGTTTTAAATAAAAAGTTGACCCTTTTGACTTTAAACCATCAAAGGATCTTAACTAAAATTGTTAAACCGTCCATCAGACTAACCGCAAAATATGGTTTTAAAAGGCTTAATTAATCCTAAAATTATGCAGTAATCTTTAGGCTTTCGGGTAACAATTTAATCAGGACTAAATGAATTAAGGTCACCTGAAACTAATTTATTCATTTTATTTTTCGATTTTTGTGAGCATGGTGACTTCTAAAAATAAAATAAGGATACATTTTAATATAATCCAAGGGGGATTCTATCAAAATGTAGACAGCGTGTCCCACGTTATGTTCGCTGGATGAATTCGTGCGAATTTGCATTTTCGTTAATTACGAAATCTGAAAGAAGCTTTAGCCGCAGTAATTGGGGATTAAATCTGTGTTTACCATAAAACCGATATTGTCTGACAACGTGAAATGCCGGTTTAGACGGGAAATTGAGCATAAAATGATAATTTTTCCTTATTTGGGATATTAGAATGGAAATATTCTTTTAATTCTTTTTTACGATTTTTAGATGCAAAATTTGTGATGGAAGGTTTAGGGAGTAAGGTATTTATTAAAACTAAATTTTCTAAGTTATTTTTTAAAAATAGAAAATTGCTAATTTCATTTTTATTTTTTTATTGTGAGCTTATTTTCATTAAAATAAAAACTTCATTCTACGTTAGGCTAGATTAGGAAGCTTCTAGTCGTTCAATAAAATATCAAATTAAACGGTTGCGTTGAGGACTGACAGAGCCTTTAGAAAATGCACTCAGAAAACTTAAAGCATTCGTCAAATCAACATTATCTTAAAATTTCGACTTGATGGTGATATCTACAATAGAAAAGGTATTAAAAAATACTAATTCTGTCTTGAAGAGAATGTAAACGTAATGTATTAATTAATTATTTTCCGATGTATATACAAAAAGTCATCAAAATAAAAATACTCTGAACGAATTTGTATAATGTTGTTTCATATACTTGAAAATAAAAGGACTGTTTTCAAATTCGTTTCTTTTGTTTTTGTCAAATACCTAATTCTTTAGAACTTTACGACATATATATATATATATATATATATATATATATATATATAATCTTAGTTGGGGAACTCGGCAAAAAGGGGGCGTGATAAGAGATCACACAATTTTCATTAAGCCAATATTTCGGTCCTAGTTTGGGACCTTCTTCAGGGCAGGCACTGAAAAGGAGAATAAAGCATATTCACTGATAGGGGTTTGGGACAAATTTAAATTAATGATGTTGTAATTAAGTTGTTATAATTAATAAAATTAGTGTAGAACAAGAATAAGATATTAGTCATAATAAAGTCAAAAACTCACATGAGTAGGTGAAGTTGAGTTAGCCTGAATGGCCGTAGGTAGCTTATACATAAAAAAGTTAGTTAATCCATAAAATACACACTATAACACTGTAGATAGAATTACACAAACAAAATTTAAAACATGGATGTGATTGAGAACCTTGGATGTTGAAAACATTGTTAATTAATTTCACCTGAGACAACCATCCATGGCCACCGCCATATGGGAAGAAATGACAAAGACGACAGGAGACAGCTAACCGACAGAGATAAAGAGCTTATTAAGAAAACTCAATTAACCAGAAAAAGGGGTCGACACCCGGAAGGAAACCGATCAAAATAGGAAGTGCATGTATGGACCTTTAAAGTAAGAAAGAGATAGCCAATTGAGCGACCAAGAACCGGTATGGAACCGAGGAAGGATAAATCATAACCTAATTTTAAGTAAAGGGTGAGCGAGAGAGAGAGAAAGAGAATAATGGGAGCAAACAAAGAGAAATATCGTCTATAATATTAATTATTAATTTGTAAATTTATTGTTACAATATGACTGGAGGAAGAGATTGTTTGCAGAAATAAATGAAGATTGAAAGTAACAGGAGGTAATGAAGGGGTGACGCTAGACACTGTCAGTGGAAGGAGGACAGTAATCCATAAGTGCACAAGATGGCCCAGATAAAGTGGAAGGAAACTGTGGCACTCAGGATCAAAGAGAACCGTAAGCAAAGAGAGGAAGGAGGAAAGAAAACCTTGGAAGTCACACAACTAAGTGATAGATGGCTACTATTTCAATTCAGATGGATCATAAAACACTTGAAGACAGGGAATTATCTTGTGGTGTTGATTTATCACAAGAGAGGAGGAAACTATATATGCTACTGAGACCATCTAGGTCGGTTATTTTATTGATATTAAGGTGATTCTCCTGCATGTAACACATTTCAAGGAATTCTCTCTTGGAAAGATTTTTAGAGAAATAAAGAATTTTGGGTTCCCTGAAATTAAAGGAATGACCATTGTCAACAGTGGGTCGCCCTATATATATATATATATATATATATATATATATATATATATATATATATAGCATTTCCATAAATTATTGGTATATTAGCGGCTCAAAAAAGAAGGACGTTTTTTTTTGAAAGTGACACTCATTAGACTCGATTTAAATTTAAACCTCCAGAAAAATTATTCATAGCTGAACACTAATTTTTTTAAAACTATTTTTTTACAGCTCAATATGCAAATTTTTGTGGAAAAAAATGGAAAAAAAAAAAAAAACTCGCTAAATTTCCGTAAAAAGCGCCAAAAATCCTTATATAATGTACCGTATTATAAGTTTATCCATGTGATTTATTAAAATTATTCATGGTGAATCCTGTTAACGTTTTCCAATTTTATATAATGGCCATTTTTGCCCATTTTATATATTTTAGTTCAAGGTTCCAGGTACACTTTTCTTATGTTCTTTGACCTGCTGACTTCAAATTTTTATGTACCTTATTGATATTAAGATATCGTTTCCAGGTTGTAGTAAAATTTTAGTGACTTTTTGGATAGAAATGGCCATATTTATAAAGTAATAAGAACTGTACACACTGAAAAATTAAACTTATTTATTATAAGTAAAATAAAACATGTGTTTTTTTTTTTGTTTTTGTTTGTATTGTTTTATAATTTTCAAAGTAATAAATTGGTATGTTTTAAAAGATATTTTCATAAACTATATTATTATGTTTCTAGCAGAGAACCATATGAAATAATGAATCTTTATAAATAAAATCAACTTATTTAATTAAATTTATATAAAATTATATAAAAACAACAACACTATGTTTTAATTTCCAATATATTTAAAGTCACTTGACTGTGGTGAAACAATTGTCAAGTGACTTTAAATATATTGGAAATTAAAACATAGTGTTGTTTTTATATAATTTTATTATGAATTTTCAACAAGTATCGGCTAACACAATCAAAGTTGTTATTTAATTAATTTAGTTATAAATTTTATAATTCTTAGCACCGTTTTCGGTGTCGTTGTAAACATCACCATTGAAATAATAAATAGCTTTACCATTTTTGTTCTTGACTTTGGGACAATCAATTTTACTCAAAACTTGTGACACTACGATTTCTACCAACCAAATCTGGTTCAGCACTAGTTAAAAATTTTGAGTTTCCGAAATATATAGCAAACTTTACACACGCACACCTTTTCGATGTAAAAAATTATTGGTAAAGACAATATTTTGAAACGAAAATAATATTTCTGTAAATTGTGAGAGAACGTCACTGCTTTTATAGCTGATGGGTTTGTATTTTTAACAAACTAGAAAATAACATTTTTAAATCATGAAGATAAATGCCTTTTAATTCCCTCGTGCCTCAAAATGTCAGATCTTGTACTGCATAGCAGACTGAGACGAGACAAGATTATACGATTTCTTTTGTCCTAAACTTTTCTTTTTATTCGATTATGTCTACCGCAGTAAGCATTTACCTGTAAATTAATGTCTTATTGTGTTACTTCTTGCTGAGTACCTGTATATATTAAAAAGGTATGACAACCGGATATGTCAATGCCTTGTTAGCACTAACAGTAACTTTATTTCTTTAAAAGTAAGCGTTTTTTACTTCCTTTATATATACAAATTCTAAAATAAATAAAAAATGTCTCATATATACATATATATATATATATATATATATATATATATATATATATATGTATATATATGTATGTATATATATATATATATATATATATATATATATATATATATATATATATATATATATATATATACATATATATATATATATATATATATATATATATATATATATATATATATATATATATATATATATATATATATTAAAATTCCGGGTGTCATCCGAACGGCAGCAGCAGTAAGATCACAGTATCGTGTAGCAGCAGCAGCAAGAGCACTTGAAAATGCCAAATGAGATTTTGGCCAAACGACGTGAAAATTCATTAGACGAACGAATTAACACCCGGAATTTTAATGTATTACTTTCCACCATCCGTGAAAACCTTTATTTATGTATATATATATATATATATATATATATATATATATATATATATATATATATATACATATACATTTTTAGTAAAATTCCCACCCCCCATTCATTGATTTTTATACTTGACACGTGTTTCGCTAAAACATTAGCTTTATGAAAAATATGAGTATAGAATGAAATAAACATTTTTTAGTGGTTTTTTAAGTAAATATTTTCAGTTAGGTTGTAACTAAAGGATAACAACCAAATTTAATGATCATACAAATTAACTATTCATTAAATAAAATGGTGAATTTCCAAGGTCCAATTAGTCATCTAACTGTGCGTTTATATTCTTTCTTTTATTAATCTAGAGGGTCTCAAATTTAATTTACGCGATTTGTTCTGAACGTGTAGAATATGGAAATTATTATCAAATACATGATTCTTTTTTATTAAATAATTAATGAAATATTAAGTTTTGTTGTTATCCCTTAGTTACAACCTACCTGTAAATATTTACTTATAAAACCGTTGATAAATGTTTATTTCATTCTATACCCATACTTTTGATAAGGCTAATGTTTTAGCGAAACACGTGTCAAATATAAAAATCAATAAAAGTGGAAATTTTGCTAAATATTTAGTGTTATAGATTATATTCTCATTGAATATGAATTACATCGAGTAACGAGTCTGTTAATTATTTAAAAAATATTTTGTCTACGCCTCAAACAATTACTCTGCAGCGATTTTCGACTCATCATCTCAGGGAGGTTTTCGGATGTTTGAACAAAAAGAAGTCGTCGGGCGCTAAATTAGGATAATAGGATGGATATTTTAACTCGGTGAATCCACATCTTTAGGTAATGGCTTCAACTATGCGCGCCTTGTAGAATCTGCAGTTACAAGTTTTCATTCTCCATCAATTCGAACGTTTTTACCTTCAGGTTTCGAGACGTCCTTCCCTAAACCTCTCTATTAATACCTGTTTTCACATATGCCAGAGATGACTAAGTCTTCTGCTTCGCAGGAGGATCTCAATAGAACGCCCAAATTTGCGAAAAATGACTCTCATGGTTCCCGCAAATTTTTTTACTCAACTAAGTCTAATGTGGTTTAAGGGGTTTGGAAATCGCTCGTACAGAAACATTTTTCATGTCTAAAGCTCTGTGCGCAATCTTGAAAACTCTAGTTTCGGATTCTTCACGGGGAATCTTCATTCGTCGACCTGGCAGCTGCAAATCCTCCACAAGTCTGATGGTTCCCTCATTTCTTAACTCAACTAGTCCTTCTAATCTGGGGTTATCTTGAATTGGGTGATGACCCCGTCGAAACTGTGTAGACCAAAATTTGCCTTATAAATAAGCTGGACTGTCTTAACGTACATCAGGAATATTCTTTCATGACTAACTCTTCCCTCTTTAGTGAGAAACTTTGTCACTACGCGCGCTCCAAATTATTCATCTTTCGGATGAAAAGAGTTGTAAGAAATGCAATAAACTGGTATAAAATGTTGTCAAAGCACTCAGAACAGCGACAGTAATTTAATCACCAAGCAATGCTTTTATTACTTCATTTTTGTGGCTAGTTCCAGGAAAAAACTACCACCAACTATACCCATAGTAAAATTAAACGTGTCCGATATTGTCTTTAGACAGCTTATCATAAAACATATTTCAATGAAGCTAGACACCAAAACACTTAAAATGGCACCAACCACAGGCAAAGGCGAGCGGGTCGCCTACGTCCCTATCTGATATGTAACTTCAAGAAGAAGAAGATACCAAAAAAGCTTCTAGCGCTGAAGGTATGCCAGCCACAGTACTCAAAAAATGCCCGATAGAACTAATACCAGTTTTCTGCAGACTAGACTCTCATGGTATGTCTGAAAAGTTGGATTTATGACTCTCGCCTCTCTTTAGGGAGCGTTCTTTACGAGTGACAGCCAATGGATTTCCTTCTAATACCTTCACTCTCAACGCCGGTGTGCCCCAAGGCTTTATACTGTCTCCTACTCTCTTTCTTATATACATCAACGATCTTCTGGAAAGGATCAGTAATCCAGTCTAGAGCTTTGCAAATGACAGGACGCTTATTTCTTCATTCACTTTCAGTGCTCGAACATCAGCTACTCATGTCAATACTCGCAGACAACAGAAAGTCGTTCAGCTTCATAAAGACCTAAATACATTAGGATACGATATTAATTATAAAATTAATTGATACAGATTGAACGATGTAGCCTTTTCTTTTTAATGGCACTCATTTAAAACAAGTCTCGCAGGCAAATTCAAGCATATTACTATAATTATAAATCTTCCCAACTATTTTTATGACATGTTTGCTTATAACAACTTGTGATTACAATTAGTTTACTCGTTCAGCTGTTATTGACTTTATTTGAATATTTGCAAAACAAAAAACTCTTAGGCTCTATGCTATGTGATTTACTCATTCTAGTGGTGCGAGCTGTACATGTGATACGAGCGATGTAATTTGAATGTCTTGTGCAGGAGACCAAAGGCAATGAGGTGCTCGAAGTTTTCGCTAAACCTCAAAACTTACAGGCTTAAACATTTATAAGGAGTTTGCTTTCTACTTACAAAATGTTGTCAATGTTTGCATAACGAAGAATACACTGAAAAATCATATATAAATTTTTAAGATTCTGTTTAAATATTTTTCCCAAAGCAGTTGACTAAAGTAGCGCGACAATGTCAAAAAATGGCTCGTCTTTATCTCAGCTCCGCAGGATATCGCCATTAAATGTACTGTTTTGATTTTCTAGCTCTAGCCGTGCCAGAGGTGTCGTTCGCTGCGAGATACCCACGTACTACGCAGTATTATCCCTTAAAATTACTATTATTATTATTAAATAAAAATTCTGTTTTCATTAAAATAATATTTATCCAATATTTAATAAAACAAAAACTTATTATTTATTTTTAAGGAATTAAGAAAATCTTAGCTATTCGGTGCGTAATATGGTGTAGTGGACAAAAATAGCAATGAAAATAAATTGTTTTTAAAGCCTTTTTTCAAAAACTTTCCGTCGTTTCTCGATAAGAGTCTACGTTACCTACACATAATTTCAACTAAGTTGGGAATGTGGAATCTTTGGCATAATGATACTACTCAGTATATATCACCACTACACCAAACACTTTATTTTTGCACTCGACGCGCGTTTCGTTAACCATGTTAGCTTCATCAGGAGCGATGATTGACTGTTGTTAATCAATCATCGCTCCTGATGAAGCTAACATGGTTAGCGAAAGGCGCGTCGAGTGCAAGAATAAAGTGTTTGGTATAGTGGTGATATATACATAATTTCAGTCAAAATTCTACAAATAAATGAATTCGTCACAAACATTCAGATCTTATTCAGTATGATTATTTTTTCATTATTTATACATATTTTCATTGATCAGAAGTTATTTCAGAATTAACATAAACATATTTCTCCAGACAAAACAACTTAAAATTTCTTTTGCTAGGAGCTAAATTAATTAACAAAACTTGTTGGGTTTCCGACATTGCCCTGAAGTTTGCAAAAGAATCTGCGGTTTCATAAAATTTAAAATTAAGAAATTCTTAATTAAAACTTTTAATATAAATATTTTGATGTTCTTTTGAAATATCTGAAACATTTGTTTCATTTATAAAATTTTTATTACAATGCTAAGTAAGAAACTACTAAAGTAAGATGATTCAAGATATTTTTCCGTGATCTGTATCTTCTATAATATATATAAAATGCAACGTCTCTCTGTCTGTCTGTCTGTCCGTTAGTGCGCTTATCACTGGAGAACCACTTATCCGATTTACATACTTTTTTTTTTAAACATACATATGTTCTCTGGCCAGGTTATAGGCTATTTTTTAATACGATAGGTAGCATAAGGAATGAGCAGTGACGATAATAGTGAATGAAGTCGGAAAAAAGTTTGTCGCTAGCGCGTTCCCTTGCAATACGCAGCCTAAACCATTAAATATGGAACAATATTATGTAGCAGAGAATATCTATAATCTATAATATATATAAAATGCAATGTCCCTCTGTCTGTCCATTAGTGCGTTTATCACGCGAGAACCACTTATCCGATTTACGTGTCTTTTTTAAATTCTCTGACCAGGTTATAGATATATATTTTATTACATCTATAATATATATAAAATGCAACTGTCTGTCTGTCTGTCCGTTAGTGCGCTTATCACTGGAGAACTACTTATCCGATTTACGTACTTTTTTTAAAACATACATACGTTCTCTGGCCAGGTTATCTATCTATAATATATAAAATGCAACGTCTCTCTGTATGTCTATCTGTCTGTCTGTTCGTTAGTGCGTTACGTGTTTTTTTTTTAAACATACATGTATTCTCTGGCCAAGTTATAGGATATATTTTATTGCGTTAGGTAACATAAAGAACAAGCAGTGACGATAATAATGAATCAAGTCGGAAAAAAGGTTACCGTTAGCGCGTTCTCTTGCAATACACTGCCTAAACCATTAAATATGGAACAATATCATGTTGCAAAGGATATAATATATATAAAATGCAACGGCTGTCTGTCTCTCTGTCTGTCTGTCTGTTAGTGCGCTTATCACTTGAGAAGTACTTATCCGATTTGCGTGTTTTTATAAATTTATACATATGTTCTATATAATTCGATATAATTCTATATAAGCCTAGATAATGGGAGATAAGGTGAGATAATAGGAGATAAGGAGAAATAATGGGAGATAAAGAGAAATAATGGGAGATGAGCAGAGATAAGCCTAGATAATGAAAATTATGTAGAGATAATGGGAGATAAGGAAAAAAATGAGAGATAAGGAGAAATAATGGCAGATATTTTATTACGTTAGGTAACATAAGGGATAAGCAGTGACGACAGTAGTAAATCAAGTCCACGCGAGCGGAGCCGCGGGCACGGCTAGTAAAGTATAAAATACAAATTGGGATGTAGGGGCACTTAGGACTTGCTCCTGTTCCACTTTCTTGAATTGTTAAACATTGCGCTCTACATGACTATTGCTAAAACTGTGTATTTGAGTAATGTCCCTTTTGGTGTTCCGTACGGAACGCTTATGGAATTATTTCGCTGTCTGTCTGTCAGTCCGTCCGTCTGTCTATATGTCACACTCGATTTTTTTCTGAAACTGTTTGATATAGAAACTTGAAATTGGCAAAAATATAGGAATTGATGGCCGAATCAGGACCATGTAGTTTTGAAAGTTAAATTTTGACTTAAGGGGTTAGTTGTGAGGGGATCGGGAATCGGAAGTAAAAAAAAAATACCTGGTCATCGTGTGGGGTCTCAAATGAAAACATGTGAAAACACGAGTTCAAAAATATATATGTTGACTTGCACACACTTTTCTTTGTATTATTTCTTAAAGAATGGCCTAAAAGCCTTGTCCATCGACCCAATCTCAAAAAGTACTGATTAGAAAATTTTGAAAAAATCCTGCAATATTCTCCATACAGTGTAGGTTGAGCGAAAACTATCACGAGAGCATTACGTTTGATAATTTATCTGGTATAAAAAAAAATTAGTTGTCCGCCAAAATGGTGAAGGTTATTTCGTCGAAAGTTGTGAATTGAACCGGGAGCGATAGCTACTGCTTTACGCATTAGGTACCGAGTGAAAATCATTTTATTTTATTTGTTTACAATTAAACAAATATTTAAATATTTGTTTCAAACGTTTACCATTAGATTCTAGATTAAGTTAGATTGATTTGTTGATTACTAGATAGCTAAGATGCTATAATTATTATACATTATTGACTAAGAAAACACGTGAAAATACATATTGGATCTTAAGATATCAGGGGCCTGATGAACTTAGCCTAGGTAAGGAATTTATTTTATTTTGAAAGCAATCACGGTACGGAACACTAATTGCGCAACTCCAACTTGCACTTGTCCAGTTTTTTAAAATAATTTACATTATTTACAGTTCTTTTTATTTATTTTTTTAGAATATTCATAACATGAGTAAAAAGTAAAATACTTTCTACACACCTCTTTTTATAAATAACTAATAATATAGCAGAAGCCACTTATTTTAAATTTAAAACAAGAACAAAAGCACTTTATTCATACATAACCACACACTGTTGAAAATTTAATTTGAAAACGTGTGTACTTTTCATATCGCGCAATTAAAGTTTTTGGCTCACTACTTAAACAAATCCAATTTAAAATTTAATGTAGTCTGGAACACAGACTGAATGTGAGTTAAATTTTTATAATTTTAAAAGAACTAATATTTCCTAGCAACACATATACTAAGAACCATGACTTTCTAGAGACCATCTGTATATATAACTTTTATAATATATACTAGTAATAAGTTTCCAAAAACAGCGCTTAAGCTCAGTGTTGAGAGAAGGCAAAAATATGAGATTTTTATTTCATGAAGACTGTCACTGCAAAGAAAGTATTTTTCACTCATGAACTGTTGGCCCCAGGACATTTACTTTTAGTGAAATTATTGTTTCGTAAGATAAAAGCATACTTTCGTGCCAGAAAACTACAGTGAAAGCGTGTAAAATCTAGATAAAGTTGACGTTCTAAATGCAAAATTTCATTATTTTAATAGTAATAAGTTTTTTCTCAAATTTGGCCATATTACAGTTCTTGAATAAAGGTAAGTACGAACCTTACAATATGTATAGTCGGTCAAGTAAGAACGTGGCCGCTCGTATTCTTGAAAAAATGTGTTTCGAAAAAATTTTGGCCATCATTGTATTATTTGGTGTGCTAACAACGGCGCAATTACCTTAGTAAGTTGTCCAATCGCCTCCTGTATCAATAATCCTCTGGCATCTTCGAGGCATGCTCTCGACGAGATGTTGTGCATACTCGCGTGGCAATGATCTCCAAATTTTTCTAATCTTGTGAGACAACTGAGTCCAAACGTTTTCAATAGGTTTGGCGACCGGCGATTGTGAGGGCCACTCTAGTGTCTTATCGTGGGCCAAAGCGAGCCGCTTCGCTGCGTGATTTTCGCCCAACAAAGGTTTCTTCAACGTGCTTCGGTATTTGTTATCATGAACACGAAGATGGTGTCGAATGGTCTCATGAGACACATTCAAATCCGATTTTTTAAATTTTTTGACGCAGCGTCAATTTCAGGTCCCGGAAACCAAAGACACAATTCGTTTCATTAAAGCAAGTTACTCACTTCTTCACAAACGATACTTACTTTTTAATATGGATGAGAACAAAGAAAGGCCACCTCGAACTGGCGCGCAAAGAAGTGACTCGTTTTGGGTTTTACATGATTTCGACGAAACATCGGAATCGACTACGACGCTTTTACTAAAATGCGTCGTAGACAAGGGTTCGCTCTACCAATTTTTTGTTGAATCGCTAGAATCGCATCTACGAAAAATGAATTATTGCGGAAACGTCCTTACTTGACCGACTGTATGTACCTATTGTGACTTAGTTTTGCCTGGTCATGTATGGGACACAAACCTATAGTATTTTACTTAAATCGGAAAAATAAAATTTTGAGTTAAAAAATTTATTTCTCCGTCTTTTTAGCCGATTGACCATTAACTGTAAAACTTTTAAATTCATGCATGTTCATCACGATATTATGACTCTACAGGTCAGTTAATAAGTTTTGAAAGCGACACCTATGAAATATCACTTGAACTAAATATTGAATACCTTTTTGAAACTTTATCTGTCATATGAACACACCCTAAATTTCAACTCGATCTGGTTAAAGTAAACGTGTTTGAGTATTTTTTAAAAATGGAAAAATTCTTTGTTTTGAAAGGTTTATCGTCAACTGAAATCTATGCAGATTTAGTAAAATTGTTAAAGCTTCTTCATTTCCAACTGTTCAAAAATGGACTCTAGAGTTTAAAACGTGGTCGTATAAGCGTCAATGATGATCCACGTTCAGGACGTCGCAAGTACAAGATATGGTAATGGAAGACCGTCGATTAACTGTGGATGATTTAGCTGACGCTATAGGTCTCTCAATGGACCAGTACATGAAATCTTAGCTAATGTTTTGGATATGAGAAAGTTATTCACAAGATGAGTGCCTCATTTGCTAACATCGGAACAAAAACGCACTCGAGAGAAACTTTCTAAACAACATTAGCCCGTTTCACAAAGAATAAAACTTATTTTGTGCGTCGATTTATAACTATGGATGAGACTTGGGTTTAACAGTATGATCCTGAACTGACCCCGGTCGTTCAGCTCCAAAGTGGTCAAAGTCGTCCAAAAAAAATATAACATCAGTTTTCGGAGATGCAAGAGGAATGTTGTTAATTGATTACCTTCAAACCGGTAAAACAAACACACAGAGTATTATATATTAACATATATTATTGCAATCTGTATATGATTATAAAAGAAATGTCTGCAAAGTCAAAAGTGCATGCTTCTGCCATCTATGAAAAACGGGTACGAACTTTTACAATTACCAATTAATATTGTATCAAAAACAGCTTAAACTCAAGGAATAACAAAGATATTTCAAAAATAAGTAGTGTACACTGTACACATAAGCCAGAACAGAACATAAAGTAATGCTTGGTATAACAAAAAGCTACCCAGAACTAATATTTATTGTTAATGCGTACCAAACATTTTCTATAAATATATCCTATACATTTTTTATCTTGAAATGTTCCTTATGTATCTGACTGTCGATGTCTCTTAACGCATTTTAAATTGTAATTACTTTGTTTTTAAAATTCCTAGGAGTAAATATGTTATTTCCTTTATTTAGATATTAAAAGATAATTACACTATAGAAATTTCATAATTAATTAATGCTAATTATTAAAAATTTGAGTTACGAAATATTTTACATATTTCTTCACCATCCTGTCAAGAAAAATATTATTAAAATATTAACTTTGTATTTCCAATACGATAGAAGCAGTGGCAAAGCCAAAGGGGGCATATCCCAATGATTCAGAAAATAGCACTATCTGGGAAACCAGGTACGTTTATTATAGGGCCTTAGGATTTTTTTTGTAACTTTGTGCACCTACAGAAGTTTGATGGAACTCTGCGTTGCTACGCCATGATGATAATGATCCGAAAGCTTATTTGGAAGTATATCCAGCAAAATAAGGAGAGTTGACGTATCAAAATACAAATTTCAATAATCCAGGTGGCGCCGTGCTTTAATGAGGATGACGTTGTGCGGGTGTCGAAGCGTCTCGAGCCAGTGGCCCGGATTTTGTGCCCAGCTTCTTTGTTAGGGATACCATAAATGTATTGGCCCTCCCCCTTAGTAAAATTTTTAACCTGGCAATATCCAGTGAAAGATATCCTTTGGGATGGAAAATAGCTAAGACATGTCCAATCTTTAAGAGCAGGAACAGAGGGGAAGTCGAGAATTATAGGCCAATTTCACTTATTTGTGGATTTTCGAAACTTTTTGAGATGCTTTTGTATGAGCACATCGTCGCTAAGGTTGGACCGATGTTGTCAGTGCGACAGCATGGCTTTGTGAGGGGTCAGTCGATCGCCACCAACTTGGCATGCTTTGTACATTTCACTTCTAAAGTGCTTGATTTTTTAGAAGCCAAGTTGATGTGGTGTTCACGGATTTCTCAAAGGCATTTGATAAAATAGATCATGGTGTGCTTCTGGATAAGGTAGTGAGTTTTGGTTTCACATCTAATTTTGTTAGATTTTTCAAGACGTATCTGGTGGGCAGGTCACAATATGTGCAGTATAATGGTTTTAGGTCGCATTCGTTTCATGCAACTTCTGGTGTTTTGCAGAGGTCGAACTTGGGGCCTTTGTTATTCATTATGTTTATGAATGTTATCCAGCATGTTATTGACGCGGAATACCAGATATTTGCGGATGATCTGAAATTGTATGTTTCAGTTGAGGCCGGCCACGACTGCAGAGGTGGTGTGTGGCCAATGTTCTCTTGCTTAATGCAAAAAAATTTTGGTAATGCCGATATGTCGGAAGGTATCTCCACTAAACTATAAATATAATATTGCTATTAAAAAGTTGCACTGGAAACTTTCAGGGACTTGGGCGTTGTTCTTGATTCTAGGCTGAACTTCAGACATCAGATTAACACATTGCTTTCGGATGCGATGAAGATGATGTGGTTTGTAATCAGAAATTATAAGTCTTTTCAGAATGTTGATTACAATAGTTAATGCATTAGTAAAAGCAGGCTTGAGTATGGGTTTGTTGTCTGGGCGCCATTCTATAGTAAATATATTAATGCTTTGGAGAGGGTTCAGAGGAAGTTTTTGAAGTATATATCTAGAAGAGTGGACGGAGTATATCCGCATGTTGGTATAGTCCACGATATCTTGTTGGGAAGGTTCAATTTTCTGAGCTTGAAGGAGCGTAAAAATATAACGAGGGTGATGTTCCTCTATAAGCTAGTTGTAGGATTCAGTGTCCACCACTGCTGGAAGAATTGAAATTTATTGTCCCCAGATTTGCAAATCGGGTTGGTAACTTCTTTTACCTTCCTACGGCACACACAAATGTATTGTATGCATCTCTTGTTTACGGGATATGTTCTGTTTATAATGAAGTGTCGCCCGCATGTGATCTCTCCATGACTCAAAATGACTTCTTCCATAGTTGTTTGAACCTACTTTAATAACTGTAATGTGTGATATGATATTAATCATTGTTTTTATTAAACTATACGGTTAGTTTTAGTCTTGAGTTACTGTCTATATTGTATTGTTATATATTGATGTTGTGTAATAGCTATGTTATCGGCCCTATTAATTACTTTTGTTGGGCTTCTGGTAAATAAATAAATAAATCAGACCCTTAAATATCACATTATGATAACTGCCCTACTAAAATGTTAAAATAATACAACACTGGGAACGACATAGGGTCACAATTTCCAATTAATTTTATTTAAAATGAGAGTGATAATTGAAAATCTAGTTTATAACAGACCACCGAACTTAGATGGACTTATAGAATAAATTGAAACTTAAGGAATATTCCAAACGTTATAGGGAAAAAATACATCGGTTTATTTAAATTAAGAGTTGTTTTTTATTTTTACCTTAGCTGTGACAGCTAGACTCGCTACGCTTATTCATCAGTAGCACGGTTTCTCCAAAAATATGATTTTTACTCTCTAAGAGAGCTGTGGTTTTGGTAACTTCTTAATGAAACGTGATATGCCAGAAGCAGATAGTTTTTAAGTTGGTAAAATGAAAGTTTTTAGTTTTTGACCATTTCTTATATCTCGGTTATTTTGAAAATTGTTAAAGTTCAGTCAGTGAAATCCAGCTGGGTTTTTGCTGAAATTAGTCCTCCAAATGTTATTTGCATTAGACATATATATTCATCATTAGTGGTGATAATTTTGGACAGGATTAAATATAATTCAGTTGGCTGGCAATGTATGGCTGATATAATTTTCCAAAAATATTTGTTATACACACACATATACCAGCTTTGTATTGCGTAAAATTACCCTCAAATGTCGTATGTTTATCCACATTCACTGAATTAATAGCCAATTTTTTACTAGGTATGATTAATCCGATATTCTGAAAAAGTGTATTTATTTTCTTTAGAGTGTATTCTGTTTCTTCCATTAAAGGGTCGTGTTATACGAGGATGGATTGAAAAGTTCGCGACCTTACCAAAAAATAATTATAATATTTTTATTACAGTGCCCTCAATAAGTTCATACTGTCTTTCGTTGTTACAGAGTAACATTTTGTTGCTGTAGAATTTGCATCCAAGCAGTGGGAAAAATCTGGTGAACCGACCCCAAAAAGAGCGAAGGCAATTTTGTCGGCTGGAAAAGTGATGGTGTTAGTTTTTTGGGATGATAAAGGTATTATTATGGTGGACTACGTTTGGAAAGGCGAAACAATAAACTCAACTTACTATTACACCCTTTTGCGTCGTTTACATCAGGAGATTAAAGAGAAACGCCCAGGATTATTGAGAAAGAAAGTTTTGTTCCATCAGGACAACGCTCGCGTTCACACGTTTGTTAAGTCTATGGCTCAAATTCGTGATTGTGGTTTCGAATTGCTGCCCCACCCGGCTTATTCTCCTGATTTGGCACTTTCGGACCAAACCTACAAAAAAAACACCTCGGTGGCCATAAATTTTCATCAAATGAAGAAGTCGAAGCTGTAGATAACCAGTATTTTGAAGACCTTAAGGAATCTTTTTTTCAAACAGGTATGGAAGCTTTGGAAAGCAAGTGAAAAAAGCGCATAGAGCTAGGTGGAGATTACGTCGAAAAATAAAAATATTGTTGTACGTATTTATTTTTTTTCTTGACTAGGCCGCGAGCTTTTCAATTCATCCTCGTATTTACAACCCTTCTTTAACAGTTAAGAGTTGTGTTTGATCTTATTCGAAGGAAGAAGTTTAACAAGCATATCAAAATACCTAAATCTAGATATAGCCTAGATTCCCTACTTTGGGACCGGTCATATATAAATTTCAAGCATAATGGCCTGTACATACATAGTAGGCCATAAATGATCCAACTAAATACTCTCCATGGGAACGGATCGGCGAGACGCAGGAACTGGAAGACAAGATAATATTTAGCCTGGTGGACCTTGATAAGCCAGTTACAATTTACCACCCTGTAATTAATGATGTACTAGATATAGATATGCAATCAGGACTTATCAACTTGACATGTTTGCAATATTAATGAGGTATTAAAAACATGTACTGGTTTGAACCGTTGGTTTATTTCTTAAATGTAATGTATTCAGATTGAAGAAATTACCTTTTCTTCTATTTTGCAAATTATGTATATGCAGCTCCTATTACTCCTCAGTTTCAAATAGGTTGTAAGAAAATAATTATGACATTTTTACGTTCGACTGTGTTCGGAATGATGGATCATAGATGCTCTTTGGTATGTTCGAAAAGTTTTATTTATAGCTCACGAGTTTCTCTTTTACGTCGTTTTTTGCAAGTTTTTTTTTTTATGGGTCTAGCACACGTGCTGCAGGAAAGAAGTCCCTAAAGAGCTACAGAAGCGACACGTGTGCGGAAAAAAGCGATTCACGTTGTTCTTGAATCGCTGTAAATTGTACTCGGTGGGAAACACAGTCCTGGGCAAATTATTCCAAAGGGATGATGTTCTTCATATAAAAGACTGCTTGAAAAGCGTTGTACGAGGAGTAACAAGCTGAACCTCATACGGATGTGAAGTATTAGCGCGACGTGTACTTCTAACATGCCCCGCTCTGGGAGGAATTAAGCGGGCCACATCCTTCGAACACTTTCGATGAAAATACTTGTAGAATAGGCTCAAGTCGCCAACCATTCTTCAATGTTCCAGCGAATCAAGGCCGCTGGTCAGTTCCGGGTCTCCAATCAGACGAACAGCTCTTCTCTGAATAGAATCCAACAAATGCAGTGTACGTTTGGGAGCGGAGCCCCAAACATGGGAACAGTATTCCATAGTTGGTCGAATTTGAGCTTTGTAAAGAATTAACAGTTGTTGTGGAGTGTAAAGCTTTCTTGTTCGAAATAATATTCCCAACTTTTGAGAAGCTCTCCTTGCTATGCCTGCAACATGTTCATGCCAGGACATATTTGCTCCCAAATTAACGCCCAACAAATTGAGTGATGATGTTAGAGGAATGGAGTGCCCGGACATAACTATGTCGGGTTCAGCAACGTTAACTTTTTTAGAAAAAACTACCGGGTTTTCGTAGCGTTAAATTCTACTTGGTTACTGTCACTCCAAGATAAAATTTCTTTCAGGTCTTTGTTAAGTTGAATAACTTCCTGCTATCTGCGGATATTCGTCTGAGTAGCCGATGTCCGAGCGTTCAAAGTGAATGAAGAGATAAGCGTACTGTCATCTGCAAAGCTGTAGATTGGATTCTCGGTCTTTTCCAGCAGATCGTTAATGTAAATGAGAAAAAGAGTAGGAGACAGTATGGGGCCTTGAGGTACACCGGCGTTGATAGTGAAGGTGTTATAAAGAAATCCGTCGACTGCCATTCGTAAAGAACGCTCTCTGAGGAAACATGAAAGCCATAAACAGAACTTTTTAGACATACCATAAGAGCGTAGCTTAGCCAACAGCCCATCGTGCCAAACACGGTCGAATGCCTTGGATATGTCAAGAGCAACCGCTCGAGATTCTCCAAAGTGTTCAATTGCGTTGTTCCAAATGTGTGTTACATAAGTCAGAAGATCTCCTGTTGATCTATTTTTACAAAAGCCATATCGATGATCGCTAATAATGTGGAATCCTTCAAGATTCAAGTTAGTTGGATTTCATTCCGATACCCTCACAATCAACACCCATGTACCCACTCTCTTCTTCATATTGATGATAAAAGCAAGCTTGTTTCTTTATTTACCTGAACTATCGATTACAAATGCAAATATATCTTAGCATCATCAAGTTGCATAAAGAAAATTTCACAAAACTCCGGAATATTTATTGGTAATACCCTCCACGATAGCTTTAATCCTATACAAATTTCAAATTCGACCATCAAAGGGTCACCGTTCGCATATTTGGGGCTCTACTTCCAAGCTTACTGTACATTTTCTAGATCATTTCCGAAAGACCTGCTGAAAACTTACCAGAAACATTGTTTCGTTAGAATATTAAGGAAACGTTGCTCATTCGAATCTATTCTTTCACAGGAAGTTTTTGGATAAAAGTAACCAACTTCATTCCCCTAAAAGTTAGGGGCACCAATTGCTCTAATACATCACACCGTATAAGGTTCAGCTTGTCACTTATCGCACCATCCTCTTCAAGATCTCTTTTATATGAACCTCATCCATTTCGAATAAACTGCTGCCCACCGGATACAACTTGCAGTGATTCAAGACCAACGTGAATCGTTACTTTCGTTTCCATTTAGAGATTTTCCTACTTGTACATATAAAAAAAATACGTTTTCATTTAATTATATTTGATTTCTTACATGATTTCCTATTGCAACAGAACTTAAAACCGGCAATAATCAATTTTGTGGGTTAAATTCCGGATCTTTTGTTTCATTAATTGCTTTTGTTTTCTATTGTTTATTTCTAATTATTATGACAACTATATCTGTTAAAAAATATTATTTAAGGAATATATTTAATTGTCATTTGGTGTTGCGTAAGTGGATAAAAGGGAGTCTACAAAGAAATTCAGCAACTGTCTCTTAGTGTCGCTTAGTGCGAAAAGTAAATTGCTAGATTGGTGCCACATATAATAAACTAGTTGCGTTATATAAGGGTTTCATATATAAAGTAAAGTTATATCCTTTCCCGATTTTAAATTTTAGTGTAGGATATTGACAGATAACTGAAATGAAGTACTTTACTATATATAACAGTCAATTATATTATTATATAAATTATAACATGAAACATAGAACTGTAATTTAATTTTACTCAAAACACAAATATGACAGACATATTCAAAATGACGTTGATTAATATGTAACAGGGAAACAATTCGAACGATTTTGAAACAAAATCTCAGCAAAACTGAGGCTTGTATATTCTAAAGAACTTGTAGGAATCTCTAGATGCAATTTAAACTGATTAAAATCAATTATTACGGCAATGAGGTATGGTATTTTTGTTATTATTCATAAATGAAGCGCGAAAGTGCAGAATGCCTAAATCTTCAGCGCATGCCAAAAAAATCAAAACGATGTTGACTGTATTCTATGATAATAATCGTTAATTTATTTTAACTGGTCCAACCATCACTGGCAAATATTATTTGGAAATATTCAAACATTTAATGAGTGGTAGAACTGGTTGTGTTCAACCTTAATAGAGTAATCGAAACAGTACTTGTTACGCGGTAATACATCAAGTCACACTTCAATCACTATTCGTCAATTTTTTACTCGAAATCAAGTCTATGTATTGAAACACCGTATTTACCGGATTTAGAACTTTGTGACTTTTCGTTACTTCCAAGGATGAAAATTAACTTAAAATGGAGACAATTCCAAAGGCATGCAGACGTGCTGTGCAGACAATTTCACAAAACTAGAAAAAAATTCATTAACCCTACTAAATCATTGTAAATAGTGCATTGATTAAAAAAAGGAAAAAATAAAAGAATTATTTCATTTGCGGTTTGGAAAATTTTCATATTGAAATTTTTCAAAACAAGCCTTAATAACATTACCTTTCTTGGTATTAGTCGTCTTGCATTAAAAAAAAACAACCACTGTGGCTTTATCGCTTAGGCAAATTTATTTACTTATTTAGTTAAATATTCAGGATACTAACATAATAAATATTCCAAAGAACCACATCCATTATTTATAATATAAGAATTACAAAAAAATTAATTTAAACTAACCTAATCTAACCTAAAAACTGATTTAAAGGATAATCTAAATATTCAAGCCAGTAACAAGGACACTTGTAAAATGTCTTTTTGCTACATTCTTAAATTGCAGTAGAATATCATGTACGAAACTATTAGTTTAGATTCCTCAAGGTTTTCCCACTTCTTCCCACCAAATTAAGGCGTATCTACAAGTGTATAGGAAAAGTCAGGAAATTCCCAATAACAACCTATATTTGTTTTATCGACTACTCCAGAACTTTCGACTGCATATAGTGGAACAAACTCTGGTTGATTCTAATCAGTATGGGAATACCTATACATCTTGTAAACCTTATCCAATCTCTGTATGAGAGCACAAATGGCAGAATTAAATTTAATAATTTTTTTTCCGAATCCTTTAACGTAGAAGCCGCTGTCAGACAGGGCTGTATTCTGTCACCATTACTTTTTAACATATATAGTGAACATATAATGAGATCTGTTTTGGATGGCTGGAGTGGAGGTGTGACAATCGATGGAAAAAAGCTAGGTAATCTTAGATATGCGGATGCTACTGTTATACTAGCAACGTCAATACAAGACCTAGAATCAATTATGGAGGGTCTTAAAATTATTAGCAAGAACTATGGATTGACCATTAATAGCGAAAACCAATGTAATGATTGTTAGTCGTAATGAGGATCTGTCACACGCGAATGAAATTGCTGGTTTCACTGTTGTAGACCATTTCAACTATTTTGGCTCCCTTATAACTAACAATGGTGGCTGTGAAGCAGAAGTAAGAAGATTATTGGCTATGACTAGAAACTTGACGATTAAACTCACTAAAATCTAGAAAGATCCAGTTGTCAGAAAAAAAGAAAGTTAAGATTACTATCCAACCTTATATTCCCCATAGCAACTTACGCATTGAAAGCATGGACAATTAAATAAGCTGACAAAAGACGAATCGATGCGTTTAAGATCGAAGAATCCTCAAAGTATCATATATCGAACACCGGACTAATGTATCTATTCTTGAAGAGTTTAGTATTAATGACCGTCTTTCAAACAGAACTAATAGACAGCACCTGAAATATTTTGGTTATATTGTGAGGGTAGTGGATGCCATAGAAAAGCCTGTACTAACGGGGAAGGTGAAAGGTAGAAGATCAAGGGGACGGTCTCCAACAAGATGGTCCGACCAAGTAAGATGTCTTCTTAGTATAGGTATGCACGAGTCAAGTCAGGTAGCGCAAGATCGAGATGCCTGGAGAATGACTCTCACAACTGTCACCGATACTCCTGTTGGGGGAAACGATTAGGAGAGAGAGACAAGTGTACATGAATAAAATACCGGCAATCCTGATATTTAATGAAATTGCAGATAGATTATCATCTACATCGACCAAAACAAATATTTCGCATTAATAGGAGAAAATATCGTTACTAAGCAACAACCAGTAATACGGTTTATTAAATAATTTGCTCAACCAACTAATACACAAAGGACACAGGACCAGCTTTGCAACGCCGCAATCTATTAAAACAACGCAGAACTGACGTATAGCGAATACATTTTAATCAACTCTCATGTAACAAACATCAAACATTATCTATCAATGAATTATTCAGCCATTACGCCACCATTACGCAACCCTTTACCACCGACCCGGGAATACACGCTAAGTTTAACGGTGGAAGGGGGTAAAAGCTCGCTAAAAGCACTGTACGGTTATGGACCGTGCAGAATGTATTAACGGGTGAGTATTTCGATAAATTTTTTAATAGGGATGTTTTTTGTGAAGTGAAAGAGAAATTGAAATGCATATTGTTTTTAAATGTAATTGAGTCTGTATGCGGATTTAAAGGAATGAATGGAATAATTTAAATGGAAATAAATAAAAAAAAATCGTAAAGTTATTTATTTAGTACTTTAGTTTTTTCAAGTGTACGTATAAACTTCTCTCAAGCATTTTGCTTTACCTTCAATGAATTTTTTGAATGGAAGTTTAAGCATGTTCTGGATATGTTTCCAATTCTTCGTGGTAATTTATAATTATATAAGTACATAGTTGTTACGAGTAAAACTGTTAGCTGTTCGTTTAATTATAAGCTTCTTTTTTACTAATAGGAAAAATTCGGTATTAAAATTTAATTGTTGGATTCTTTTACAAAATCTCATTTTGCATTTTTTTTTTTTGATTTTTCATGAGAAAACTGTAAAAAGGTAATATTAAATACGACTCTTTTTTAATGTTTGCTAACGGCTCAAATTATCTTTATATCAATGTCTTTAGGGATTATTTAAAAATCTTTTAATCATCCTAAAAGGAAAGCAAAAATCTTATAATTATACGGAGAGCCTTTGTTCTCCAGTGTTGAAAAATCAAAGCAGCATATTTTGCTCCCCACTTTTAAACTGAGAAATGACAAATAATGGGTGTTATTGAAAGATGACATCCTTAAAGTTACAAAAATACCAGGTGTACAGGTATGAAATGCGGATTTTTTTTTCTAAAAAAAACATGTTAAATTCAGAAGAATGATAAAAAGTGCTTTATTCAAAGTATGCTCCATCGCTTGTTATACATTTTTTCCCATCTTTTGGGCAATTTGTGAATACCACGCCAGTAAAAATCTTCCCCTTTTGCTGCGAACCATTCATCGAGCCATTTTTTCACATCTTCGTACGAACCAAAGTGGTGCTCAGCAAGTGCGTGACCCATCGATGCAAACAAGTGATAATCGGAAGGAGCCAAGTCTGATGAGTAAGCTGCGTGGGGTAGAACTTCCCAGCTCAGTGCTTCCAACGTGTCGCGAACTGGTTTTGCCGTATGTGATGGAGCATTGTCATGAAGAAAAATGACTTTGTGTTGCCTCTTTCGGTATTCTGGCCTTTTTCAAGCAGCGAACGGTTCAAATCGGTCAACTGTAGTTGGCAACGTTTAGTATTAACCGTGTCCCCAGGTTTTAACAGCTCATAATAGACCACGCCCCTCTGATCCCACCAAACACAGAGCATCGTCTTTCTGCGATTCGGTCTTGCGGTCGATGTGGATAGTGCGCCTGGGTCTACCCATGATTTTTTGCACTTGGGATTCTCAGAATAAATCCACTTTTGATCCCCAGTAACTAGACGATGCAAAAACGACTTCCTTTTGTACCGAGCGAGCAAAATGTCACACGTGTTTTTTTGCGCTTTTCCATTTGCCTGTCGTTCAACCCATGTGGTACCCATCTACCGGTCTTCTTAATCTTTCCCATCTCTCGTAGCCGATTAGAAACAGCTTGTTGACTAACGCCCAATTGCTCGGCGAGTTGTTTTTGTGTTTGCGAATCATCTTCGTCCGACAATGCTTGCAATTCCACATCTTCGTATTTTTTTTGGCGGTTTTCCACGTTCCTTGTCTGCGACATCGAAGTCACCACTTTTGAAACGCCGTAACCATCATTCACACGTATCTTGCGATGGAGCATGTTCACCATAAGCTTCTCGAAGTAATCGATATGATTCAACAGCAATTTTCTTCAAATGAAAACAAAAAATTAATGCTCTCCGCGAATGCTCTTTATTTGGTATAAATTTCGACATATTGAACACAACAACACAACACTATGGACACACTTTTCCGGCCAGTCTTGTATATATCTTAGAGCAACGTCTCGGAGTTTCTCATGATGGTTTTGGGGGCCATATAAGTGTAATCTAACTGCCCTGAAAAGGCAATTTCCATTACCTACAATGTCGGATCTGATAAAACGATCGGGAATAGTTTGGTTCGCCTGTGGTTGTTGTTGTGGTGGGGATGTAGCTATTGTTTTAGTGGGGATGTAGTTATTGTTGTTATTATTATTATTTTACTTGTTATTACTATTTACTTATTATTATTATCTAAAAGAGAAAAAAAGAATCCGACGCGATAAATCCTGTCGTTCCGACCCACACAGGCCGACCCGCGTAAATAATGATCACGCCTCACATCCGTCCGGTTGGTGACCGTTGGTCGAATTCATCTGTCTGAGCAGTCTGAGAGAACCGAGGATAACTGCCCTCCGCATCTTCATTGCTAGTGATTCAGCCGAGGTTCAGCAAGCCGGTATCTTCTTAAGGTTCTTTGGGAATGTGTTCTTAATTCCTCTTAAAATTATTATTATTTATATTTATATCATTATTATTTTCTGGTTGCTCGTTTACACGGTACTAGAACAGTCATCAGCCACGGCAGGGTGACGGTCAACTATATCATGTATGTAGATTTAAAAACTTTCTGACAATATGACACGTGCTCGAGATTATTAATTTTTGCATGCCGCTGATTAATATTAGAGGCAGACCTAAGGTTCTTAAATTTTTGGAGAGAGAATGGTGTACTATTCCAATGGAAGATATCATTATGGGAATAATATTAACACAGTTATTAATATTATTTTATAATATTATTTTAAAGAAGAAAGTGATACCTTGTGGTGAGACAATAGTCACAAAACTTTAGAAGCTATCTCCACATCCCGAATCATTTATATCGATTATATGAACGATAGAAAATAGTTCCAGTTAATATCATTCATTCTTTCTAATCAAAAACAAGTAAGGAGTGGAATAATTCTGTTCAATTTTGTAGTCCACTCAAATCACATAGCAGTCGCCATATAATATTTCTGTTAGGTCCTGTATGAAGTTCGAAATTACTCAAAAGGATATATACGGTGATATATTCAAAACATCCTCCTGAAACTATCTCCTTCACCCTATATTTCACTGTAAATATTTATATTCTTAAGCGAATACAAGAAAAATTTCCTATCTATTGGCCCTATAAAAATTTGTCGACCTCCATCCCGTTTCTCTAAATAGATTCCTTCCCTACTACAAATACTGTAATTGTCACAAAGTTAAAATTGGTATCTCACAGTTGTTGTGTAAAGATTACTATAAAGAACTTTATGTGCCTTAACTCGTAGGCGACTGCATTGTCCACAATGAAGCCACAGAAGAACAAGAGCCATGTATTTTTAAATCTGAAGTCAGGAAGGCTACTTAAAGGTCAAAGAACAGAAAAGTAGCAGGTACTGACGAGATAACTGTGGAAATAATAAAGGTGATGGGAGAAACCGCGATGACTATGCTACATCAACTATGTAATCTGGAAGATGGCGGAAAGATTGATATGAAGTTGCATTTATACCCTTGCATAAGAAAGGATCTCCTTTGGATTGCAGCCTATAGAATAATCGCTCTGATATCACCTGCTGCTAAGATGTTTCTCTGGATCCTAAATGAAAGACTCAAAATTTTTCTGCTGCTGCAAATATCTACCAAACAAACAGGCTTCAGGAAGAGGGACTAGAGAACAAATTCTCAACATATGCCAGATAGTAGAAAAAGTCAGGGCATCCCAAATAACAACCTATATCTGTTCTATAGAATATTCTAAAGCTTTCGACTGCATATAAATGGAACAAACTCTGGTCTGGTATAGTAAACATATAATGAAGTATGTTTTGGATGGCTAGAGTGGGGGTGTGACAATCGGTGGAAAAGAGATAAGTAACGTTAGATATGCGGATGATACTGTTATACTTGCAACATCAATATAAGACCTAGAATCAATTATGGAGCGCCTTGAAATCACAAGCAAAAACTCTGGATTGATAACACAGCCCCACAAAAAAAAAGTGGGGTATACTTTTGATGCGATATATCAGATCCGTAGTATTTTTGCCCGCTGATCACGAATCTGACGTCAGAATATCGCCATCACATCTCAATTTTTTTCTAACCTCAAAAAATAGGTAAAAATTAGTAAAAATTAAGAAAAATATACTCCTAAAAATTGATTCAAGCTTTTTCATGAATCCAAAGATGTATTAATATGTATTCGGACACGCTAAGCTAATATTCATCGGTTGGATTAAGCCATACAGTTCTGTTTTCTTTCTAACCTCAATAAATCAGACAGATATAGTGCTTCTCGAATGCAAAAACGAATTCAAATTAAAATTCAAACCGATTCTTACCAAATTTGGTACACGGGGGTTTTTTGGGTTGCTGATCATGAATCTGAGGTCGGATTTGCAAAATTCAAAATGGCGGATCCAAGATGGCGGACAAAACTTTTGAAAACCAACCGATTCCTACCAAATTTGGTATACAGTTGGGGAATCCTCAAACCTGATACTCTTATACCCTAAACCCTGAAACCTTAGACTCCCACACCCTGTAACCTCAAAAAATAGACCTCAATAACCCTGTAACTTTAAAAATGAGACCCAATAAACTCAAAACCAGGACTTTTAAACCATATACTCTCAAATAGTAGACCCTTAAGCCCTAGAATTGCGAAGGTTAGACCCGCGCCTAACTTTCCTTTTTTTGGCTGTATCTTGTTCTTTTTTCCGCGAATGACCTATTCAAAGGCTTTCTGCCCAAACGCTTTTGAGGACTTGTTTCTCTTTTTAGCGACCAGCAATAGTCCGCTAGCATATGGTCATCCCATCGTCCTTGATACCGATTTTCTATGATTTTCAGATCTTGGTGAAAACGTTCCCCTTGCTCCTCACTGTAGTCACCAAGATTATCTGGGAAATCATCGATGTGGGAGTCCCTGCATCGTAATTCTCTTTCTTCTACCTGCCATGAGGGCATCTAAGCCATTATCCAGGGACTCTGCCGGCTAGTGGAATAACACCGTTGCCCACCGTCACCACGTGGAGGTGCCCTGGATGCAGGTAGAAGAATAAAAATCGACCGATGAATTTTCTCGGCGTTCAAAATGGCGCGAAAACATCTGCCATCTCGAATTTTGCAAATCCAACCTCAGATTCGTGATCAGCGACCCAAAAAATCCCCGTGTACCAAATTTGGTAAGGATCGGTTGAATTTTAATTTGAATTCGTTTTTGCATTCGAGAAGCACTATATATGTCTGATTTATTGAGGTTAGAAAGAAAACAGAACTGTATGGCTCAATCCAACCGATGAATATTAGCTTAGCGTGTCCGAATACATATTAATACATCTTTGGATTCATGAAAAAGCTTGAATCAATTTTTTAGGAGTATATTTTTCTTAATTTTTACTAATTTTCACCTATTTTTTGAGGTTAGAAAAAATTGAGATGTGATGGCGATATTCTGACGCCAGATTCGTGATCAGTGGGCAAAAATACTACGGATCTGATATATCGCATCAAAAGTATACCCCACTTTTTTTTTTTGTGGGGCTGTGTAATTAAAGAGCGAAAACCAAAGTAATGATTGTTAGTCGTAATGAAGATCTTATCTCATCACACCTAAATGAAATTGCTTGTTTACTGTTGTAGACACCATTTCACCTATTTGGAATCTCTCATAACTAACAATGGTGGCTGTTGTGCGGAAGTAAGAAGACATTTGGCTATGACTAGAAACTCGCTGATCAAACTTACTAAGGTCTGCTGTCACAAAAAACACAAAGTTAAGATGTTATGCTATCCAGCCTTATATTCCTCATAGCAACTTACGCATCGGAAACATGGACCATTAAGCAAGCTGACAAAAGACGAATCAATCAGTTTAAGATGTGGGCATATCGAAGAATCTTCAGAGTATCATATACCGAACACCGTACTACTGTATCTATTTTCGAAGAGCTTAGTAACATATAAATGACCGACTTTTAGATAGAATTAATACACAATACCTGAAATATTTTGGTCACATGATGGGGAAAGTGGATGCCATGGAAAAGCATGTCGAAACGGGGAAGGTAGAAGATCAAGGGGACGGTCTCCAACAAGATGGTCCGACCAAGTAAGATCTTTTCTTGGTATGGGTATGCACGAGTCAAGTCAGATCGCACAGGATCGAGATGTCTGGAGAATGACTGTTGAGGCAGCAACTGCAAAATGTCACCGATACTCCAGTTGGAATAAGAGCATTAAGAGAGAGAGAGAGAGAGAGAGAGAGACTAGTATACATGAATCAAATACCGACAATCCTGATATTTAATTAAATTCCAGCTTATCAGCTACATCGACCAAAACAAATATTTCGCATTAATATGCGAAAATATCGTTACTAAGCAACAACCAGTAATACGGTTTATTAAATAATTTTCTTAATCAACAACACAAAACACAATCAAAAATAAAAGACACAGGATAAGCCCTTGCAATCATAGAGGATATTTTAGACAACTTCAAAAATTCTAGATGTTACTGATTTATATGTAATTTTAGAATATAATAAGATATATTCTGTAAAAAATCTTTTAATAATTTTTTAATGTTATCTTATATCTGTAATTTTAGATCATTAAATAATTGAATATTTTAACCTAATATCAGTATCTAAAATTACAATCTTGACGATGCGCCAGTTAAGACTTAATTTTTACTTGTTATTATAGAAATAAAGTACGAGGATTATATCATAAGTACCTGGCCTTAACATTCTTATGTGTAAAATTTATTTTATTTTTCGACATAGCTTCCTTTTATCTCATACACTTACACGTCTTTCTATCTTTTGTAACTCATCTAAAAAATATGATTTTTCAAACCCTTCAAAATAGGCATTTGTTTCAGCAATTACCTCATCGTTTGAGCCAAATTTTTTTCCACCGAGCCACTTTTTCATATTCGGAAATAGGAAATAATCGCTGGGAGCTAAATCGGCGAATGTCGTGGATGCAGAAGCAATTGGTATCCTAATTCATGAAATTTTATTATGGCGATGACACAAATGTGCACTCGTGCATTGTCTTGATGACAGAGTATTATTTTCTTCGCCAAATGCGGACGTTTTTCTTTCACAGCACGGTTGAAACGATCTAATAAGTTGACTCCATTAATCGTTTTGCCCTTTTCAAGGTAATTGGCGTGGATTATGCGGCGTGTATCCCAAAACACTCTGGCCATTACTTTGTTGGCCGATAAAGTTGCCTTGGCCTTCTTTGGCGGCGGTTCATCACGGAAAATCCACTGTTTGGACTGTTCTTTGGTCTCTAGTATGCTGTGATGAATTCATGTTACGCCAACAGTTATGAACCGACGCCAAAAATCATTCTGATTGCGCTTTAACATCGCCAAACATTCTTTTAAAGTTGACACACGTACGTGTTTATTGTCAGTGGTGAGCAATCGCGGCACCCATCTTGCGGAAAGCTATCTCATATCCAAATGAGTTGTTAATATATTCTGCACCCGTTCAATTGAGTTGCTCACAGTCTCTGCAATGTCACGCACTCTCACTCTCCGATCATTTTGTCACTATATCGTGGATTTTTTCAATCACTTGTGATGTGATGACCTCATTTGGACGAGCTGAACGTTCTTCATCAAAAATGCTTGCGGCCACGTTTGAATTCAGCTGTCCAATGCAGAAAATGCAGAATCTCCATAAACTTCGGTGAGTTCCGCTTTTATCTCATCATTCCTTTTCTCTTTCAGAACCAAATATTTTATTACTGCTCGATATTCAATTTTTTCCATTGTTGTAAAATCACAAAAGTTGTACTATTTAAATGGCCGCCACTCTCAAATTAAATCACTCAAAGACTTGAAAATTCGACAGAATTCTTGTGAAAGGTTATTTTTACGACAAATATTATTTTTTAAATAGTAGTAGCTCTATCTCTGGCCGAGGTCAGGTACTTATCTTACAACCCGCGTATTCGAATTTAACTCTTAGTGGTAATTCATTTTAGGATAAATATATACTTATTGTTAACTGCCAATTTACCTACATTTAAAGTATGCTCTTTGCGTTAACTTAAACATGTCCTATTACTTAATAAAACTAGTGATTTACTTTTCAAGCTTAGGAAGTGGTACGTTGCAGTACAAACAAGTATGTTACAAGGTGATCCTGCTACAACACTACCTCTTTTCAATCATCGCATTTGGCCACATTGGTCTTTAAAATATCTGTTTAATATTATCTACCAGAAGGTAACACACAATCGTCATATTTTCTTCAAACCACTGTCTGAAATTTTGAGATTTAGTCATTAACCTGAAAAAGGGGAACGTATAAACAATGAAACAGGCTGATAACTTATATAGACTTATTTTTGTTGTTATTATTGTGATTGTTATTATTACTTTTATTACAACTATCTTCTCATTTGTCTATAGTTCATAGTATTTCATCTTCATTACTATTACAGCTTAACTTTTGGGCCCAACTAGTTGGTAAACCTATTGGGACATATGTGGATAGTTTAACAAAGACATTATTTTCTTCATTGTGAAAGTATCTAACGTGCCTGAACACCATGAAATTAATAATTTCAATATTATGTGAGTATTAGTTTATCTAAATCCAACGGAGCAAAATTTAAAAAAATCTTGTTATGTAATAACGGAAGTCTAAACAATCGTTTTATATTTTACCTAGTGGGGCATGAATAATACATTTCATATAAAACGTATGGAGGATTTATGATTCATGGCCATCTAAGAGAAATAAAATAAATCCGAACGCCATTTCCGTTTAGACCCATGTCGCAAATCGCATCAAATCAGTTTGAAAGCTAAACTGTCATGTCGAATTTAAAATAAACTTCCTATAGAATAAAGAATTCATCAAATTTGTATAGAATTACTTATGTAGTATAATTCTGCAAAAAAAATAAAACTATGTTATGTATCCATATCTACAGATCACTTATCTAAGAATAATTGAATCATTCATTTCAAAAACCACATAACTCAAAAAAGTAAAATTTTCAGTAGGCGAAAAAAACTTTATTAAACTAAAACTATCTTTTATAAGAGGAAAAAATTTAATTTAATTCAAATTATTTAAGTAGTTACATAGTTTATCACATAATACATGTAGTTTATTTTCATTGTTATTAAGAAAAAAATTTTTTTTTTTCTTGAGACTTAGGTGGTTTTTGCACTGAATATAATTTTGAAGTTATCATTTTCCTTCTTTAAAAGAAAACAAGTCAACAAACTGTCAAAAGAGTTTATTAAAAAATGCTTCAAAATACAAACAAACAATAATATTCCTGATTTTAATAATTAATTAAGGCACATAATCAAACTCGTGGTCATTTTCGACATAATATTCTTCCTGGTTCTGTCCTTCCGCGGTAAGCCAGTGGAAAATCCCGTCATAAAATGGAATATGCTGTTCAAGGATACTATTTCTAACTTGCTTAATATTTTCTATTTTTTTGGGGTCCCCATATCAAAGTGCGCATGAGTTGGATAGTTTGGGATCGGTTTGCCATCAATTTGACTGGTATCTGAACAGAGATAACACTTTTTATCTCCCACTCAACTCAAACCCTCGCTAGAAAAATCCGTGCAAAAACAACATAAGTCTGTGACTAATGTGGTTTTTGCAACAAACGGTGGAAGTGGATAGGCGGCAATTCGTTAACCGTAAATACGACTTACGTGACTTTTGCATATAATATGTAGGTACCCTTGAGGAGGCGTTTCCTAGCAAAAACTCAATTTTGCTAAATTTTGACTTATGTGGTTTTTGAAATGAACGATTCAATTATAAATGATACTAGCCGTGTCCGCGGCTATTATTATTATATAACCTGGCCAGAGAACATATGTATGAATTAAAAAGGAAGCACGTAAATCGGAAAAGTGATAAGCGCAGAGAGACTGTGCATTTTATAGTATATATTACCGATTATCTAAATAAATTTTTATTTTTTTACCCATCCTTTTTCATCGATGCCGTTTATAGGGAATGAGGCAATCTTTATTTACGTTCTTAGCCATTTTATTTCCCTTACTAATTCCCTTAATGGAAGATTACGAAAAACGTACCCTCCAATTTCCCTCGGTGTGTCTGTCTATCTCACTTTGGATGTTTACAGGATAACTCTCAAACAAAAGGAGATATCGATTTCAAATTTGCTAAATATATATTACTTGAAGAAAGAATGGAATATATCATTTTTACACAATATTGCTTCACAAGATAAGGGTGACGGAGTTGGGGATCGTTCAGTTGTGTATGATTTCAATAGTACTACAAACTGTCAACAAAATTATTTATAAAATTTTAGTTTATAGTTAAACATTTAAGGGGTTGGTCCTTTTAATCGTAGGGAAGAGGGTTAGAACGGTTACTTCAATTATATGAAGTTCCATGTCAAGTGATCCTCTAAGCGACGATTATATATTATAATATATATATTATATATATATATATATATATTAATATATATATATAATATATATATATTTGCATAATCAATGGGTTTCAGTCTCTTCTGCTAGTGTCACCCAAGTATATTATTATCAAAAATCTTGTTCTGCGGAAGAAAAGTCATTGCCATTTTCTCTTGTTCCTTCCTACATTGTATCTCTGTAATAAAAAGCGACAAAGATATAATTTTCCTACATTAATATTGTGTATATATATATATATATATATATATATATATATATATATATATATATATATATGTATATATATATATATATATATATATATATATATATATATATATATATATATATATATATATATATATTTATATATATTTATATATTTATATGTATGTATGTTATAGTGTTATTTTTTAGCTAGCCTATACCTTATATGTTACTATGTTATTATATGCTACCACGTTGTGTTGACATTAGTTCGTAGAAGATTGGAATGAGATACTAAGTGTGAGAGAGATCAAAAGTCCCATAACAGAGACCTAACCTTAAGTATACTACATCAATGCTGAAAGACCTCGAGATCACAAATGATCGACAGTGCAAATGGTGCTTGGAGTAGAAAGAGACAGCTGTTCACCTACACGAGTAAAACAAATGCTTCTTGGATGCTCAATAATCGTGGAGTATATTAAGTTGATTCAAAATGAAAAGCTGCTATCCTTTTTAAAGGCTATCGGCCTTTGATAGCTCTAAAGTGAGGTGCCCAACAGTCCAAGTGTTTTAGTGTGTCTTCTCTATAGTACGCTCGATACTCTTTGACCCACATTTAGCTGATGAGATCCAACATATAAAAGCGCGTATTAGATTGAAACTTGACTAGTAAACACATCAGAAGACGTCCATTATTTTTAGCGTACTCGTATGTTTAATAGAGTACCGACAAACGTCGTTCCCTGAGGGTCGTTCTTCAGGTGAACGTAAATAATAATTTTCTGTGGTAGAAAAGTTTTTTCAAATGCTTTAAGTACAAATAATGGTTCATTATTAGGACACATCCGGTATATGAGTTATATGTGTATTAATTTTAGTACTAGTATTAATCTTTATCACTCATATAAGTAAGAAATTCATTTTGGTAACTGCTCTCTGCTCAGTAAAAAAGATTATCCGTTTTTGTGACACAGGCTTTGAGATTAAACTGACAGTAACACAATTTATTTTAATACTCCCGAAATTTCTGGAAACATGCAGTGAAAGCGTAGGCTGAAAAGTTTTTGTCTGACACATAGATGTCACCCTTTTCAAAAAATCCATACGATTTTTAGGAAGTAGCAACCTTCAAACGATACGTGTTAAAATTTCATGACATATCGCCGAATAATTTACAAGTTACAGTAGTTTTAGTGACGCTACTTTTAATATTCTCAAGACAGTGGAGAAAATCGAATTTCGTGTGTTGATTAAGCACTGTTTTTTGATGGGAAAAAATACCGTTCAAGCAAAGCAATGGCTTGATAAGTGTTACGAGCCCTGGAAAATCACTCATCATTTGCTGGTATGCTGAATTTAAACGCGGTTGTACAGACACAAATGATGCTGAACGCTCTTTACGCCCAAATGAGGTGGTTACACCGGAAAACATTAAAAAAATCCACAAAATTGTTTTGGATGACCGTAAAGTGAAATTGCGTGAGATAGCTCACACCCTAAAGATATCAAAAGAACGTGTTGGTCATATTTTGCATGTACATTTGGACATGAGAAAGCTCTATTCGAAATGGGTATCGCGTTTGCTCACAGTGAACCAAAAACAACACACGTGTTGATGATTCTGAGCGCTGTTTGGACCTGTTTAAGCGCAAAAAAAATGGATTTTTCATACGATATGTGACAACGGAGCAAGATGGATCCACCACTACACACCGAAATCAAATCGGCAGTCAGCAGCTGAGTGGAAGCAGACAGCCGAGGAAATGAAGTAATTTTCATCAATTATGCTGAGAAGGGAAAAACCATCAGTAGCGAATAATATATAAAGTTATTGGTGCATTTGAAGGTAGAAATTGTAAAGAAACGGCCCCAAATGTTGAAAAAAGTGCTCTTTCATCAAGACAATGCACCGTGTCACAAGTCAACGGTTACGATGGCAAAATTGCATGAATTGAAGTTCGAATTGCTTCCTCATCCACCGTATTCTCTAGATTTGGCCCCCAGCGACTGTTATCTATCCGCAGACCTCAAAAAAATGCTCGCGGGAAAGTGATTTGGCTCCAATGAAGATGTTGTCCCGGAACTATTTTGAAGGCAAAGACAAATCCTTCTACAAGAAAGGTATAGAAATGTTAGAAAAGCGTTGGACTAATTGTATCGCTCTTGAAGGAGACTATGTTGATGAATAAAGTCAAATTTTGTTTTAAGTAGCTAGACTTAAAACTTTTTAGCCTACCTATATAAATATTTTCAGCCTATATATATATATATTATATATATATATATATATATATATATATATATATATATATATATATATATATATATATATCTATATATATATCTATATATATATATATATATATATATATATATATATATATATATATATATATATATATATATATATATATATATATTATATATATATATATATATATATATATATATATATATATATATATATATATACTAGCCGGGCCCGCGGCTCCACTCGCATGGACTTGATTCACTATTATCGTCACTGCTTATTCTTTATGTTACCCAACGTAATAAAATACCTCCCATTATTTCTCCTTATCTCCCAATATTGCTCCTTATTTCCCATTATCTCTACATAATTTCCATTATCTAGGCTTATCTCTGTTCATCTCCCATTATTTCTCCTTATCTCCCATTATTACTCCTTATCTCCCATTATCTCACCATAACTCCCATTATCTAGACTTATCTCTGCTTATCTCCCATTATCTCTCCTTATCTCCCATTATTTATACTTATATCCCATTATCTCACCTTATCTCCTATTATCGAGGCTTATCTCGACTTATCTCCCACTATTTCTCCTTATCTCCCATTATCTCACCTTATCTCCCATTATCTAGGCTTATATCGAATTATATAGAACATATGTAAAATTTATAAAAACACGTAAATCGGATAAATGGTTCTCGAGTGATAAGCGCAGTAACGGACAGACAGACAGACAGAGAGACGTTGCATTTTAATAATTGTATTCTTTGCTACATGTATATTTAATGCTTTAGGGAGTGTATTGCAAGAGAACGCGCTAGCGGCAAACTTTTCTCCGACTTGATTCACTATTATCGTCACTGCTTATTCCTTATGTCACCTAATAAAATATATCCTATAACCTGGCCAGAGAACATACGTATGTTTAAAAAAAAAAGCACGTAAATCGGATAAGTGGTTCTCCAGTGAACTAACGGACGGACAAACAGACAGACAGACAGACAAACGGACAAAGAGACATTGCATTTTATATATATTATAGATATTCTCTGCGACATAATATTGTTCCATATTTAATGGTTTGGGCTGTGTATTGCAAGAGAACGCGCTAGCGGCACACTTTGTCCGACTTCATTTACTATTATTGTCACTCCTCAGTCCTTTTGCTACCTATCGTAATAAAATATAGCCTATAACCTGGCCGGAGAACATATGTATGTTTTAAAAAAAAAAAGTACGAAAATCGGATAAGTGGTTCTCCAGTGATAAGCGCACTAACGGACAGACAGACAGACAGCGATACGTTGCATTTTATATATATTATAGATGTAATAAAATATATACCTATAACCTGGTCAGACAACATATGTATGAATTTAAAAAATCACGTAAATCGAATAAGTGGTTCTCGAGGGATAAGCGCATTGACGGACAGACAGACAGACAGAAAACATTGCATTATATATATTATAGATATAGATTATTATTATTATTATATAACCTGGCCAAAGAATATATGTATAAATTTAAAAAAAGACAGGTAAATCGGATAAGTGGTTCCCGCGTGATAAACGCATTAATTGACAGACAGAGAGAGACATTGCATTTTATATATATTATAGATTATACATTACAGATATTCTTTGCTACATAATATTGTTCCATATTTAATGGTTTAGGCTGTGTATTGAAATGGCACGCGCTAGCGGCAAACTTATATCCGACATCATTCACTATTTTACGTCACTGCTCATTTCTTATGCTACCTATCGTAATAAAATATAGCCTATAACCTGGCCAGAGAACATACGTATGTTTTAAAAAAAAAAGTACGTAAATCGGATAAGTGGTTCTTCAGTGATAGGCGCACTAACGGACAGACAGACAGACAGACAGATAGACGTTGCATTTTATATATATTATAGATATAGATATATATATATATATATATATATATATATATATATATATATATATATATATATATATATATATATATATATATATATGTACTATTCCTATATTTTATTTTCTTATATGTATGAGTGTTTTGTGAAATTTATCTAATGTGTGTAAAATTATACTTAAATTTTGGCAAAATATATAAGTATGACATTAATTGTAACGTCAAAAAAAATGTGTGAGAAAAAAACGGAGACATAGTAATGAAAATAAATAAAAATCATTAAGTAGAGCACTAAAAATATATATTTCACTTAAATTTTCGTTTCCAGGTGAATTATTTTAAACAGGAAAATTTTCTTTTACAAAATATTATGCTTCGCAATCAGATTTACACTACACTTGTATTTCAATATCTATTATATTTTTGGAATTTAAGCTTTTTTAAGGCTATATTTGATACGACAGTAGTTTTAGTATATTGTTATTAACTGAGAAAATTAAATTATAACATTTATTTATCAACTTCATGTTATTACGAATTTTAACAGAAACAATTTAAGCTTCACTTGGAATTCAAAAAAAATCAGTATAGTGATTTACTCAGTATTTGTCTTGCAAACCCGTAGTTTTAAAATAGGTACTAATTTTACTTTCTCACACTAGAAACAGCTTAATCTAAGCACTGCAAATCGATATGCGGAAAAAACCATCCACGTTGGTCATTTTGTTATTTTCTGTGGGAAAGAAAGTCCTGGGTAATTCATTCTAAAGGGATGATGTTCTCCATATATAGTAAAAGATTGCTTAAAACGTTTTGTAGGAGAAGTAATAAGTTGAACCGCATACGGATGTGATGTATTAGCGCAACGTGTATTACTAGCATCCACTGTTTCAGGAGGAATTAAGCCTGCTATATTTATCATTTCCCGTGAAAATACTTGTAGAATAGACTCAAGTCGCCAACCGTCTTTTGATGTTCTAAAGTATGGAGGTTTTTTTTCGTGAGTTCTGGGACTCCAATCAGTCGAACAGCTCTCTTCTAAATAGAATCCAACAAATGCAGTGTATATTTAGGAGCAAAGCCCCAAATATGGGAGCAGTATTCCACCGTCGATCGAATTTGCGCTTTGTTCAGGACTAACAGTTGTGGAGTGTAAGACTTTCTAGCTCGATATAGTATTCATGTTCATGCAAACATATTTGCTCTCAAGTTAACATTCAGCAATTGAATGGAATGTTGCGCCACGTTAACTTCCTTCGAAAGACCTTTATTGGTAAAAAAAGTTGAGCAAAGAAAGGACCTGATATTTCCACCTATGTACTATTTTTGTTAAAATTACTATTTATATTGAAAAAATATCACAGTTTTCAGATTTCTCACCGCCCTGAAAAGGAGGTATAACAGGATATGTACAAATTAACTCTTCTACACCGTTGTCACTTTTTAATCCCTTATATGTTAGATTAGAAATATACTTAAAACTTGCTAATTATCTCATTATCATCATAGAACGATCTTCTTCTTAATTCGTCGTCTCCTGACGAAGATTGACGATCCAAATGGGTAACATAGTCCTGGAAACTGCAGCTCTAAAAATATCTATTGATGAGCAATTAAACCATCTTCGAATGTCCTTTAACCAGGAATTTTGACGTCTTCCAGCCGATCTTCTTCCTTGTATTTTGCCTTCGATGACCAGTTTCAGTAAGTCATACTCATTATATGGCCGATATAACTAGTTTCTCTTTCCTTTAGAATCAGCATCAGTTCTGTGGATTTGCTCATTTGCCTAAGTACTTTAGTATTTGTTACTCTATCCACCCATGATATCCATAGAATCCTTCTATAAACATACATTTTGAAAGCTTCGAGTCATTTCTCTCTGGGATCAAGAGTCCAGCCTTCAAATCGATATAGGAGTTCCAAAAAAACATAGCATCTAATCGTATGCACTGAAAGTTCTAGACTAAGGTCGGATCTAGGGAAAAGATTTTTTATGTTTATGAAGGTCCCACGGACGCTCGATTCTCGATCTAATCTCTGTGTTTGTGTGTTCCCAGGTATTTAAAAGAGAAAACCTGCTGAATTCTCTGTCCGTTATCACAGAACGATATAGAATATAAATAAGAACCCTATAAACTGTAGGTTCATTTCTAGAAAATGTGAAGTGTGAAAAATGCAAAAATCTTGCAGGGCGATTTTTTATCTTTCCCTTTAGCAAGGGACGAAAAAAAAAAAAATATTTTATTAGTCAACTGGTAACTACATTTCCTAAATTATTGTCTATATTTGAAAGGTCGCACATTAATTTATCTTGTTATTCATTATACGGTACGGTAACGGTCAAAAATTTTGCATAATGAATCAACGGACTTCCCGCGTCCATCGTAGGCTAAAAATCTCTTCGGGCCTCGGGCACGCGTCAACTCAATCCTGCTTCGCACGCATCCCTCTCAGCTCTCCTGCGAAGCGCCTGCTGCCAGCCAGACTGTCGGTTTCTCTCCTGCTGTCAGACTATGCGAATGCGTTGAACGGGTCGACTTTCGAACGCGTACGTCTTTACCGGCTTTTGTATCGCTTACGTGGATAGAAATAGAATTTTTGGTTTCGCTTATCGCAGGTGGTTTTTTACGTTTACATATTTATAAAAAATAAACCGTTTTAATCATTTGTGTTAGTTTTTGTTTTGTAGTTTTTGGTTATTGTTTTTTTTTTGTGCTTGTGAAAGTAAACATTATTGGTCAATTGCAGGATTGGAACGTGCTTTGTATTCGTTTCGAAAGGTATGTATGATTTTGTTATTGTTGAGTTGGTAATTATTGCTTTGTTTACTAAAACCACTCTTAAGCTTTGGGTGACTATTAGTAAATAAAGCTTAAATACCTTTTAGTTTGGAAGGAACTTAATGCATAGAAATGTCTTTGCTTATTCTTGCTTTATATTTATGAAACTATTTCCAAACTAAAAAAGTATTTCAGGTAATTAAAGTATAGTATTTACTCTTTGTTGTATGAGAAAAAGGTACAGGTGGTGCACAAAATATAAAATTTGAAAGTTCAATTCGTTCCACGTACAACTTTGAAGCAGTTTGGTGCATTTATTAACAGCAATTTATTTAGTTACTCGTTTAGTTTTAATCAAGGTTTTCATTAGTTAAATAATTCAATATTATTATAAATTATGATCGGGTTTTCGACGTTATTTCTAATTTTAGAGAGAGAGAGAGAAAACAACAAACATTAACTCTTTTTAATAAAACAAAAGAATGCAAGCAATAATAAATTTTAGTAGCTACTCGAGTGTACACAGTCTTCGTCTTAATGAAAATTTAAAATTTAGTTCTACGTCGTGTTTTGCCTGGACAAAGGTGTCATATAGTTAAAGAAGTTGGCGCCCGTTAAACCATCAAAATATCTTGTGAAATTTTGTGACGTAATTAGGACAATTTAGAAGAATATAAACTTTTTAAAATGACTATTGTTATTTGAGTTTTCTTTGTAACACACTGAAAAAAATGTAAATATGTACAATATAAGAATAAAAATTATATATCTTATTCATTCTCAAAATTTAAGTAAGCTCCAATTTCAGTTTAGGGTACTATATAATCCTTTTAGATACAATTTTTGTTAAAAATCTCTCTATAACTTGGAAACGATATCCTAACTCAACAAGGTACATATACCATATACATATATGTATATATATATATATATATATATATATATATATATATATATATATATATATATATATATATATATATATATATATATATAGGTTACAGTAATAAAAAATAATATTCAGATTTGTCGCGTAAAGGAACACTGAAATGGACATGAAACTTCATATAATTGGACTAACCCTTTTAACTCCCCCTACGATTAATCCCGTTATATGTATAACTATAAATAATTTTGCTGACAGTTCATTACCCAATACCCATACAAACTCTCATAATACTATTGAAATTATATAAAAACCTGAACTAACCTGAACGATCCCCAACTCTGTCACCCCTATCTTGTAAAGCAATATTGTTAAAAATTTAAATAAGCACCAATTTCTCAATTTATTGACCAATAAATTTAAAAATAAAGAATGACAAGGGAAAAATCAGATGAAAAATCAACTGTTCAATTTGTTAACCATCAAATTGAATAACAAGCTGCTTTATAGACTTAGATATTCAGTATGATGTATGAGCATATCCGTAAACTGGTATGTTACCGGTACAAAAAAAGAGAGACATTTTTTTGGAAGTGACATTAAAGTCCATTTAAATCGTTCCTTGGACCTTCAGAAATAATTATTCACGGCTGAACATGACTTTTTAAGAACCTTTTTTTTTACAGCTCAATATGCAAATTTGTGCGGAAAAAAATGGAAAAACTCACTAAATTGCCGTAAAAACGTCAAAAATCAATATATTATGTACCATATTATAAGTTTATCCGTACGATTTATTGAAATTATTCATAGTGAATCCTGATAACGTTTTCCTCTCTTATATAATGGCCATTTTTGCCTGTTTTTTGCCCATTTTATATCTTTTAGTCAAATTAACGTCCAGATACACATGTTTTGTATTCTTTGACCTGCTGATTTCGTATTTTTATGTACCTTGTTGAAGTTAGGATATCGTTTCCAAGTTATGGTCATATTTTGGCCACTTTTTGGTCAGAATATATGCAACGGCTGTAAGATTAATATCTTTAAATACACTATTTATAATTTACTGCCATTTCTGACAAAAGGCTGTAGCTCTTTTAATATATATATATATATATATATATATATATATATATATATATATATATATATATATATATATATATATATATATATATATATATATATATATATATACACGAGGTATGGTTTTTAAATATATATATATATATATATATATATATATATATATATATATATATATATATATATATATACGAGGCTGGTGTGAAAAGTCGTGCAAAGTCCGAGAGATGGCACCACCGGCGCGTATCGAGGTCATGTTTAGTTAGTAGCATCTCTTGAATGAATGGACACCAAGTTTCAGCCATATTGGTCTATTTCTTTGTGTTTGGCATTCGTGTGAATCAAGGAAGTCGAGTGATTTTCAAGAAATGGACGAAAAAGAATTTCGTGTGGTGATTAAACATTACTTTATGAAAGGCAAAACGCCTCAGGAGACTAAAGAGAAGCTTGATAAACATTATGGTGACTCTGCACCTTCGATTAGAACAGTTTATAAGTGGTTTCAAAATTTTCGACTGGCCATATGGGCACAAGTGACGCCGAACGTTCTGGACGGCCTGTGGAGGTTACGACTCCAGAAATCATTGATCAAATCCATGATATGGTGATGGATGACAGAAGAGTTAAGGTGCGTGAGATTGCTAGTGCTGTGGGCATCTCGACTAAACGGGTACATAATATTTTGCATAAACATTTGGACATGAGAAAGCTATCCGCAAGATGGGTGCCGCAATTGCTCACGCTTGACCAAAAACGGAATCGTGTGAAGTGTTGCAAGGATGGTTTGCAGCTGTTCCAGAAGAATCCGGAGGACTTTAAGCGTCGTTTCGTCACTGTGGATGAAACATGGATACATTACTATACTCCTGAGATCAAACAACAATCTAAACAATGGGTTACCAAGGGGGAATCTGCACCAAAAAAGGCGAAGACCGTTCCTTCGGCCGGAAAGGTTATGGCGACTGTCTTTTGGGATTCGCTAGGGATAATCCTCATCGACTATCTGGAAAAGGGTAAAACTATTACAGGTGAATATTATTCATCGTTATTGGACCGTTTGAAAACCGAGCTGCAAGAAAAACGCCCGCGATTGGCCCACAAGAAAGTCCTTTTCCATCACGACAACGCACCAGCACACACCTCAGCAGTTGTGGTCGCAAAATTAATGGAAATAGGATTCCAACTCGTTTCACATCCCCCCTATTCTCCAGACTTGGCACCCTCGGACTACTATTTGTTCCCCAATTTGAAGAAATGGCTGGCGGGACAAAGGTTTTATTCAAACGAGGAGGTGATTGCAGACACTAATGGATATTTTGCAGACTTGGACAAATCCTATTATTCGGAAGGGATCAACAAACTAGAACATCCTTGGACGAAGTGTATAAGCCTAAAAAGAGACTATGTCGAAAAATAAAAAAGGTTTACCCCAAACACATAAGTAGTTTTTATTTTTGCACGGACTTTTCAAACCAGCCTCGTATATATATATATATATATATATATATATATATATATATATATATATATATATATATATATATATATATATATATATATATATATATGCCTCTTGTCAGAAATGCCCGTAAATTATAAATGGTGTATTTAAGGATATTAATCTAATACCCGTTGTATATATACTGACCAAAAAGTGGCTAAAATCTGACTATAACTTAGAAACGATATCCTAACATCATATATATATATATATATATATATATATATATATATATATATATATATATATATATATATATATATATATATATGTATATATAGTTTATTAGTAACATAATTACTAGAACCATTAGAATGTTAAAAGAGATACAGCCTTTTATATTTAAAATTTTAATTGCCATATTTAAAAAATATCTAATATGCCAGTTACTTTAATAGTGTGCCTTATCCGGTCATCCAGAGGTTGCCAAGTACTATGGTTTTCAGCCAGTTTATAGAGATTTCCAGCCTTCTGTATGCCTGTCTATTCCCTGATTTTCTTCAACCAAGACATCTGTTTTCTACCAACTCTACACCTCCTTTCAATCTTCCCCTTTATTTATTATTCATTAACTGGAGGAGGTAGTATTTTTCTCTACGCAATACATGGCCAAGGTAAGAAATTTTGCACATTTTATAGTAGTGATCAGTAATCTTTCTGAATTTGCTCTCCTTAAGAATTTCTCATTCGTCAGCAAACCAGTCCACATTTGAAATGCCTCTAGTAGATTCAACGTGCCTATTTTTATGGTCCAACACTCTACCCCATACAGCAGTACTGACCAGATGTAGCATTTGACCATCCGAGGTTTTATTTTGAGGTTCAGATTGTAATTGCAAAGAAGGGCGTTCATTTTTCTAAAGCTAGTACGAGCTGCTTCAATTCTGCATTTTATCTTTATATCGGGATCCAGTTGTCTGTCATCATAATTCCCAAGTATTTAAATCGATAAACCCATTCTATGGGTGCATTATTAAGTGTCCATTTCGCCTTTTCGTATTGCTCTCGACTAAACACCATGTTTCACTTAGTTTTGCTGACTTAACATCAAGACCTAAATCTTGTCCAGCCTCGCTAATTCTGTTTACTAGATGTTATAGACCATACAGATTATAGTACGTAATGAGGGTATCATCTGCATATATTATGATGTTTAGCACAACCCCATTAACTTTAGTAGCTAGTTCGATATTTTCTAAGGCCTCTTTGAAAATTTTGTCCGAATATAAATTGAACAAAAGTGGAGAGATGATTCAACCCTATCGGATTCCGCGTTGGATGTTGATATTATTTGGCTTTCGATCTTCTATACGAACCTCAGCTTTATGTAGATCATTGAACTTTCAAATTATGAGTATCGTTAAAAGACTTGTTTAAAAGTAAAAAGACACAATAGTAGATTGCATTGTACAGATGTAAGCCACCGAAAGAAGGAATGTAATAGAAAAAAAAAGAAAATACTACAAGTTCGTTAAGTAATTTGGATTTATCTGAGGTTTGTAAATCGAATACGGCAATAATAGCGTCAGACAGATATGCTAACGGTAGACTGAAACAAGTGTTATTTCGAAATTATTTATCTCGGCCAGAGTAAGTACATTTTTGTGGTAGCTTTTTTGAAACGTTTTTTTGAAAACTTTAGGCTGTATTTGCGAAATAACTCTTTTAGTAAATACTACAAGTAGGTAAAATTAGTGCTCAGCCCAGTATTTTATTTCTTTGCTTTGTTATATGGATCATTCTTTACGTATAATACAGTAAATATACTTGAATTCTTAAACTAAATAATTTCATCATCTCTGAGACCCAGTAGATGAATTGGTAATTAGCTAACAGCCATTTATTTTATGCCTAAAAGAATTTAGCCACTATTTTTATGATTATGTTGTTAACCGTATAGTTAATTTTGGCCTATTAATAGGTTTTGATAAATTGTCTCATAAAAAACATCTTTTAAAGGAATAAAAGCTAAGAGAACATTAATATATCCCGCCTAAACAGAGTTAGTAAAATATTTCGTTGGGTGTTGACCCGTTACGAACCTGTTTTAAGGACATTTTTAATATATTCCAAAATTCTAATAGATTATTCTACTATGTGCATAAATTATCAAGAAAGTTAATTTATATAACAAATTATACAACACTCAAATAATAAAAATGTTACAGAAATTTCATTAATACCGGATACTATCAGTAAACATTTTTACTTGTTACATAATAAGAAAAAGGTCAGAAAAACAACTTGCATTAGGTAAAAAGGAAAAGTGATAGAATATGTTAGTAGTAGTAGTAGTAGCAAGAAGAGTGGGTGGTACTTTAAATCCCTAATGTCTAAAAGTTCTTCTGTGACTCCCCACTGTCGAATCAGGGTCGCAGTCCTATTCCGGCATTTTCTGCCAAAAGACATAGGCTACTCACCCTGACCTCTTGTAGATCTTTGGGTTCACAGAATAGTTGACACCAGTATCTGTATCTTTTAACCATTAGTGCAGGATATTCGCACAAAATGTGAATGCTGTCCTCGCTTTCTCCCTCGCATAGCCGACACGTTTTCCGCTCAGCCAGTTTGAGGTTATATAAATGGGCTTGTAATGCCACATGTCCCGTAAGGTGTCCTATACTCAGGCGTAGCCTTTGTTTTGACATCGATAGGAGTTCCTTTGTTCTGCCTGTTTCATAAGGAGATCGGCTTGATGACACCCCGCTCCTGCAGTCCAAGAGCATTGGTGTTCCTTGTCCAACCATTCCTGATCTTGTTTTTACCGAAAGCGAATGGAACTCCTATAACCTGCTGAGGCGGGTCCTCTAAGGTGCTTCTTTTGGCAGAATATGTTAATGGAGTAAAAAAAAAAACTTCCACTTTAACTCTAATATCTAGTTTCATTATGTTCTTATTAATCCTTATTCTATATTCTATGTATATTATAAAACACAACGTTTATCTGTTTGTCCGTTAGTGCGCTTATTACTCGAGGACCACTTTTCCCAGAGAATGTTATAGCCCTTCAGAATAATAGTATATCAGCATAAAAAAGCACGGAGTAATTTTAAAATTTCATCATATTTCAAATGGAACCACAAATGTAATAGATGCAGTTATTAAAATGTAGAGAACTACTCGACTTCGAACATTAATGTAACTCGACGGGACCTAGTTGTCCCAACTTTTTCCACCCATGCGTATCTTCTGCATAAAACAATGAAAATACCTTCCTATGCACTATTTTATAATATCAGCCAATAGTACCTTTAAAGTTTTATGGATGTACTTAGGTAAAATATCACACATGTATTTTTTCTCATTCTTCTTTTTTCTTAAATAGTGTATCATCTGAGTAGGCATAATTCCTGTTTTATCATCATTAGGTCTCTTTCGATGTGGACGTCCAGCATTCTTTCCACCTTTTCGGAGGCCTGCCCCTAGTTCTTCTACCGCAAGGTTTATTGAGTTTGGCCCTTTTTGCCAGTCTGTTGTCGTCCATCCGATCTACGTGTTACTCCATTGCTAGTTCAGGTCCATTCTCTTCGATCTTATGTAGTTCTTGTAGATCTTTGCCGCACTGTTGTCTTGTATATCCTTGGTTTGCTTTTCATTGTGAGGTATGTATTTTTCCAGACTATATCCTTAAGTAACCTGCTATTAGTGATGCCCTCATAGACCGTTGTTTTACTTCTCTGTTTAAGTCACCGTAGCCCGTTGTTCCCAGGTATTAAAATTATTAACCTGTTCAATAATACTCCAGGTTGCATCTTGGTAATTCTTTTCAAGCTATCATACATTTTGTCTTAGTTGTGTTAATAATCATGTTTATTTTCCTTGCTCAAAATTGAAGGCGTGAAAGATCTTCTGAAGGTTGTCCTCAGAATTGGAGATGAGGACCGCGTCATCGACGTAGCAAATTATGTGGAAGTGTGTGTTGTCTATTTTGTATTCTCTAGTTTTTGGAAGTTTCTTTACTATTCTGTCCATGACAAAGTTGAAGATAAAGATACTAAGTGAATCACCTTATCTTTTTTCGGCGTTTATTTTTACTTCCTTCCTCAGTAGATGTCCCACTTTTATATTCGTTTTGCTTTCTGCGTTAATGTGATGTATCATTTTTATTGGTTTCTGGTTTGTTTGCTTTTCTTGTAATATTTTTATATCTGTTAAGTTTACTCTGTTGACGACTTGAATCATGTCCACGAAACACATATATGCATATTTGTTAAATTCTTTAGTTTTCTTGCTCATTTTTTCCCGTATGATTTTTGTTAATACTTTTAAGGTAGTATTTAGGAGGGTTATTCCCCTATTATTTTTCTCATTCATTTGTTAAGTTTTTCTTGTTCGAGAAAATGTCACGATATATCTATTATTATTTTATGTAGTCATATTTTAGTGTGATCAATTTACAAACTGTATTGATAAAACCTTGAATAAAAATATTATTAACCTAGATAAGATAAAAATATTAAATAGATAATTTTATTGACAAATGCACTTTCTATCAGTTGTAATATTGATGACGCATATTAAGAAGCTATTTGAAGAAAGGCTTATGACCAATTTGGAATAAGATTTGAAGATAAATTAAGAATTTTATGGTTAACGGTATATGGCTGGGTGAATAAGAAGAATAATTAAAAAGTCTAAACTACAATACAGAAAAATAACTTTAGACACGTTCTAAAAATATTGTAATTATCATGGAATGTTAATAATCAAAATGTATTAAGTTAATAAATTAACTAACCAGAACTATGATTATTGAAACGATTTTCGATTAAGATAAAATCATACGACGGCAGCTGGTCTCGCACAATAACCGTACTTTAATATCTACATTGTAATTGATCGATACCAAAATAGTTCCAACACGAAGTACTTTTTAATAAATAATGACAGAAAACTAGTTGTTTTTGTATGTGGGTCTATTATTAAGGTATGGTCTTTAAAATAGAACACACAGAGCGAGAGAGAGATAATAGTGGTTAAGTTAAAAACAAACTAAAATAAAAAATTCTTGCAGCAACTTCCTTTTACCGCACTAAGTGTTTTGTAATCGATTTTATGGTATTGCTAAATAATTTTTCCAAGTCTTTCCTAAGTGCTGTAATTATTTATTATTTTACTGTTCATAATATTATTTAATTTTTTTAGAGGTTAAAGTAATAGAATGAAAATAAAAATGAATCGGTAGCTCTAAATATCATATTCCCTTTAACCTACACAATGAATCAGCAATAACATTGAAAAAATAAACGTTGCGTTTCTCATATCTAAATTATATTTTCAAATGTATAAGTAAATTTTTCATTTTTTTGAAATATCAAAGAAAGAGTAAAGCTCTTGTGTGCTACCACAAGCAGTATTCCCTTATCTTCAACATTTTCCTTTTTTTTTGTTATGAGTCTAGAACACGTGCTGCAGGGAAGTCCCTAAAGCGCTACAGGAGCGACACGTGTGCGGAGACAGCGATTCACGTTGTTCTTGAATCGCTGTAAATTGTACTCGGTGGGAAACACAGTCCTGGGCAACTTATTCCAAAGGGATGATGTTCTCCATATAAAAGACTGCTGGAAAAGCGTTGTACGAGGAGTAACAAGCTGAATCTCATACGGATGTAAAGTATTAGCGCGACGTGTACTTCTAACATGCACTGCTCTGGGAGGAGTTAAGCGGGCCACATCCTTCGAACACTTTTCATGAAAATACTTGTAGAATAGGCTCAAGTCGCCAACCGTTCTTCGATGTTCCAGCGAATCAAGGCCGCCGGTCAGTTCCGAGTCTCCATTCAGACGAACAGCTCTTCTCTGAATAGAATCCAACAAATGCGGTGTATGTTTGGGAGCGGAGCCCCAAACATGGGAGCAGTATTCCATAGTTGGTCGAATTTGAGCTTTGTAAAGAATTAACAGTTGTTGTGGAGTGTAAAGCTTTCTGGTTCGAAATAATATTCCCAACTTTTGAGAAGCTCTCCTTACTATGCCTGCAACATGTTCATGCCAGGACATATTTGCTCCCTAATTAACGCCCAACAAATTGAGTAACGATGTTAGAGGAATGGAGTGCCCCGACATAACTATGTCGGGTTCAGCAATGTTAACTTTTTTAGAAAAAACTGCCGCCTGGGTTTTTGTAGCGTTAAATTCCACTGGGTTACTGTCACCCCAAGATAAAAATTTCTTCCAGGTCTTTGTTAAGTTGAATGACTTCCTGCCGTCTGCGGATATTCGTCTGAGTAGCCGATGTCCGAGCAATCAAAGTGAATGAAGAGATAAGCGTACTGTCATCTGCAAAGCTGTATATTGGATTCTCAGTCTTTTCCAGCAGATCGTTAATGTAAATGAGAAAGAGAGTAGGAGCCTTGAGGTACATCGGCGTTGATAGTGAAATCCGTCGACCGCCACTCGTAAAGAATGCTCTCTAAGGAAACATGAGAGCCAGAAACAGAACTTTTCAGACATAACATAAGAGCGTAGCTTAGCCAACAGCCCATCGTGCCAAACACGGTCGAATGCCTTGGATATGTCAAGAGCAATCGCTCGAGATTCTCTAAAGTGTTCAATTGCGTTGTTGCAAACGTGTGTTACATAAGTCAGAAGATCTCCTGTTGATCTATTTTTACGAAAGCCATATTGGTGATCGCTAATAATGTTAAATCCTTCAAGATATTTTAGAAAATGCTGATTGAGAGTCTTTTCCATTACTTTCCTTATTATTGAAAGCAGTGCGATTGGTCGGTAGTTGTTTGGCAAGGTCTTCTTGCCTTTTTTAGGTATCGGCTGAACTGTGGCACATTTCCAGCAGGAAGGAAATATTCCCTTTCTGTAGGATAGGTTGAAAAGTCTACAGAAAATTGGTGTTAGTTCCCTCGCACAGTTTTTGAGAACTATGGCAGGTATTCCATCAGCGCCAGAAGCTTTTTTGGTGTCTAACTTCATTAAAATACGTTTTATGATACGCTGTCTGAAGACAATATCGGGCATCCTTGACTGCACTATGGGAATAGTAGGTGGTGTTTTTCCTTGGAAATCGACAGTAGAATGTGAAGCAAAGAGTTCAGCCAACAAGTTCGCTTTCTCAACAGGTGCCGTTGCAATAGAATTATCTGGCCGTGTGAGTGGTCGTATGGTGGATTTTGTGAAATTTTGACTAACTGCCTTAGCGACCTTACAAGCCATTAAGGAAAATATTTGTTGAAGATTTATGTTGCGACAGTTTCACTAGTTTCTCAATTGTAGTGAGTCACTACATTAAATTAGGTGTAAATTAATGTTTTTCGCGTGCAAACCTAATAGACCAAGAGGGCGACCCGACATTTTGACCTGTCGACTGACCGTCTAGCTATCGGGCGAGTCGATTAAAAACCTTTAACGTTGATTTTGCGGCCCCCGTGCCCTGGAATGTCCAGATAAGCAACAAAATGCTACATCCAAAAATGGACTAACGTTTAACCACTTGAATCAAGTACCATAATATTTGTTGACACTAAAAAAAATCGATCCAAAAATGGACTGTCATTTAACCATATAAAATCAATAAATTTAGTTTGTTCTTGATAAAATCTGAGGGAACCTGGAAAATGCAGACGCCGCCAATACCAGAGGACGAAGCTGGACCTACTCAAAAACTCGAAAAACGACCGTATTGTTGGTGTCTGCCCTTTGCAGGTTCCCTCTTATTTCATCAAGAACAAACTAAATTTATTGATTTTATATGATAAATTTTTGGATCGACGTTTTGTGGGCGGTCTCGGGGAGTCTGCCCTTTGGGGCGCTCGACTGTTATAGTGTCAACAAATGTTATGGTACTTGATTCAAGTGGTTAAACGACAATCCATTTTTTGATATAGCATTTTGGACCTTATCGGGCCATTTCCAGGGCACGAGAGCCGGAAAATCAACGTTAAGGCTTTTATTCGACTCGCCCGGGCGCGCCCGATGAACAACTAGGCAGGCGGTTAGTCGACAGGTCAAAATTTTGGGTCGCTCTCTTGGTCTATAAATATAATTGATACTAACAGAATGAACATATCATTAACCTCAATTACAAACACGATTTCTGGAACGCACGACCATAGTTCTGCTTTGACCGAACATATTCGTGTTTGATTATTGTTAAATTGACTTTTAAGTTATTTTTTATTATAATTCGTCAAATACAAATTCTCCAATTCACAGCTGGCTATTGACCAGATTTTGTATATGGCTGCATTCACTACTGATATTTAAAATAATTGCAAACCTGCTACTATATCGATTGCATATTCATTCTAAATTCTGTTCGACATATAACAGTTGCTGGTATAAAATTATTTTAGATCTAAGTAGTGAATGTAACCATATAAAAAGCATTCAAAGGCAGTACCGGGTGTAGGATTGGTCTAACTTTAGACCCTCAAGCGAACTTTGCTAAGTTAATAGGGTTTAGAGAGGGTCTAAAACCTATAATTTTACATTTGAACCCCTTTAGTAAATCTGGCTATAACATCTTTACGTTTACCAGTTTGGTTTTCCTTTTGACATACTTTCGTATAATAAATTTCACCAAAGACATTAGAATAGGTAGGAAATTGCTGGGTTTAATAATACCGTACAGCTCCATTACGTTAGCTGGCTTACCGGTAGTCTTGTTAATTTAAAACCCTTATCAATTTAGCAGTTTTAAAGTTAGCTATTTACATTCCGTTTAGTAAAAGATTAGCAATGTCCTTGAATTTAACTGAATAATCAGAAATATTAGAGATTTTATTAAAGAGGTCTATATGGAGAAAGAATAGCTCGTCCGAGCATGGAGCTTATATAAGTAAATCCGAAAAAACAAAGAGTATTTAGAGCAGTCAGAAAGTGAAAAAAAAAACATTTGACAAGCACATTAGTTTAGCATTGAAGTATTGAAGGCACAGATTATATGTTAATGCTCATAAAACAAAAGTCAAAAATATTTAATAAATCAATATTTTTTTTTTTTTTATCAGGGAATGTAACCATACCCTAAAAAGATTTAGTGTTGTTAGTGTTCTGTACGGAACACTTATGGGGTTAATTCGGTGTCGGTCTGTCTGCCACATCACATCCGATATTCTCCAAGACTATTTGCCATAGAAAGTTGAGATTTGGCACTTATATAGGCCCCATCAGAGCCGTGTAGTTTTTAAAGTTAAACTTTGACTTAAGGGGCTAGTATTGGGGGGGGGGGAAAAAAAAAAAATTACCAGGTTATCGAGTGGGGTGCCAAATGAAAGCTTATGAAAATATAAGTTCAAAAATGTATATATTGTAATATTTGTGCAAATTTTTCTTCGTAATATTTTTAAAAACTCGGCAAAAATTGCGGTCTACCTCCGTTATCTCGAGAAGTACTGATCAAAAAATTTTCAAAAATTCTAGAATATTCTCTATAAAGTGTAGATTGAACGAAAATTATCAGGAATGCGCTACATTTGAGAATTTGTCTGGTATATAAAAATAAGATTCAAGGTCATCAGTTTTTAAGAAAGATCGGAAACGAACTTTGTTGAAAACTGATTTAGGGTGTGTTTCGTAAAGTCATTGATCATTTTATATCTCCGTAACAAAATTTTTTATTTTAAAAGCAATCACCGTACAGAACATTAATTGCGCCAGTCCAACTTGACTGGTTTTAATATTTAAATACTTAAGAATGTTAAGTAGTCCATTGAAATAAATTTGTTCTACGATGCGGCTAATGCATTGTATTCTAGAATTTTTTGAAAAATTTTTGATCAATACTTTTAGAGAGATGGGGGGACAGAGATTTTTGACCATTTTTTAAAAAACACAAAAAAAGTGTGCGCCAGTAGTACATCATATATATTTTTGAAGTCACAAACTTTCATTTGACACCCCATTCGATAACCTAGTAAATTATTTTTTTTCATTTCCGATTTCATCCCCCAAAACTAACCCATTAAGTCAAAATTTAACCTCCAAAACTACACGGCTCTGATTGGGCTATCAATTCCTATATTTGTGCCAAAATTCAACTTTCTATGTCAAATAGTTTCGGAGAAAATCGGGTGTGACAGACAGACAGACAGGCAGACACCGAAGTGATCCCATAAATGTTCTGCACGAAACACTAAAAACACTAAATCATTTTAGGGTACGGTTACGTTGCTCTCTTGATAAAAAAATAAATATATTGATTTATTAAATATTTTTGACTTTTGTTTTACGAGCATTAACAAATAAAAATATCTGTGCTTTTTTGATACCCTCAATTTGGGCTTGCACCACCCTGACATCATGTTCTAAACATTCCAGAGTTTCGAAAAAATACTGCTAAACTAGTGTGCTTGTCAAAAAAAATTTTCCCGTTTCTGACTATTCTAAATACTTTAATACTTTCTTTCGGATTTACTCATATAAGATACACCATACTATCAAAAATAACTCTTTCATCTACCTAACGTGATCAGTTTAAAATTACCACTTCTGGGTCCATTAGTAGACCCCTCTTTCTGTTAGGGCATGCATCTGCTACTTCGGGGACCGTTATGCTTCATGAACTGTGACGAATTACTTTAATGAAATGCTTGTCAATATTTCGTATAGTTTTAATATTTAGAGTGGCATACCGATTGGATCAGAAAATACGTATGTATAATAATATAATCACCGGATTTTCAAGTTAACAGGATAAAATCCATTGTTATTAAAATAAAATCACTATGGTTAATGTTATATTTAACAATAACATATTACTATTTCAACGAAAAACTCATAGCAAACATTTAAAATGAAAGGCACTTAATTTTTGTAATGTAGAACAAGTAATATCCGAAGACTATTATGCTCGTGAAGCCTAACTGTGGACACTGCTGGCTTTCTGGCAGTTCCGATGACGTGTGTTCAGAATTCTCCGAATTTAAAAACAACTTGAATTTAAATTTTTTCTAGTTCTCTCATTTTTAGTGTTCCGTACGTCCGTACGTCCGTCTGACCGTCTGTCATACCCGATTTTGTCCGAAACTATTTGATATAGAAAATTCAAATTTGGTACTAATATAGGAATGGATAGCCTCGTCAGAGCCGTGTAGTTTTGAAAGTTAAATTTTGCCTTAAGGGGTTAATTTTTTGGGTGAAATCGGAAGTGAAAAAAATGTTTGCTAGATCATACAAATGAAAGCTTGTAAAAACACGAGTTCAAAAATATATATATAATGTAATAATTGCGTACACTTTTCTTTGTATTATTTTTAAAAAATCGCGAAAAATCGCTGTCCCCCACTTTATCTCGAAAAGTGGTGATCAAAAAATGTTGAAAAAATTCTGGAATATTCTCCACTGGGTGTAGATTGAACGAAAATTATCACGAGTGCAACCTTTAATAATTTATCTGGTATATAAAAAACAGAAATTTCAAGGTCATCAGTTTTCAGTAAAGATCGGAAACAAACTTTGTTGAAAACTCATTTGGAGTGTGTTTTTTGGAGTCATTAATCATTTTATACCTATGTAACAAAAATCTTTATTCTAAAAGCAAACAACGTACAGAACACTAATTGCGCAAGTTCAACTTGCACTAGATCGGTTATTTACACTTAGGACTAATGATCGGGAACTTTGTAATACTTATTTCGTGTAGTGTTTCTATTTTACGTTTTCTAGACTGTATATTTTTCAAATTTTTAACCTTAGCTTTAGCAGTTAGTAAAAAAATTGTATTCTGGATATTTTTATCTTGGTTTAAGAAACTGTAATCACAGTTAAAGCAATATTTTTATCCTGAATGTAATGATTACAAATTTCACAAGACAATGGTTCGTGTAAGTTATTTTCGTTAGTGAGGATTTCTTTTAAAACATTAAAATCCTTTTGTAGTTTGCATCTAGAGGATCAGACGATTTTTCCTACCAGAAAGTAATTTTTTTTTGTAAAATAAAAAAATTTTAATTTTACACATGAAAAACTGCTTTGCCCAAGTCCGAGACGATGGTTTTTGACGTCTCAGATTACTGGCGTACATATTAGGAAAGTTTAAATCTTCAGGGTCGATTTTCTCTTTAGTTAGGGGATAATGTTATAATGTATATATGTATGTAATAAATTCAAATTTTAATAAAACTCTTTAAAGCCTAACTTATAATATCATAGCGTTGTTAGTTTTAATTGGTTTACTAATTAAAATAATACTTATAATGATTATTGCTTAATAAATCGTCTACGCGTTTAAAAGAAAAAATGTAACGTGACATGAATATGGTAAAGTTTACAATATTTAGCGATTATCTCGCAGATTTTTCCATCATTATTATTGTTTTTATTCGTATTGTTGTGCAATGTAATCTCGGGTAAGGAACCTATTTACTAGCATATTTTCATAATTACTTGAGAATTTTTTAAATGTTAACAAGTATAAAGTAATTATAAATTCTACGAACTAATGAGTAATGAAACATAAGTTAATGTTGTTATTAACGTGAAGTTTGTATACAATATACAAGTAATATACATTAATTTAAATAACTTTTTTACGAAATAAATAGTTGCTTTTTTTTTAAAATTAATTTATGCTTTAGTAAACAGCGCAACATTTTATAGCATGGGCAGAAGTTATTAATTTATTTAGTGTCAAGTCATAATTGAATCGAATTGGAGCAGACTAATCAACAGAAATATTCGATGTCGTTAAAACTGTAAAAAATTTTAGACTTAAATTAAATTATTTGTATTTAGTCTTACATAGCGGAAAATTGTTTACCATCTCCTTCTTCTTACGACGTTGTTTCGTCGCGAAGGCTGCTGATCCATATCGCCAAACGAACTTTAGAAACTGATCCTCGAAAAATATCACTCGAAGCACATCCAAACCACCTTCTTATGTCCTTCAGCCAAGAATTCTGTGGTCTTCGGATCAATAGTATGCCCTTTATTTTGCCTTCAATAATTAGAGGTAACAATGCGTATTTTAGTCCCCTCATTATATGTCCAAAGTATTGAGTTTTTCTTATTTTTATGATTGTTTGTAATTCCTTTATTTTGTTCATTCTTTCCCGTACTGTTTTTTATTTTCTGTACCCAGGAGATGTGTCTATAAATGTACAGTTTAAAAGATTCCAGTTGTTTCTCTGAGCCAGGGTCAAGTGTCCAGCACTCACATCCCTACAGTAGCACGGAGAATACATACGCTCTCACCATTCTCATTCGGACTTCGAGACTGAGACTTGTGCGATGGAAAAATTTATTTATATTCATTTATGTTACTCTGGCCTGTTCAATTCAGAAATATATTTCCTTTCTTGGGTCCCACTTTATATTTGTTTCCAAATATTTAAATATTGAGACCTGTTCTACGGTGTTGCCTCTGATTTCGAGGGATTCTGGTGGTAGATTTTTCTTTGTTATTATCATCCACTTGGTTCTTCCTATATTCATAATTAATCCAAATCTTTCGCTGGCTGTTACGATTCGATTGATCAGTTGCTGGAGATTTTTGATATTATTTGCTAATAGAACAGTATCAGCATACCGCATGTTGTTTAGTGTACTTCCATTAACTGTTATTCCTTCAGTCGATTCATAGATGGCCTCATTAAACACAGCAATAAAGATTGAACAAAAATGGTGAGAGAATGCATCTCTGTCTTACATGTTGGGTTATTTTTATGCTTTTGGACTTTTCTAGCCCAATTTTAACTTTCACTGATTGATTCTAGTACAGATTTTTAATAATATTCAGGTCTTTTTTGCCTATATTTGTTATTTCTAGAATTTTTACTAATTTCTCGTGCGTCACACTGTCGAAAGCTTTATTGTAATATATAAAACATGCATACACATCTATATTCAAATCTTTACAACGCTGGACTAGTACATTTAATGAGAATAAAGCTTCTCGTGTAACCATGCCCATGTTTTCCATTATTAGTAATTAAATTATTGATATTGTTCTAGTAAGAACTAACAGACGTAACTATTTGCTATAGAGCTGAAAATTTGTTTTCCATTTGTCTAATTTTTGAAATTAAAAGAGAAAAAACTTTTTGAATCACATTTTTAAAAATATCTTACCAGATACCGAATAAAATATTTCATCATCATCATATATCAGCCCTTAGCGTCCCCTGTTGGACACAGGCCTCTTTTAATCTTTTCCAGTTAAACCGATCTTGGGCTTTTTGGATCCAGTTTCTCGCTACTCTTCTCCGATCACCTGTCCATCTGGTGAGAGGTCTTCCGCAATTCCTACACGCTTCTTGTCTAAGTCATCATTCCAACACCTTCTTAGTCCATCTGTTATTGTGCGTTCTGGCTAAATGACCGGCCCAATTCCATTTCAAATATAGAACTTTCTCAACTGCATCTACCACTCTAGTTCGGTTCCTAATTTCTTTATTTGGGACTTTATCTTAAAGAGACAAACCGAACATTGAGCGCTCCATTGCTGCTTGAGTTACCCTTATCTTATTTATTGTCTTCTTTATCAAAGTTAGAGTTTTTGCTCCATAAGTAAGCACAGGTAACACGCACTGGTTAAAGATTTTTCGTTTAAGGCAAATATGTATGCCTGATTTCAGCATTTCTCGTAGTTTGCCAAATGCGGCCCAAGCTAGAGTGACCCCCCCGTTGTAGTTCATGAGTATCTCTGCCCAACTCAATTTCATGTCCCAAATATTCATATGTCATAACTTGCTCGATGTTTACCCCGTTTACTCATAGTGGCTTGGTAAAAACTAGATTTGTCATAAACTGGGTTTTCAAAATATTTATCTTTAGGCCAGTTTTATGGGACTGTTCTTTTAGTGTGTTAAGCATGACATTCTCATGGTCTGCATGATCTATTAACAGGACTATGTCATCGGCGAATCTCAAGTTATTCAGCATTCCTCCATTTATATTTATGCCCATGTTGCTCCAATTCAGATTTTTAAAAACATGTGTTCCAGAAGTGTGATAAACAACCTTGGGGAAATAGTGTCACCTTGACGCATACCTCTTTCGACTTGGAATTTGTTTGTTTCCTTATGTAGATATGTCTTAGGATTTCAATATACCTTGAATCTATACGGTATTCAGCAAGAGCCTTAAAAGGCATATCCTGATTCACTGAATCAAAGGCCTTCTCATAATCCATGAAGATTAATAGTAAAAGCCTGTTATATTAGACACACTTTTCCACAGTTAACAGCCAAAAGGTGATCATGGACACCGTAGCCTGCTCGGAATCCAGCTTGATCGGGTGTTTTGTAGCCGTCTAGCTTTGAGGTCAAACGTTCTGTCATTTTTGTGAATATCGTATAAACATATTTATAAGAATTAAATATTTAGGTACATACAATTGTAACTTAGGTAAACTGAGGTCCTTTCAACATCATACATGATATAATAACCAATAAGACTTGTTTTGTCTTGAACATTTGAAAAATTCATATGGAATCTTTTACGTGAGTTACTTTGAAATAATACAATATTTATAGTTAAGCTTTGTTTAAAATACTATCGTTCTAATTCAGCTCAAAATTCCGAAAAGATTTAATGCTACTAAAAAATGTTTATTTCTGTCTTTAACTGATTTTATTGAATTGGGTTTTCTTTTCCTAGTGGTGTTGTTAAAACAATGAATTTGCTTCTAATTCCTTCCTATTAACTGATGCCTAATTTACAGTAATTTAATTAACTAGGTTTTGCGGGGGCGTATAAGCCTCCCTAATGGATTGAAAAAAATGCAATCTCGTTCTCTTAAGAGTGTGACCTTTCTTTATTGTTTTGGGTGACATGTAAGTTTCTAAAGATTCAGTGAAAGTGAGGTTTTTTTCTTTGAAAAGTCTTCCATCGTTACCTGACTTTTTCTACTGTGTGAACAAGGTTGAAGTTTTTAAAGTTCCATTGTAAAAGAGGATTTTTCCTCAAACTATTACTATGTTACTCGCTGCAAATAAGTTACTATATTGGGAGGGGTTTAAGCTTTGAAAGTTCCATTGTGAAAGAGGATGTCTATTTTAGGAAGTCTCTCTCCCTCATTGGTTTTTATTATTCGGGATATTGGGAAGGATGTACATTTTTAGTGTTCCGTACGGAACACTTATAAGATGACTTCGGTGTCTGTCTGTCTGTCCCTCTGTCTGTCTGTCTGTCTGTCACTCCCGATTTTCTCCGAAACTATTTGTCATAGAAAATTGAAATTTGGTAATAATATAGGAATGGATGGCCTCATCAGGGCCGTGTAGTTTTGAAAGTTAAATTTTGACTTAAGGGGTTAGTTTTGGGGGGGTGAAATCGGAAGTAAAAAAATTTTTTTTACTAGGTCATCGAGTCACACGAGTAAAAAATACATATATATATAATGTAATACTTGCGCACACTTTTCTTTGTATTATTTTTAAAAAATCGCGAAAAATCGCTGCCCCCCTACCTTATCTCGAAAAGTACTGATCAAAAAATTTTGAAAAAATTATGGAATATTCTCCACGGGGTGTAGATTGAACGAAAATTATCACGAGTGCATTACCTTTAATAATTTATTTGGTATATAAAAAAAAAACAAAAATTTTAAGGTCATCAGTTTTTAGTAAAGATTAGAAACAAACTCTTTTGAAAACTCATTTAGGGTGTGTTTTGTGAAGTCAGCAATCAATGTACGGAACACTAATTGTGCAAGTTCCACTTGCACTTGACCGGTTATTTAAAATAAATAATAAGAAAATACTAAAACTTTTTGACAGATAACAATCAAATGAGTGTGAGAAACATAACTGAAAAGTTTTTGGTCTAGCTACATAAAACACATTTTTTTTTTGCAAAATTCGAATTTATTCATCAAGATAGACTCCTTCAAGAGCGATACAATCAGTCCAACACTTTTATAACATTTCTGTACCTTTCTTGTAAAAGGATTTGTCTTTGCCTTCAAAAATAGGCCTCAGTTTCGGCGACACCTTCTTTATTGGAGCCAAATCTCTTTCCCCGCGAGCATTTTTTTGAGGTCTGCGAATAGATAATAGTCGCTGGTGGCCAAATCTGGAGAATACGGTGGATGAGGAAGGAATTCGCACTTCAATTCATGCAATTTTACCATCCTACCCATTACCTTGTGGCACGGTGCATTATCTTGATGAAAGGCACTTTTTCCATGTTCATTTGTGGCCGTTTCTTTGCGATCCCTGCCTTCAGACGCATCAGTAACTTTATATAATAATCGTTATTGATGGTTTTTCCCTTCTCAGCATAGTCGATGAAAACGATTTCATGCACATCCCAAAATACAGAAGCCAAAACCTTCCTAGCCGACTGTTGTGTCTTTGGTCGCTTCGGGCGGCTTTCACCGGCTGCTGTCCACTCAGCTGACTGCCGATTTGATTCCGGTGTGTAGTGGTGTTCCATGTTTCATCCATTGTCCAATATCGCATGAAAAAATCCTTTTTATTGCGCTTAAATAGGTCTAAACAGCGCTCAGAATCTTCAACAAATTTTTGTGGTCCACTGTGAGCAAACTCGGTACCCATTTCAAACAGAGCTTTCTCATGCAAAATATGACCAACACGTTCTTTTGATATCTTTAGGGTGTCAACCTTCTCTCGCAATTTCACTTTACGATCATCCAAAACAATTTTGTAGATTTTTTTTATGTTTTTCGGTGTAACCACCTCATTTGGGCGTTCAGAACGTTCAGCATTATTTGTATCTGTACGACCGCGTTTAAATTCAGCATACGAGTAAATAATGAGTGATTTTCCAGGGGCAGAGTCCCCGTAACACTTCTCAAGCCATTGCTTTGCATGAACGGTATTTTTTCCCATCCAAAAGACAGTGTTTAATCAACACACGAAATTCGATTTTTTCCATTGTTTTGAAAATATCAAAAGTAGTGTCACTAAAATCACTGTAACTTGTAAACTAATCGTCGAAATGTCATGAAATTTTGAGACTTATCATTTGAAGGTTGGTACTTTCTAAAAATCATATGGATTTTTTGAAAAGGGCGACATTTATGTGTCAAACCAAAAACTTTTCAGCCTACGTGTTAATTTTAACGGGATAAAGTGATAATGAGTATTTTAATAAACTATCAAACTTCGCATTTTTTACTTATTTTCAATGAGCTACTTTTTTTGGAGTATTTTTAGTGTTCCTTACCGAACACTTATGAGATTACTTCGGTGTCCGTCTGTTACACACGATTTTCTCCGAAACTATTTGACATAGAAAGTTGAAATTTGACACAGATATAAGAATTGATGGCCCAATCAGGGCCGTGTAGTTTTGAAAGTTAAATTTTGACTTAAGGGATTAGCTTTTGGGGAAAGTGGAAAAAAAAATTTCTGAGGTCATCGAGTGGGGTGTGAAAGAATTCAAAAATATATATGATGTAATACACATACCGTTCTTGGTGTTATTTTAAAAAAATGGCCAAAAATCGCTGTATGAGAATTTACTGAGAGTTTTTGAAAAAATTCTGGAACATTCTCCATAAGGTGTAGATTGAGCAAAAATTATCACGAGTGCATTACGTTTGATAATTTATCTAATATAAAAAAAAACTATGTGGCTTGACAATATGACAATATATATACTTTTCAGTACACACACTGGTGACAAAAGGTTAGGTACCGAAACAAAATAATTTTATTTTATTTGTTTATAATTAAACAAATATTTAGGTGGTAAATATTTGTTATACTTTTATTACTAAATTCTAGATTGAGCTAGATTGATTTATTGGCTATTAAGTAGCTAAAATGCTATAACTATTATACTTTATTGACTAAGAAAAAACGTGAAAATATCTATTGGATCTTAAGATATATATACATCTTAGGGACCTAATTAACTCAGCCTAGGTAAGGATTTTATTTTATTTTAAAAGTAATCATTGTACGAAATACTAATTGCGCAAGTCCTACTTGCACTCGGCCGGTTTTTTAAAAATAAAAATAACTTTCATACACTCACATAACTGATATCTTTCAGAGATAAAAAAATGTTATTATATATTTTTTTCAATTCACTTTAAAAAATGATCAAAAATATTCTTTTTTTTTTTTTTTATTTAATATTTTCTGTAAAAAAAAAACATTCTTGTGTGATGGTAGAACTTACCTACCCACACAACAAATTTTACAAATTATATCTCAATATTAAGAAAATTCTGAGCCAATCCCCTTAGTGGGATATTTTTATCATCATTATTAAAACAACTTTCACCTTCTAGTGTTATGATTACTCATTTTAAGGACAGCTTGTGGTATTCTCATTTATTATCCCATACAGCATAACGATATTATAAGGTAAAACTAGAAAAGAAAACCAATACCGTCTATCACGTTGTTAAAGTTTACCTTTTGGAGTAAACCAACCAAAAGTATTTCAATATTTATAAGGTTCCTAAAGATTATTGACCGATTGTGATTACCATCGTAAAATTGTTTGGATTGCGACGTCATGTGTTTTCATAAATATAACGTGTCTGTGTAGGTATAAACATTTTTAAAGCTAAAATATCGTCTTTGATGACTCACATACTAGACCAACAAGAAATCACATCGACATGTGTTACTTATTTTCTAATTGATATCGTATATAGAATAATATCTATAATTTGTCCATTTTATGTACTACTACTCATTATTTGAAAATTACTTTTTTAAATTAATTAGCGTTTCACTTCAGCAGGCATACTGCCGATATACAGCAAATATGTATTTATTTTCCAAGCGAAAATCAACCGTATGTGTAGCTGGGAAATGATAAAAATGAATATAATTCGAAAGATATTGTATATTTGTTTGTATAGTAGAATCGCCCTGATGTCCTTGAAACAGTTCACAACTACTAAGCGAGTGTAAAAGCGGCAGACATAACCTGTTTCTCGTCTGGAGACCCAACGGTACGGGTGCCGAGAGAAATGACTTTTTTAGCCGACACAGTAGTTAAAAAGGGAGCTCTAACGAGCTTCACGCGACCTGAACCATTTTGGGAAATCCAGTAAAATATGGATGCTGTAGAAATCGAAAATTTACTGAACGTTAATTTCGTAAAAGACTGGAATGAGGCACCAGGGCTGAGACAGTCCAAGAATCTCATAAAGGGACCTTATTCTGAGGTTTCTGCTAAAATTAAACAAGAAATATCTGAAGATGGTGACAGGAATTCTTATAGGGCTCTGTCACCTGAATGAGCACCTAATTTTTATACGAGTCAACAATAATTCAGATTGCAAAAGGTGCTTGGAGGAGGAAGAAACTGCTTTTTGTCTAATTATATCTTGCCCGGCAATCATACCAGCAAGACGAGACTGGAATTCGTAATTATTTTGGAACAGGAGGATATTAAGGAGATTCCATCTGGAAGGCTACTGTTCTTTTTGAAGGTTATTTCTGTAAAATATTTGCCCTAACCAAAAACATTTTTTTACTCCATTAGGAACCTATAGCTTGCTGATATGTAATGAAATGGTATTTTTAGAAGTAAATAAAATATTTGACTTGGGTATTAGACATGGTATACCCAATATATTCAAAATTATCTATAAAATATAAAATTGAGATAAAAATTTGGGATTTCTGTTTAAAAAATTAATTTATATCGCTGTATATTTTTATGGTTCACCCTGTATACAATAACCTATAAGGTTATAGAAATCAAATATTGACAGATACGAGCATTTTGCATAAAAAAATTTGCCTTATATACCAGGTGTGCAAGTATGAAATGCGGATTTCAGACAACAGATGGTGCACCAATGCAGTTTGTGCTATAAAGATTTGACACTGCGCCATTTTGTTGTGTCATCAACAAGTGTCAGACGCGCAAGAGTGATAAATTGGAAAAGTGTGTGCATAGTGTTGTGTTGTGTGTTCAATATGTCGAAATTTATACCGAACAAAGAGCATTCGCGGACAGCATTAATACTTCGAGAAGCTTATGGTGAACATGCTCCATCGCAAGATACGTATGAACGATGGTTTCGGCGTTTCAAAAGTGGTGACTTCGATGTTGCAGACCATTAAGTTCGAAAACCGCTAAAAAAAATACGAAGATGTGGAATTGCAAGCATTGTTGGACGAAGGTGATTCCCAAACACAAAAACAACTCGCCGAGCAATTGGGCGTTAGACAACAAGCTGTTTCCAATCGGCTACAAGAGATGGGAAAGATTCAGAAGCCGGTAGATGGGTACCACATGAGTTGAACGACAGGCAAATGGAAAAGCGCAAAAACACGTGTGACATTTTGCTCGCTCGGTACAAAAGGAAGTCGTTTTTGCATCGTATAGTTACAGGGGATGAAAAGTGGATTTATTTTGAAAATCCCAAGCGCAAAAAATCATGGGTAGACCCAGGCGCACCAGCCACATCGACCGCAAGACCGAATCGCTTTGGCAGAAAGACGATGCTCTGTGTTTGGTGGGACCAGAGGGGCGTGGTCTATTATGAGCTGCTAAAACCTGGGGAAACGGTTAATACTAAACGTTACCAACAACAATTAACCGAAGAGGTAACACAAAGTCATTTTTTTCATGACAATGCTCCATCACATACGGCAAAACCAGTTCGCGACACGTTGGAAGCACTCAGCTGGGAAGTTCTACCCCATGCGGCTTATTCACCAGACTTGGCTCCTCCCGATTACCACTTGTTTGCATCGATGGGTCACGCACTTGCTGAGCAGCGCTTTGGTTCGTACGAAGATGTGAAAAAATGGCTCGATAAATGGTTCACAGCAAAAGAGAAAGATTTTTACTGGCGTGGTATTCACAAATTGCCCGAAAGATGGGAAAAATGTATAACAAGCGATGGCGCATACTCTGAATAAAGCACTTTTTTTCATTCTTCCAAATTTAACATGTTTTTTTTAGAAAAAAAATCCTTATTTCATTTTTGTATACCTAGTATATTATTTGACTTATTTTTTGAATCGGTGCAATACATTTCATCACCGTACATAGTTACGTATAGGATCACAAATTCGTTACTACACATTAACAGCCAGCCCTACTAAAAGGTCTAAGTTAGACTCGGTCTAGTTGTCATGGAATCTAATACTACTAGCTATCCAGTTCTGTTCTTGACAATACAATATAGTATGTTATAAATGCCTCTAAATAAATGTTTATTTAAGAAAATTAGGGCGTTAACACCTAAAAAAAACAGAGAAATTTAATAATTTTTAATTTTTTTAACACAATTTTTCATTTTTAACGATCTGATCATAAAAGAAAACAGAATTTGTGGACTTGTACTCTACAGCAACCTTTTTAGCGAATGAGGCAGTAAGAACTTAAAATGGTAGAAAATAGCTAGTCAGTTAAATAATAGTAGTCACTGAACTTGTGTTGAAAAATATTTTTGTTTAACAGTTAAAAATTACACAAATGATGCTCACATTCTTAAGTTTCTTTTTTACATCTATTAAACTATTAAACTAATGCAGTGCTTTAAATCTGTACAAGATTTTGGCGCACCTTGTGATAAAAATTATTTCTCAGTTTGCCAGTATCTTTTATAAAAAACTGGTCAAGTGCAACTTGCATAATTACTGTTCCGTACGTTGATTGCTTTTAAAATCAAAAATTTGGTATAAAATGATCAGTGAGTTAACAAAAGACCCCCCAAATGAGTTGTTTTTTTTTTTTATAGGGTAATTTTTTGTTCAATCTACATCCCGTGGAGAATATTCCGGAATTTTTTCAAAATTTTTTGATCGGTACTTTTCGAGATAAGGATTTTTCGCGATTTTTTAAAAATAATACAAAGACAAGTATGGGCAAGTATTACATTATATACATTTATATACATTTTTTTACTCGTGTTTTTGCAAGTTTTCATTTGACACCACACTCGATGACCTAGTAAAATTTTTTTTTCACTTCCGATTTCACCCCCCAAAAGTAACCCCTTCAGTCAAAATTTAACTTTCAAAACTACATGGCCCTGATGAGGCCATCAATTCCTATATTAGTACCAAATTTTTCTATTCTATGTCAAATAGTTGCGGAGAAAATCGGGTGTGACAGACGGACGGACGGACGGACACTGAAGTGATCTTATAAGTGTTCCCTACGGAACACTAATAAAATACTCATTTGTCTTTAATACCTATTACCCTGGTAAGTTTTGTCTAAAAAAGGAATATCCAAATGAAATTTTCATCATATAAGTAAACATTTGAATTAAAAATGATCGGTAGGTATGTATTTCAAATGTTTAATATCTATATATGAAATATGTACAAAAATAAATATCATAATATTTATGTAAAAGAATGTTTCTCCAACAGGTTCTTATAGTAATACACTTTTCGATTCGAAACGATTTATACAATTTACCAAGTTGTTCATTGAAAAAACAATACAAACATAGCGGTTACCACGCTACGAGAACGTAAATTCAATAAAATCCAGCAGTTCCATTCCACATGAATTCTTGCCAAGTAAATAACTCCGCATCAGCATGTTGGACGCACCGAGCGAGGCATAACTTGATGTTTTAGTTGCTAATTTAATTAAAACAATGCAATGCAGTGTATTAAAATAGCAACATAAACTGGTTCTGTCCATTTTATTTATTAATTGCAATAGAAAATATCCCTTAGACAAGTAAAAAATGGCCTAACATATATATATATATATATATATATATATATATATATATATATATATATATATACACCTGTAGTAATCTCTAGAAAATATGGGTCGTACTTAATAACACCTTGTTTTATTTTTTACTTAAAAATCCAGCGGTTTTAAAAAAATGTGTATTTATTTAAAATTATACTATCGGAAGAAAATCAAAATTTGGCAATATTATTGGAACAGTCGTCCCAGACGAGCTCGTAAATAGGATTTGACCAAAATCTTGCAAATGTCCAGATTGAGAAAAAAAGTAGTAAATGATGTATATCCATTCAATTTTCCTGCGATTCTCGGCTATATTTGATGAGAATTGGTTCATAAACGAAGAAAATAATATGTTAAAAGTCACTTAAATCTACATATATGTGCATGCAAAAAAATTTGCCGAAAAATGAAATTTCATTGCGACATCTATGAAGCTGGTTCGAACATTATAAAATTTTTCATGTATTTATTCAAGGAATATCATCGATAACGGAACCTCCATATTAGAGAGATTTTGCATTGCTTATGTTGGTAGGCCACTGTCTTTATCATTATTTGAAGCATGCGCCATCCGTTTGGAGCTTGCGCAGTATTAAAGGGAAGAAATTAAATATAAGGACTCAGCTGTTATCGTTTTTTGAAGCATGCGCCTACCATTAGGAGCTTGCGTAGTATTGAAACCAAATAAGAGAAACCTTTATTAAGGATAATGATTTCCTTTATTTAGGAATTTATAAGAGAGGTTATTTGAAGTTCGTTATTCTTATCACTATTATGGTAGGGCCTGCCTGCTTTTTTTTCTTACTTAGGTATACAAACCACTAAGAAAATACAGTAAAATTGAAATGATAATCTTTTATTACAAATAACACTGATAACAGTTAATTTGTGTTCAGATTATGTTGGGATTTTGAAATCTTTGGCACATTAGCATTACAGTGTGTGTAGTGCTAACCTCAAATGAAATTTTACTTATCGCGTATTCGTATTACCTTGGAAATATTGAAGGAAGTGATAGAAACCTGGTAGTCACAACTTTAATTTAGAATCTTGTGTTGACCCAATAAATATTATTGACCGGTGTTCTTAACCATGCAATGAATGAAAAAAAATCCCCTAAGTTTATAGAAGATGAATACTAACCTAATCTTGTAATTCCTTCGCGTTAATATTACGCATGCTTGAGATAACGATAAGCACAAAGGTATGTGAAAAATAAGCATAGCAAAATCTCTCTGTTATTAATTCTTGTCATATTTTATATTTAACTGTGTACCTAACAATTGCACGCAGTCGTAGAAAATTGATTTTGCAACTTTTATAGCAAATACGAATATAGTGAAGCGCCAGGCAGTTAGTTTGAGTCAGTAATAGATCAATTAGGTAATGTAGTAGTAGTTAGTAATTAATAAAAACCTGCATTATCATGCAGCATACTGCATAAAAAATCGAAGTGTTTCATTCTATATGAATTCATCCTAAGTAAATAATTTGGCATTAACAAATTGTACACACGGAGCGTAATTTAATAGAAATTTAATTAAGATAACACTGTAGCACATGTTTAATAAAGCTGCAAGTACAGCAGTAGCCATTGTTTTTTATTTGTCAATATTGATGTCCTTATGATATTATAAATAAAAAAAAATCCGTTGCACAGTTTTGAAAAATTGATTTTTTCAATGAGAGAACATCTAATCATCTATTTGAAAAATATAGTGTAATATTTTTTGTTCTATAAGCTACATATATTCCAAAATATACTTGTTTCAAGTCAGTTCCTTTTATACTTAAATTTTGTCCTTACGTTTGATTTGTGTTATAGCGAAACAATTTTTATAGAGCCTGTGGTCATTTGAAATGAAAAGGATACTTTAAAGAAATTATCTACGGTAAATATCTACATGTTCCTACTAACTTACCAGTTATGAGGTTAGCCTGTTTCAAGGATATCAAAGCTGCTCTACTGTCCGAGCAAATATATCTGAACCTCCAGGTTAGGTTTCACTTCACAATCTTCCAATGGATGCTTGAAAAATACATGATTATCAGCTAAGATACATTGATTTTATGGTTACATTATACCAAACACTGCTTTGTACTATCGCTAAAACGAAATCTGTTCTAAATACTGTAGCTAAGAGCCAGCTGTGAATGTAATTTTGTTTGAAAAAAAATATTACATTTTCTATTTACATTTGATCGAGATCGGTCAAATTATAGGAAATACAAGCATTTTAGCTTTGACAGCTGCCATTTTTACATCTATCTATCTGAAATTATTGCTTTTTTCCTAAAAAACTATTAAAACAAGGTAAAAACGATTGCTCTAATAAATAAATCCCCATGCGCAAGTTTCTCACATCGTATACCTCTTTGTTAAATACAACCAGTCGCCGGCAGTCTGTTTACAGTATTGTGTATTGCGGTCAATGCCATTAAATTTATCAATTTCGTTATCGCTATTAGCATTGTTATTTACTGAGTACAACTTATTTAAACTTATAATAAGCTTCCCACACATTTAGTTACCTCAAAGCCAAATAAAATTAATTGTTACAAAACAATTATAAACTCCTTATAACATTCTTAAATAGTAAATTTTAGGTACTTTCACTAAAATCCCGTAATGCAAATAAGTTTCATTTTCAAACTTGAATACGTAGTTTCTTTATTGGTTTAAAATTCTATACTATGTTACTTACAGGTTAACTTGATATAATTAGAAGTGTGCAGCCATAATTAACGTGAAGTTAACACAAAACTTACAAAAATAATGTTTAAGTCACTCCATTTTTTTGGAAGCGGGACTACAGTATTTCAGCCTTCTAAGGGTCTTTGAAAAATAATGCTGCTTGATACAATTAGTTATAGCAACAAGTTGCCGATACTTTTTTTACCTCTGTACACGTATGAAATGAGAATACATCCGCGCAACCTAAAGAAACTATAAAAATAGTCCGTTACCAGATGCGACTAGACACTCGCAACTTATCCCATGCAATGCACTAATTTTTAATGTTCCGTACGGAACACTTATGGGATCATTTCGGTTTCCGTCTGTCCGTCTGTCACCCGATTTTCTCCGAAACTATTTGACATAGAAAGTTGAAACTTGGCCCAAATATAAGAATGATGGCCAAATCAGAACCATGTAGTTTGGAGAGTTAAATTTTGGCTGAACGGGGTTTTTGGTTTTTTTTTGTATTATTTTTTGAAAACTTGCCAAAAATCGCTATCCTTCATCCTATCTCGAAAAGTACTAATCAAAAAATTTTGAATATTCTCCATAAAGTGTGGATTGAGCGAAAATTATCACGAGTACATTACGTTTAATAATTTATCTGGTAAAAAAAGTATGAAAACAATGAGACTGGACAACATGGTCGAGCTTATTTTAATATATTTTTTAGTACATTACTGTCGCGCATCGTTCTTGTACCGAGACAACTTTATTTTATTTGTTTATAATTAAACAAATATTTGGTTAGTAAATATTTGTTTTGTCCTTTTATTATTAGATTTTAAATTGCGCTAAATTGATTTATTGGCTATTAGGTAGCTAAGATGCTATAACTATTATACATTATTGACTAGGAAAAAACATGAAAATACATATTGAATATTAAAATGTCAGGGATCTAATCAACTTAGCCTAGGTAAGGATTTTATTTTATTTTAAAAGCAATCAGGGTACGGAACACTAATTGCCCAAATCCAACTTGCACTTGACCGGTTTTTAATAATATATTTTCTAACTGCAGGTAATGATAAAGTTTTGAATTTAAACCATAAGGATTCAGATCGCTTTTAAAATAACATATGTCATTTCGATTTATAATAGATTAATTAGTTTAGCCATTTCAAAATTATCTTGCAACACCATGTTACGAGGATAAACTGTTAGAACTGTCATCGATGGCTGATATAATCTCCAAAACGATATTGAAAAACTATAATAACATATTGTATAACAAGTGCTGAAAATAGCGATTCTCAAGCGCGTAAGACAGTTTATTGATCTTAGCCGTAGACAAGTGTCATATATCATACGAGTGTGGAGGGCACTATTCACACGTGCTGTATACTTTTCCTAGGACCATTTGAAACGTATGTATAGATAATTAATTTAATATATCTCCTTTTCTAACCTTACATATAGAAGAGTGTATGAAGAGCGTATGAGAAGTGATAGTTCAACTTGTAGCTATACGAATACTAAAATATGAGTCTGCTAACTGCCAATTTTGTATACGCAATGGAAAATAAATAATTTTTAAGAGTATGTAGTAGCATTTTTAGTGTTCCGTACGGAATACTTATGGGAGCACTTCGGTGTCTGTCTGTCTGTCGGTCCGTCGGCCACACCCGATTTTCTCCAAAACTATTTAACATAGAAAGTGGAAATTTGGAACAAATTTGAGACTTGATTACTCATTTAGAGCCGCGTAGTTTTGAAAATTAGATGTTGACTTAAGGGGATTTTGAGAGGTGAAACCGGAAGTGAAAAAAAAAATTTTACCAGGTCATCGAGTGGGGTGTCAAATGAAAGTTTGCGAAAACACGAGTTCAAAAATATATATGATGTATTATTTGCGCACTTTTCTTTGTCTTATTTTTAAAAAATGGCGAAAAAACCTTGTTCATCCACCCTATCTCGAAAAGTACTGATCAAAAAATTCCGTAATATTGTCTACAAGGTTATATATTATATTGAACGAAAATTATCACGAGTGCATTACCTTTGATAATTTATATATTTTCGAGAAAGATCGGAAACAAACTTTGTTAAAAACATATTTGGGGTGTGTTTTGTGAAGCCATTGATCATTTTATGCCTCCGTAATAAAATTTTTTATTTCAAAAGCAAACACCGTACAGAACACTAATTGCACAAGTCCGACCTGCAATTGGCTGGTCTTTTTTTTAATAATAACTGCCTTATTCTCTAAAACATGCTTAATTGGGTATTAAATTGACTAAAGCATTAATAGGTCAGCTAAAGTTAGGGTGTCGTAGAGTATAAGACCAGGAAATTTTTTTTCATTTACGATGACACAAACAAAAATCAAATATTGTATTAGGATTCTAACAAGTATTAAATTTCCTGCCTGTCCCATACTCTACTGTACTAATTTTTTTGGTAAATTCGCAAGCGGTCACTAAAAAAGATTCAAAGGAAATATTCTCGATTTGGACTAAATAAATAATAATCAGTTATGTGGTTTCGGACATTGATTTCCGGCAATCCAAAGTATCGCTGGAGTTTTATGTCATATTTTTCCAAGTATCGGAAAAGACTGCAAGATAACCATATTTTAAAAAATAAAAAACACATATAAATTCAGGAAGTAAACATGACGAAAAAAATATCACCCTGCTCATATTGTTTCTCATGTTTATAGGAACGGTTTGTACATATGTTACTCCAAAAAATATTGTAGGTACCGATTTTTAATGCATGATAAAAGTAAGTTAGAAATACCAAAAACATATTAAAACTTTTACTTTTTCATCACAAAAAATTAATCCTTTTCGAAATTGTATTTATATGAACTTCTTTGTTTCGAAGTTGAGTATGGAATCCCAGTCCGCAGATTAGCCAAGCACACCTTGTATAAATACAGTACATTGTTATTCTAAGAAATTCCTATAACATTGGCATCTTGTTCAAAATCACAATTTGGGTCAGTACATTTCCTTGCCGATTTTTCGATAAGTAGTGGTTAAGTGTGAAAACAAAATAATAACGAGGGGAAAGTTGGGTAAAACTCTTCCTCTCCTCCGTTCGAACCTCAGCAGAGTTGTGGTGACTTCAATGACACTAATATCCACTGGTTTCTATCGGCAGCAAACTGCATTATGCACTCTGTAACTCCGGCTAGATCCCGAACCTGATTCGACCAGCAACGTGGAGATCGGTCTCTGATTTTACGGCCATTTACTTTTCCTTCTTTGACTAGCAGTTCCATATCATTATTCCGCCTAGCTATATGGCCAAAGTATTGCAAAATTTTTTCATGGATGGAGTCAGTTATTCTTTTAGCTAGTCCTAGTTCAGAATCGAAATATTGGTTCTGTGGGCAGTCTATGGTATATGCAGTAGCCTGCGATAACACCAAATCTCAAACGCCTTGAGTTTTGATCGATCCCTTTCTTTAACAGTAAAATAGAAAAAACTAGAGAATGCAGTAATCGGGTTTTAGTTAGTTTAGATATATTGCAATCGCGCCAAATTTTTGTTAGTTTTACGACAGCATGACGGGCAGTCTCTATCCTTCGGCGTATTTCTAGCTCACAACTTCCAGAATTTGTAATTAAAGAGCCCAGATATATAAATTTTTCCACTTCCCAGTTAAAAACTTTTGTTATATTTGGTTGCTTATTGTTGGCTCTCTTTATGATCATAACCTTGGTTTTAGCTTGATTTATCCGGTGACATCGATGTTTTCGACGAAGATAGCACTGTCGTCAGCGTACCTCAGGTTACTTATACGTCTTCCATGTACTGAAATGCCCCATCGTAGTTTTCCGTAGTTCTTCTCGTGATATATTTTCCATAGATGTTAAAGAGAATAAGTGCAACCTTGACGAAGTCCAGAGTGAACTGGAAAAGATTCCTATAGGATATTATTCACCTGGACTTTCGCCGTGCTGTATTTATAGAGTTCACTGATAATGTACGAAAGGTGGATAGGAACTCCCATACCATTCAATACCTCCTAAAGACAAGACCACTTCACCGAGTTAAAAGCACGCTGATTATCAACAAGGCAGATGTACACTGAAACATTAAAAAAACTAGATAATTAATATTTTAGATTTCGTATCTCTTCGTATCTTCTAATCTCCAATTTCCCACAAAAGATTTTGTTAGATGACGTTTCCAAAGGTAATGATCAAAATTATCTGAAATGTCAATGAAATAATTATATAATTGACTAATTATTTTTCTGTGAGAAAACTGTTACTCTATCTTTGAGGGGGGTAGCGGGAGTTTGATATTTTCTTTATTTATAGGATTATACAGTCACATTTTTAAATTATCTGATTCTTTTATAAGAAATCCAAGCATCTTTGTCCCTTTAAAATCACAACAAAACCTAAAACTTAAAAATAAAATTTACAATTCTGCATAATTAAAACTACAATATATTAGTATTATAGTATCTAATTTAAACCACTTGAAATTCCGTTTGTATGCAACTTTGAATATCAAAATATTCTACCTATTTAAAATTGCAGAAATGTAATTTTATCTAATATAAACTTGCAGAGAAAATACGAAATAAATTCAGAGAAAATTACGTAAACCTAATTTTTTAACGTATATAACTGGTACCACGAACAGAACAAAATTAATATTTACCATGCTTGTCAGTGATCGTTTTCAGCTATTTGTGTTTCGTTTTAGCCGACTATCCCGTATTGGCTCACTCTCCCCTACACAAATATATTCAACTTATTGTAGATAATGACTAACTTTCTCCAAGTAATTATACATACTTCATAATAATGTTTTTGTTATGGTCTAATTGGATACAGTCTGTAATCTTTTTAGAAAAAAATACCCCTAGATGTACACGCAAGTTATAATAAAAAAAACTATCGACTAATGGTACAGGAAAAATATTTTCACTTTCATATAAAATCTTGTGCCTGGTCTCCATTATGTTTTAATTTATTTTTTTTAGATGCGCGCGTATATAACATTTTAAAACATCAAATCAATAATATTAAACAAAAACGTTGATTTATTTTACTACGTATAAGCATCATAGGATGAATATTCCTATTTTAAATTGAGCTATAAGCACGTACCTCGGCATGCATTAATCCGAATAATATTAATTTTATAATCTAAATAAAGGTATAATTTATAAATGTTCGTCTCTAAGGGTCGTTAGCCCTAATTCCTTTTTGATTTGATTTTTAAATGTTTTCACCATTTTACAACACATACGTATAATATAAAATAATATGTAAACTAAATATTAAGAGTAGACGTCGAAAAGTTGTAAATTTTGCGCTAGAATTAACAATATTTTGACTAATAAAACGAGACGTGTAGTAAAACTCAAGAAATTTGGAGGTTTCGTCGTCCAGCATTATATATATATATATATGTATATATATATATATATATATATATATATATATATATATATATATATATATATATGTATATATATATATATATATATATATATATATATATATATATATATATATATATATATATATATACATATATATACATATATATTATATTTAAAACCCCAAATAATAAAAAAAGTAATATAGTCTACGAAATCAAATGTAATAACTGCGAAGGAATATACGTCGGGCAAACGAGCCAATACCTAGAAAAGAGAATCAAAGGCCATAAATACGACAAAAAAAAAACAGTACAGCTCTTACAAATCATGAAATGAATAAAAGTCATACCTTTGATTTTAAAAACATCAAAATTATCAAAACCGAAATAAATACAAAAAAAAGAGAAATACTCGAATCCATACACATACAGATGACGCCCACTGCAATAAACGAAAAAACAGACGTAAATTTCCCTAGACCGTATCTACCTACCAGTCATATAAAGTCCTTCAAGTTAAGTGGTTGTTTGTAGAAAGCAAAAATGTGTTTTTGACAGTGATTTAAAATTAACAGCCCATACGATGAACTACTTTCTAAGGTAAGGCCCTCAATAATGTATACAGTTAAGTGTCTTAAATTAAAAACTACGATAAGCTACAAATATTTTAACCCCGAAATACAGGACAAACTGATTAATTACTTATCTATATTAAATTCTTCTAATGTCATCTTTTAGAGCAAATTTTGAAGAAGACCTCTTCCGAATGTCGAAACGTCAATAAATATGTAACAGATCCAACAATAATTTTAATGATCTAATTCCAAGAACACGTAAATTATAATATATATCTATATATATATATATATATATATATATATATATATATATATATATATATATATATATATATATACATATATACGAGGCATGTTTTTTAAGTAAGTACCGTTTTGCGATTCCGCCGCCGCAGCGATACGGTCGGCGTTCCGCGCATGCGCGCTGGTAACCTACATCTCATGTCTACGCACTGACGCCATTACAGTCTGATTCTTCATTGTATACGTTGTTTACTGAGTGTTTAAGATGTCTCGGACAATCGTGAGTCCCGCCGATTGTGAAGTACGGGCTGTTATACGATTTCTTAGTGCTAAAGGCGTAAAACCGATCGATATTCATCGTGAGATCTGTGAAGTTTACGGACAAAACATTATGAGTGATGGAATGGTAAGGAAATGGGTGAGAGCATTTAAAGATGGCCGCACAAATGTGCATGATGAAGAACGGAGTGGGCGTCCTTCGGTCGTTAATGAAGATTTGGTGCAGAAAGTGGACGAAAAGGTGAGAGAAAACAGACGCTTTACAATTTCATCATTGTGCGACTGCTGACGATAACGAAGTCAAAACATTTGTGATACAGTGGTTAACAAGTCAGGCGGCAGAATTTTATGAGGAGGGTATTCAAAAACTGGTGCCACGTTATGACAAGTGCCTCAATATTCACGGAAATTATGTAGAAAAGTAGATTAAGGTACAGGCTTTCATGTAAAAATAAAATTATAGCGATATCTTTGCACGTCTTTTTTTAATTCCAAAACGGTACTTACTTAAAAAACATGCCTTGTATATATATATATATATATATATATATATATATATATATATATACATATATATATATATATATATATATATATATATATATATATACATATATATATATATATATATATATATATATATATATATATATATATATATATATATATACATATATATATATATATATATATATATATATATATATATATATATATATATATATATATATATATATATATATATACATATATATATTCCCGTGGGGGGGCGGGATAGAATATCTCCCCCGGTATGTTCTGCCTGTCGTAGGAGGCGACTTAAAGAACAATCTAGATGGTAGATGCCCAGATCCCACCAGCATCGCCCGGTGTGATACCATCGCATCGGCTTAAGCTGCGTGAAGTTGCTTAACGTTTCGTGGCTGTGCCGATGTCCCGGACTGTGGGACCAAATAGCATGATGAGGCACCTGGATACAAAAAATTCCGGAGGTAAAATAGCCCCCCGTTCGGATCTCCGGGTGGGGGCTGGTTCAGGGGCGTCGACATGCAAGGAACAGAATTTCGGAATGGATTTTTGCAACATACGAGGTTTAAATTCGAACATAAATTCAGTGCACCAACACCTGCAATCAAATAAACCTCATGTACTCGCTCTCTGTGAAACTAAGGTCAGTTCATCGACCAGCACAGTAAACTATCTTTATCCTGGGTACGATTTCTATTCCCGATTTAGGCGTAACTTTGGAATTTGTCTTTATGTCAGAAGCGACCTCTCTTGCCAACGAGAAGAGACTCTGGAGCCCCCAAACTTTGATGTTATGTGGTTAAAAATAACGACTCAACCAACCACAAGGTTCGTCTGTATCCTCTATCGACCACCAAGTGATACAAACTTTAGAACACTTTTCGCTTCTCTTGCAGACACCATAGATCATTTACAAATTAACTATCCAAATGCCGAAATTGCCATCCTGGGCGACTTTAATGTCCACAACATCAACTGGCTTAAATATTCAAATAATACCGACGAACAAGGTCGTGAAGCCGAATCATTTTCAATCAGTTGTGGCTTGACTCAGCTTATTGATGAACCAACACGGATCCCTGATCGAGACGGAGAGTTCGCCAGTCTTCTTGATCTGTTTTTAACCACTAATCCGGAGATTTACACGGTCAGCGTAAATCCACCGTTAGGTTCTTCCGACCATAAACTACTTTCGACATCGAGTATTCTACCAATCAGTGACAGAGAGGCGCCCAAACCGCGCAAGATTTGGCACTACAAATCTGCTAAATGGGAAGATCTCATGGAATATTTTCGAACTTTCCCTTGGTTGGACGTTTGTTTTCGATCCGACGACCCATCTGACTGTGCCAGGGAGGTTTCCGATGTTATTTTGGCCGGTATGGATGCTTACATCCCTTTTTCGAAGAAATTCCCTTCCAACGGCAAGCCTTGGTTTGACCTAAAATGCAAAGAAGCTGTTGCTTCTAAACATCTTGCATACCGACAGTGGCGTGAAGATCCTAACACCATAAATCGTAACATCTTTGTTCGTGCCAGGAACAGATGCAAAGAAATTATCGACGAAACCAAGGAGGTACACAATCAACGGATTAGAAACAAACTTCTCGCTTGTCCCGGCAATTCCAGGTCCTTTTGGTCAGTCGCTAAGGCAGTTAGTCAAAATTTCACCAAATCCACCATACCACCACTCACACGGCCAGATAATTCTATTGCAACGACACCTGTTGAGAAAGCGAACTTGTTGGCTGAACTCTTTGCTTCACATTCTACTGTCGATTTCCAAGGAAAAACACCACCTACTATTCCCATAGTGCAGTCAAGGATGCCCGATATTGTCTTCAGACAGCGTATCATAAAACGTATTTTGATGAAGCTAGACACCAAAAAGGCTTCAGGCGCTGACGGAATACCTGCCATAGTTCTCAAGAACTGTGCGAGGGAACTAACACCAGTTTTCTGTAGACTTTTCAACCTATCCTACAGAAAGGGAATATTTCCTTCCTGCTGGAAATGTGCCACAGTTCAGCCGATACCTAAAAAAGGCAAGAAGACCTTGCCAAATAACTACCGACCAATCGCACTACTCTCAATAATATCGAAAGTCATGGAAAAGGCTATCAATCAGCATCTTCTAAAATATCTTGAAGGATTCAACATTATTAGTGATCACCAATATGGCTTTCGTAAAAATAGATCAACAGGAGATCTTCTGACTTATGTAACACATGTTTGGAACAACGCAATTGAACACTTTGGAGAATCTCGAGCGGTTGCTTTTGACATATCCAAGGCATTTGACCGTGTTTGGCACGATGAGCTGTTGGCTAAGCTACGTTCTTATGGTATGTCTGAAAAGTTCTGTTTGTGGCTCTCATGTTTCCTCAGAGAGCGTTCTTTACGAGTGGCAGTTGACGGATTTCTTTCTAACACCTTCACTATCAACGCCGGTGTGCCCCAAGGTTCCATACTGTCTCCTACTCTCTTCCTCATTTATATTAACGATCTGCTGGAAAAGACCGAGAATCCAATCTACAGCTTTGCAGATGACAGTACACTTATCTCTTCATTCACTTTGAACGCTCGGACATCGACTACTCAGACGAATATCCGCAGACAGCAGGAAGTCATTCAACTTAACAAAGACCTGGAAGAAATTCTATCTTGGGGTGACAGTAACCAAGTGGAATTTAACGCTACAAAAACCCAGGCGGCAGTTTTTTCTAAAAAAGTTAACGTTGCAGAACCCGACATAGTTATGTCGGGGCACTCCATCCCTCTAACATCGTCACTCAATCTGTTAGGCGTTAATTTGGGAGCAAATATGTCCTGGCATGAACATGTTGCAGGCATAGCAAGAAGAGCTTCTCAAAAGTTGGGAATATTGTTTCGAACCAGAAAGCTTTACACTCCACAACAACTGTTAATTCTTTACAAAGCTCAAATTCGACCAACTATGGAATACTGCTTCCATGTTTGGAGCTCCGCTCCCAAACATACACTGCATTTGTTGGATTTCTATCCAGAGAAGAGCTGTTCGTCTGATTGGACACCCGGAATTGACCGACGGCCTCGATTCGCTGGAACATCGAAGAACGGTTGGCGACTTGAGCCTATTCTACAAGTACTTTCATGGAAAGTGTTCGAAAGATGTGGCCCGTTTGATTCCTCCCAGAGCGGTGCATATTAGAAGTACACGTCGCGCTGATGCTTCACATCCGTATGAGGTTCAGCTTGTTACTCCTCGTACAACGCTTTTCAAGCAGTCTTTTATATGGAGAACATCATACCTTTGGAATGGTTTACCCAGGACTGTGTTTCCCATCGAGTACAATCTACAGCGATTCAAGAACAACGTGAATCGTTTTCTCCGCACACGTGTCGCTCCTGTAGCGCTTTAGGGACTTCCCTGTAGCACGTGTGCTAGACCCATAAAAAAAAAAAAATATATATATATATATATATATATATATATATATATATATATATATATATATATATATACATATATATATATATATATATATATATATATATATATATATATATATATATGTATATATATATATATATATATATATATATATATATATATATATATATATATATATATATATATACTCAAAAGATTTTGCTTCATTTATTGCTTATCTATTATTTTTATTATCATTAGAATGCTGATTTTCTACCCTTTTTAATAATACCAAAAATATTTGCATTTCCAAAAAGTTTTACTGACTAAAATGGTTTTTCTCGATAGAACCGTTTGTGGTAGCTCAGCAACGTACTCGTTGCGTGCTGTTCATCCCTATAAAAACACATGCAACTGCATTTCCCTATCATTACTTTATCGGAACTTGAACCATAAACATTCTTGCTATACCTGCTCACTAATTACGTCATCGGAAAATGGATACCACCCCGGGAGAAACGGCACAAGTCATTGCTCCATTGCAAGAAGCTCATAGCCAATGTGTAGTCGCTGCGCAACTGCACCTGAGTCAGTCGGCTGTCCCGAGAGTCTACAGACGTTACAAAGAGACTGGCCCCTTTACACGGAGACCAGGATCAGAAAGAAGAAGGTGTATCTCAGAGCGAGACGAACACTTCATTGTCAACACGACTCTAAGAAATCGTCACTTGACCGGCGTTAAAGTCCAGCGGGACCTCCGCCAAGTTCGTAGTCGGGCTGTCATTGGACAGTCAGAAGAAGATTTAAAGAAGCTAACCTAACTCCGAAGAGACCAGCTAACGGACCCAGATTGACAACAGCCCATCGACAAGCGCGACTTAGATTTGCCCAAAAACATGTCGACTGGACCTCAGAGCAATGGCGCTCTCTTTTATTCTCCGACGAGTTCCGAATGTACCTACATGGCAATGATGGAAGAAGATGAGTCTATAGGAGACCTGGAAAGCGCTATACGCAGTGCTGCATTATTGAAACGGCCGCCTACGGAGGAGGTGCTAATGCACGACAATGCGAGGCCACATGATGCTGCATCGGGGCGGCAATACCTGGTAGGAATATCAATATTAGACTCTCCTGCGCGGAGAGTCCTGACCTCAATTCAATCAAGAATCCCATAGACAGAGGTGAAAAAACTTACCCGCGTCATAAAAATCAGGCTGAAAGCAGTAATAAAGGCTAGGGGGGCAATACAAAATATTGATTTTGGTTTTTATCAATAAATTTAATTATTAAACCTAAAATTTGTTTATTTTTTCTTTTCTCTTACCCCTATTTTCAATCCTTGTTCTCCTTGTTTCCCATTTCAATCATTTTAATCAGTAAAAAGTATGAGATATGCTATGGAATTTGGTATCATTAGAAAGATAATAGAATGAGCTTTCAAATGATTATAGAATATGTGTTAAATGAAGCCAAATAGTTTGAGTCAATTTTTTGCTCACCAGTGTATATATATATATATATATATATATATATATATATATATATATATATATATATATATATATATATATATATATATATATATATATAAATACGTTAGTGTTTAGAATTAGTAGTAGCAGTAGTCTATTAGAAAAAAAAAAAACCTATAACAATTATTTGTTGTGATACAAATTTAAGAAATAAAATTATAGAAAATTTTGAGATTTTTTACATCAATACTCACATTTTTTATTGAAATTTTAATATATATGGATAATTTAAAATATTAATAATAGTACACGAGGGCATAATGATAAGTTTCTAGTTTAGCGTAGGAAGAACAAGCAGATCTCAAAAAATTAAAATTGTTTTTTCAACGAAAGCTCCTTTCCACTTTGTACGTTTAGTGCAACGGAATAACTCTGGACCTTTTAAACAAATTCTTTGTCTCGGTTTGCAAACCAGTGTTCATTTATTTCTTCTTAATCTGAATAAATTTGTCTTATTTCAAATATTTTTTCAGTTTCGGGAATTCAGAGGAATATATGGATCAATCAGCTCAAACCATAAGTTGTTAATGGAAAGTGTGCGGAAGTAATTTTTAATGGAAATAAAAATAACGGTCAAGTGCAAGTTGAACTTGCGCAACTAGTGTTCCGTAGGTTGATTGCTTTTAAAATAAAAAATTTTGTTATGGAGGTATAAAATGATTAGTGACTTCACAAAACACACCCCAAATAAGTTTGTTTCCAATTTTGCTGAAAACTCATGACCTTGAATTTTTTGTTTTTTTTTATATACCAGATAAATTATTAAAGGTAATTTATGATAATTTTCGTTCAATCTACACCCCGTGGAGAATATTCCAGAATTTTTTCAAAATTTTTTGATAAGTACTTTTCGAGGCGGGTGGACAGCGATTTTTTAAAAATAATACAAAGAAAAGTGCGCGCGAGTATTACATTATATATATTTTTTACTCGTGTTTTCACAAGCTTTCATTTGACACCACACTCGATGACTTAGTAAAAAAAATTTTTTTTACTTCCGATTTCACCCCCCAAAATTAACCTCTTAAGTCAAAATTTAACTTTCAAAACTCTAATGAGGCCATCAATTCCTATATTATTACCAAATTTCAGCTTCCTATGACAAATAGTTTCGGAGACAGACACCGAAGTCTTATAAGTGTTCCGTACGGAACACTAAAAAGTGATAACAAATAGTTTTAATTGACAATCAAACTTTGCGCTTTTTATGGGATTTTGGCGGCTCATATTTTCTTTAAATATTTTTTTCAAATAAAAATAACTTCCGCACATTCTCACCTTAATATTTTGCTTCACTTGTGCTCAGTTCACTTCAAAAATGCCCTAAAAACGCTCAGATTTTCTGCTCGGCGTCCCCTCTTAACAGCTAAATTCACTTAAAAGGTCTAAAATTTTACCTGATCATCATAGGAATTAAAACTTCTAGTTGTACAATTGGCGTTTGTTTTTGACACTTATATTTTACTAGCCGGGCCCGCGACTCCGCTCGCTTGGACTTGATTCACTACTATCGTCACTGCTTATTCCTTATGTTACCCAACGTAATAAAATATCTCCCATTATTTCTACTTATCTCCCAATATTTCTCCTTATCTCCCATTATCTCTACATAATTTCCATTATCTAGGCTTATCTCTGCTCATCTCCCATTATTTCTCCTTATGTCCCATTATTTCTCCTTATCTCCCATTATCTCACCTTATTTCCCATTATCTAGGGTTATCTCGACTTATCTCCCATTATTTCTCCTTATCTCCCATTATTTCTCCTTATCTCCCATTATCTCACCATAACTCCCATTATCTAGACTTATCTCTGCTTATCTCCCATTATCTCACCTTATTTCCCTTTATCTAGGCTTATCTCGACTTATCTCCCATTATTTCTCTTTATCTCCCATTATCTCACCATAACTCTCATTATCTAGACTTATCTCTGCTTATCTCCCATTATCTCTCCTTATCTCCTATTATTTGTACTTATCTTCCATTATCTCACCTTATCTCCCATTATCGAGGCTGATCTCGACTTATCTCCCATTATTTCTCCTAATTTCTCATTATCTCACCTTATCTTCCATTATCTAGGCTTATATCGAATTATATAGAACATATGTATAAATTTATAAAAACTCGGATAAGTGGTTCTCGAGTGATAAGCGCACTAACGGACAGACAGAGAGACGTTGCATTTTATATATATCGTATTCTTTGCTACATGATATTGTTCCATATTTAATGCTTTAGGGAGTGTATTGCAAAAGAACGCGCTAGCGGCAAACTTTTCTCCGACTTGATTCACTATTGTCGTCACTGCTTATTCCTTATGTCACCTAATAAAATATATCCTATAACCTGGCCAGAGAACATACGTATGTTTAAAAAAAAGGCACGTAAATCGGATAAGTGGACGGACAGACAGGCAGACGGACAGAGAGACATTACATTTTATATACATATATTATAGATATTCTCTGCTACATAATATTGTTCCATATTTAATGGTTTGGACTGTGTATTGCAAGAGAACACGCTAGCGGTAAACTTTGTCCGACTTCATTTACTATTATTGTCACTGCTCATTCCTTATGCTACCTATCGTAATAAAATATAGCCTATAACCTGGCCGGAGAACATATGTATGTTTTAAAAAAAAGTACGAAAATCGGATAAGTGGTTCTTCAGTGATAAGCGCACTAACGGACAGACATACAGACAGAGATACGATGCATTTTATATATACTATAGGAGATTATAGATAATCATTGTATTTTATATATATTATAGATTATAGATTACGGATATTCTTTGCTACATAATATTGTTCCATATTTAATGGTTTAGGCTGTGTATTGCAAAGGCACGCGCTAGCGGCATACTTATTTCCGACATCATTCGCTATTTTACGTCACTGCTCATTCCTTATGCTACCTATCGTAATAAAATATAGCCTATAACCTGGCCAGAGAACATATGTATGTTTTAAAAAAAAAAGTACGTAAATCGGATAAGTGGTTCTTCAGTGATAGGCGCACTAACGGACAGACAGACAGACAGAGAGACGTTGCATTTTATATATATTATAGATATAGTAAATGTGGCCAAGAAAGGTTTCGTTAAGAAAATTTACTAAAAACAACTGGGAAGTAATACTTTTAGAAAGACAGTTAATAGTTCTTTTAATTTGTAACTATTTTTTTAATCATAAATATAAAACAAATTTGCAGGTCTTGTACCACTCAGCTTCACATCTTCATTTAGCTTAATGATGGTCTTGCCAATTTAAACTCCCAATTTCCTAATTAGAACAGTTTTAAAGTTAAGCCTTTTTAAGGACTTAAGTAGCGCTTTGACAGTTAAAAAAGAAACATATTTATATCGTATGTGACATGCAGCTCAAATAATTCCACTCTATAGAACAACTATATTACTAAAATTAAAATTGAGTGAAATATTATTGTTTTATCAAATATATGGTAAATTGCATAAGTAACAGGGCCCAAAATAACAAACAAAATAACTTTCACCTATACAATGCCTAAATGTCACTAAAATTTAGTGTTTTTTTTTATACATTAACATTTTTTAATTTACTAAAATATTTTTCAATATTATTGAATTAACTGTAAAAGCATTAAAATATTTGACTATCAAGTATTTTGAACTTTCTTTTTTCAGTGAGGCTTAGTTTATTTATAGGTACTTGGAGACTTTTATTGGCTTCTTATGTATTGCGTGTTTATATTGGTTAATGTTATTGTTATTTGTAAATTAGCGCTATTAGGGTGAAAGAAGCTGAAATAAAGTTTTTATATCAGGATAAATACATGAAGTGTACAGATCTTTCAAAATTGTTTATAACACAAATGTACATTTTTAAGTTAGTCCTATAATAAAGTAAAGATATATCTATGTTTCAAATACCTTTGCATGTTAACTACCTTCAACCAATATCATTTGACCACCATCAAATATATTAACATAGAAACGTCATCTATTATTTTTTCTTCTCTTCTAACCATAACTTAACATAAATTATAATTTTGTATCGTCGATTTTGAAGGCAGATATGACATTTTCAAAGTTTTCTAATTATTTTTTGTTCATATTTAGTATTAATTTTTTAATAAATTGGTGAAAAAGCCAAAAAGTTTCGCCGGAAATAATAAAATTAATTTAAATTGTCAATATCTGGTTAAAACCAAGCAAATATGTAGTCGTAAAAGTAAAATAGAAAAATACAAAGATCAGATAAAGTTAAAAAATTCCACCTAACTTCTGAAATGAAGATCACCTTGATGGAGATTTACATATAACAACTAAAAGTAAAGATTTAAATGTGGCCACTAACAATAAAGTCGGCCTCAATTCTTCACCTCTTGAAAATAAAATACTTGAAGAAAATTTTTCTAAAATTCTTTTTTTTTTGGAGGTTTGGGTTTTAATATATTAATTAAAGTAGTAAGTGGTAGCGTGATTATTTTTTTTGCATTTTATAATGAAACACAAGCAGTTATAATAGCCAAAAAGACCCAAAAGACCGATAGAAAGACTGGATGCATTTAAATATTGAAGAGACAATCTTTTTATTGAAATATGAGATTAGATTAGATACCTAACAAATTTGTTAACTCTGGCTACAAGATGATCAGTATTAAATGGAGATGTTAAAGTAAAATCTTAGAATAAACTTTTTTTAATGTACGTGAACACAGACTAAAAATAAAAATATATTTATACGTACTGGAAAAAAGTCAGAAATTTTTTTTTAGGCAGAACGGATCATAGGAATACGTTTCTTCTTTATCGTCTTCGTTAATGGAATGTATTCTCGAGAATTTGGGGCCTGACAATTTTACTTAAGAATAAGCACGAATGGAAATAGCACCCTTGAAAGAGGGAAACTACCATATGTCAAGAAATTTCAGGCAATTTCGTGGAGGAGAGATTAAGGAAAAAATGGATCAGCTCTACGCGAGATAATGAGTAATGGAGTGGTTTAACATATGAGATATTTAAAACAGCTCCTTTGAGCCTGAACGTTAGAAACAGTTGATCTTGTTTAGTAAACTGCTCAAATAAAATATGCGCACTTGGTACAAATTGTTGTATTTTACCATTACGTTCCCTAAGGACCTGGATAGGGACTAGTAAATTCTGTTTGTCGATCGATCCTAGCCAGACTGATGAACCATGAATCGGAGAAACGCGTCTCCGGATGGATTTGACGAATAAGAGAACAGTGGGTAGGCTGCTGAAATATGGACTTTGTCTGTTTTCAGTAGTTTTACGTTAAACCGCTAAAATAAAATAATTGTTTATACAATTTATGACTTGACATAAATATGTATCTGAAATATGGACATATATGATATTAACCTAAAAACTTTATCATTATTCCAACAATACTTTTATCTGTTTACTAATTGTGTAACATACCTATCATATGGCATTTAATAAAATTTAATTATCTTATATCGTAATATTGCTGTACGAAAATTTATTACCGAACGACCTGACAACCAAAATACATTATAAACTTAAAAATAACTATAAACTGTAAAAAGTTAGGTAAAGAAATTTAAATCGGAGAACATTGAACTATTCCAAGTTTTATTGTGCACCTGTCTGTCCTTTTTCATCTCATACAACAAACTCTTAAAGTTTTTTAAAATATCTCGCTTGCGTGCCCACACAACTGTTGTTTTTATTCAGGCCCACATAATAGCCTACATAGGATTCTTGTGATACCGTTTCCTAAATCCTTGGTTAATATGTTAATATGTGTGGTCTACTCAAAGAACATGGTTAGGTTTGTTTCCAAAGCGTATTTTAAATTTTCATATTTTTAAATTAATAAAATTAGAAAAAACAAGTTTTATTTAGTATGTACATACAAAATTTTAAATATTTTTAAATATACATATTTAGTCGTGTTAATACAAATGCTACATAAAACATGGGTCCAATCTCGTAGGGAAATATGATGATAATTTGAAATTGTTAAGATATTCTTATCAATACAAACATTTTTAGCAAAATTTGTCAGTCAAATGGAAATTTTCTTCCCAAAATAGATTCTATAGAAATCAGAGATAATATTATGAAACTGAACTAGTGGATGAATCGCAAATTCAAACTAGAGGTTGCGTTAGAGAGTCGAGCGAGAAAATTAACATATATGTTAGTCATTGGTGTCAGATGTATTTTAAAAGACGCTTTTTTCGAGCTATGATGGTTTCAAATATGGTTAGTACAGGAATAATGTTATAAATGATTAGTGAAATATTTTGGGGGTTCTGGTCCATTTGACTTGTTCAGATATATATCGATCAAAAATCACTCAATCATCTGTCTGCTGAGTTGCGTGTGACCTTACTGTGCTTAATAATCTAGGACCTGGAAAATATTTTTTTCGGAAAGATTTATTTTAGTTGCATATTTTGGCGTGAAAAACATCATTTCAATGTAACTCCTTTGAGACGACAATAATATATGGTAAGGCCACGCGGCGCGGCATTTCAACAGCGTTATTCTGTGCCAAAATTAGGTTTTCAATTGTGCGATCCAACCTAAGCAGGAAATAAGCGAGAAAAGTAAGAAATATACAATAGAGATAGAGAATGAAGCGAAAAGTGCTTTTGTTAGCAGTTTCGCTTGTAATTGTGGCTTCAAGTATGTAAAATCATTTTTCAGGCATATTTTCAGATTTATGGAATAAAGAGAATATTTAATTAGTCTCAGTATGCTACAAGTATACAGGTATAACTGGGCACATGAGCTCTATTTTTTGCTAAGTGATAAATAGATTTCCATCAAGCTCTGAATGAAAAGAAATATATTTAACGAACTCTATTCTTGAAATAAGTACAGATGTATGTGTGTTTCGACATTCTTTTATTTATTTTAAAAACAAAAGTTGCTTAAATAGAGTATTTATATATATATATATATATATATATATATATATATATATATATATATATATATATATACACACACACACACACACACACACACACACACACACACACACACATACAGTAGAACCCCGGTTATCCGAGGTAACGTGGAGGGCACCCTCCTCGGATAACTGAAAATTCGGATAATCCGGATTTGTTTTTTATTCATTCAAAAAATAAACACCAATACTTTAAACAGATGTATTAACGTTTTTAACATATGAACACATTATAAAACAGTGAAATAGGTATCTAAGCGCTGCTGTTTCATATTGCATCTTCTTTTTCTCGCTGCAATGTTTCTCCATCTATTAAGAAGAAGCAAATCCGCAGGGGTTGCCTCTGGTTGTTGTTCGATATACCTCAAAGCTTTTTCCAAAGAAGCAAAACCTTCTTGATGAGAGATCTTAGTGGGAGACTGTTCATCCACCGCCGCTTCGTCATCGTCATCGTCTTCTGATTTTTCGGTTTCCTGAAAGGCATTCGTTATTTTTTCAATACTCATTTCTTCTTCTAAATCATCTGCTGTAGTCCATTCAACTCTTGTTACATTCTCGCAACCTTTTAATTTTTGCATTAATTCAAATAAACTTTTTTCTTTTTCTTCTATCTCGCTGTCAAAATTTGAACAGGACATTTCTCCATGGCTTCTCAATTTCAAAGCTAATTCATTTAATGGAGTATCATCTGCACTGTCATTATAGTCCTCAAAATCAATAACTTTTGACCAAGATTTTTAAATAGTGGTAGTTCGCACAGAATCCCAAGCTTGACTTACCCATTAAATAACATTTTTCAGTGTAACCTTTCTCATCCCATTGATAATATCCTCCTTTTCTGTGTATTCTAACAGATGTTCAAGATATAAACGCCTATAATTTTTTTTAATGTTTTTGAGGATGCCTTGATCGATTGGTTGCATTATGCTGGTTACATTTGGAGGAAAAAATTTTACAACAATTTCGCCCACATGAAGTCCTTCTCCAGGGTAAGAGGGGGCATTATCCATTAACAAAATTGCTTTAATAGGAAGACGGTTTCTGTTCAAAAATTTAGTCACAGATGGCGCGAACTCTTCTTCAAACCAGTTAGTAAATAAGGTCGCATCCATCCATGCGCTCTTCTGACTTTTGTAATAAACTGGTAGGGCTTTGGGTGAGATGTCTTTTAAAGCTCTAGGACGTGCAGACTTGCCAATCACCATCAGTGGGATTTTGTGCTTGCCAGATGCATTGGAACATACCATTATAGTTAATCTTTCCTTACTTCGTTTGTGCCCAGGAGCTGATTTTTCCTGTCGAGATGCTAATGTTTTTGATTGAAGCATTTTATAATTCAGACCAGTTTCATCACAGTTGTAAATTTGATCACATGTGTATCCACAATCTTCGATTTGCTTTTTAAAGTTCTGCTTAAACTTCTCAATTGATGACACATCAGCAGAAAGTTTTTCACCACATACAGTCAGTCAGTCGTCGTACACCGTACCGTTTTTTCCTGCGGTCAAGCCATCCAGAACTGGCGGTAAACTGATCTATCTCTGGGAATTGCCTACTAATCATTATTGCTTTCTGTTGTAAAATTGGACCTGACAAAGACACACCTTTTGATCTCTGTTGGTTAAACCACATGAATAAAGCTTCGTTAACCTTTTCATAGTCGCCGGTTTTCATTGATTTTCTTCCTGAGGATGAGGAGGCTTGATTTATACACCACTCTTCTATTTTTGTGCGGTTTCTTTTCCAATCTCCAACTGTTACCTCACCTACTCCATAATCTCGTGCAACAACTTTAATTGTCTCTCCTGCTTCAATTCTTCTGATGGCTTTTAATTTTTCTTCAATAGGAACGATGATTCTTTTACGCTTGTTTTGCTCCATTATAATACGACAAACAAAAATTTAAGCAAAGCAGTTCGTATTAATTACACTTAACTACCAGAACTCCAACCAAATAAATTATGTGAGTATACTCGTACTTCTCCGTAGTAAACGGTATAACGCACTGCATTCACGCAAATTTACATGCTGAAAGAGTCCAAAAACATAAATAGGGGAACCCCTCACACGAGCCAGGGGGATTCCCCGAAGGCCCCGACGATTTTAAATGGAAATATGTACATACATACATACATATTTTAGAAGCTCTGTTAATACGCAGCATAGACGCGCGTACTTCGGATAATCAGGTTCTTAGATTGGCTCGGTTAATCCGGAGCTCGGATAATCGTGACTCGGTTAATCGGAGTTCTACTGAATATATATATATATATATATATATATATATATATATATATATATATATATATATATATAATATGTGTGTGGGTATGGGTGTAAGTATGCGTATATATGTGTATATAAGAAATTTTTATTTTTAAAATATGTAAAAAAATGTCGAATCATGATTACTTATCCATCGATACTTATCTTAAAAATAAAGTTAGTTGATAGAGTGTTACTTATATATATGAGTAATATTAAAGTTAACTACTCTTGAACTGAAAATACTTCATTCCATTGGGAGTTCTGAACGAGCATATTTATCGCTTAGCGAAAAGTGGAGTCTTTTGTAACAGTAATGTTGTTGGGATGCTTTCAATAAAAGCTTTATATGTGATTTTTTGGCCAAAATTAAAACCAGTGTATCTTCTGACAAAATTTCAATCGGCGTAGAACATTTTAAGTTAAACTTTCACCAACTTTTCGACTCTATTGATGAACTGTAATAACTGGTTATGCTATGGACACTATAATCTTTAGGATCGCCCGTATCTGAATATTTGTGATATAGCAAACTGCGTTGCTTGAATTTGAAATTTAGCACTATCTTTGTTAATGTGGCGGTGCCGGAGTAAAGTCCCTCAAGGTATCGTTTTCTTAAAAATCTGTCTTCTGTGATGAATTTTAATCAAAATACGTAGGTATGTGAAGGAATCTCATATATACTTCATCAAACTTTAACAATATTTATCCTGTTTCAAACTATATCTGAAATCATAATCTGACTCGCAATATTCCATCATTGATTACCATAGGCTAACCCTTTCTCGTCCCATCCCCCTGTATGAATTCCAATTATCAGCGCTATACTGCTGTCAAAACTCCTATAAGCTAAGCCTATATGTACGTACACTTGAGCTTAAAGTAAAATTACGGCATTAGTCAAACAATGGAAACGGTGCACTATTTAATTAGTTCAGTTTAAGGTACGTATATAAATATATATATATATATATATATATATATATATATATATATATATATACGAGATATATATATATATATATATATATATATATATATATATATATACGAGATATATATATATATATATATATATATATATATATATATATATATATATATATATATATATATATTATATATATATATATATATATATATATACCGGGTGTCCCATTATTCCGTGGACATAGAACTACCACGTATTTTTGGAATGAAAATAAGTCGATTGGACACAATTTACCTCAATACAAAAGTGCTTCGTTTGTTCGTTAGAGGGCATCAAAGTAACAAAAAATAAACACATTTTTTAAGATATTTTAAGAACCGGTATTCCGATTTGAATGAGATTTAGGGTGCCCATGTTTTGCTAGGCGCTCTAATATTTGACTTTCACAAAAAAACCGAAAGGGTTCGAGAAGAGTGAAAACTACCCTCACCCTTACATAAATTCTAGTAGAAATGTTTTGCAACTTTAACAACTCTGAATTTTTTTTTTCATAAAAAGGTCCTTTTATTTACTTCATTTTTTGTCTCATATAAAAAAAACGTCACCTCGCATAGTTCTTGAGAAAAAAAAAAATGTTTTTCCGATACTGACCTACAAAACAATTTCCTTGTCACATTAACCGTTAAAATCTAGTAGGCGATAATAATCTAGTTGGCGAAACTGTGGAATGTTATGGCAGTGTCACAAATGATTTTTGACAATAAGCTTCATAAATTTTAAATTAATTAACGTTTGGGTTTATTTTTATTGATAATTAATTTGTTGTTGTTGTTGCTTGTTTTCCCTGTGACTATGGAATATTCTTTTGATGAACAGACTGATATGTTGCTAGTACTTGGTTTTTGCAAAGGTAATTGTAGGAAAAGTGTTCGAGTGTATCAAGAGAGATATCCGAATCGACAAATTCCAAATCGCCAGACTTTTGCCAGCATAGAACGTCGACTTCGAGAAATTGGACGATTCCAACCCTTGAGAGTCAATGCTGGAAAACCGCCGCAAGCCCGAACACCTCTATTGGAAGAAGCTGTTTTTGAAGTAGTCGAAGCAAGTCCAGGTATCAGCACTCGCAGGTTAGAACTTGAACACACACTCACGTCTGAGATTTGTACGAAATGTTTTAGAATGCAGAGCAATTAATAGGCTATTTCACAAAAAAAATTTGTTTGCGGATGAGTCATGTTTTACCCCCGTCATGGTATGATAAATTTGCATAATACACATGTTTACGCCGAAGAAAATCCGCATGCAGTTACTGAAAGACATTTTCAACGAGGATTTAAAATTAACGTTTGGATGGGGATTGTTGGTAACTTTTTAGTTGGCCCATATAGGTTGCCTGATAACCTAAACGGAGATAGCTATCTACATTTTCTACAGTATTCTTTATCTGAAATATTAGAAGAACTGCCTCTGAATGTAAGAAGAAACATGTTTTTTATGCACCCCACTTTGCGCGTGCTGTAAGAAATTATCTGAACGAGAATTTTTGTGGTAGATGGATTGGTAGAGGTCAAGAAGCTCCAATTCAATGGCTACCTCGTTCCCCGGACCTTAATCCTTGCGATTTTTTCATATGGGGAGCGTATACGAGGTCCAGATAAACAACGCCGATCAACTATGGGATAGGATTCAAAATGCTGCGAATACATTAAATAATAATGATATTTTAGATAGAGTTAGTTTCAATTTTTTGCGATGTATTGTTATGTGCAGGAACGAAGGTGGTGGTCATATTGTACAACTTTTGTAAAAAATACTATTACTTGTGTTAAATAAAACTCGTAATAATAATTAATATCATACTTACTTGTTTAATTTCACCAACTAATTTTAATTATAAGTAAAATGCTTGTTAGTCTTTTTATTTTTGCGTAAATCATTAGCCAGAATAATTTTGTAAATGAAGTAAATAGAAGGACCTTTTTATGAAAAAAAATTCAGAGTCGTCGTTAAAGTTGCAAAACATTTCTACTAGAATTTAAGTAGTGGTAAGGGTAGTTTTCACCCTTCTCGAACCCTTTCGGTTTTTTTTTGTGAAAGTTAAATATTAGAGCGCCTAGCAAAACATGGGCACCTTAAATCTCATTCAAAACGGAATATCGGCTCTTAAAATATCTTAAAAAATGTGTTTATTTTTTTTTACTTTGATGCCCTCTAACGAACAAACGAAGCACTTTTGTATACAGGTAAATTATGTCCAATCGACTTATTTTCATTCCAAAAATACGTGGTAGTTCTATGTCCACGGAATAATGGGACACCCTGTATATATATATACATATATATATATATATATATATATATATATATATATATATATATATATATATATATATATATATATATGTCCCAGTATATCCGTGTATATATGTGGATATTCTATGTATATATATATTTATATATTATCCAAAAATATATATTTGATAGGGTGTCAAAGTTAGACTTTTATTTTAGTTTTTCTTAAGTAGCTTTCTTAATAATCGTACTATTTGTATAAGATTCGGTGCTAAGAGGTTTCCTGAGATGTAATATCGGCTCACAGTTCTGTTGTAAATTGTAGGGGGCGCCACTTATTGCACTGTATATACTTTTAAATTGTCATAACTTTGTTATACCACTCTGTATGATATTTTTAATTAAATATTCGTATTCTTCGCCTTTTCCTGTCTAAAAAGGTCTCTTGGTAGATGTTGTTTCAAGCAACAGTTTCTGAGATAGGGGGTTGTTTGTTTCCATTTTTTAATTCCATTGTCAAATTCGCAAATGCGTCACTTCACATTGTATAGTTACTTGGTAATGCCCAAAAATCACTCTGGCGATGATGCAAGATATCATATGTTTTATGACTTAACTGGCTTGTAGTAATACTGACAGAAACTAATTTTTGATATCAACATCACATATTACGAGTAGTAACGAGAATTGATTCCTTCTCAAACTCAACAGTGTTTTAAATCTAGATTATTATGGAGTACACTTTTGGTGAGCAAACTGGTATGATTTTAGTGTTTGCTTTTGTAACGGCAACGGTCGCAAAAGTGCTCGCGTATATTACGAAAAATTTCGGCAATGACTGGCCTCCTCGTTCTCCACACTTAAATCCATGCGATTTTTTCATTTGGGGTGTATTGAAATCGAAAGTTTATCCAGTTCGAATCAACAACTTTGAGCAATTGTGGAATAGGATTCAAAATGCTGCTAACGCTTTACGAGATGAAGATATTTTAAGAAGAGTACATTTAAATTTCTTGCGACGTATTAATTTATGCATTAAGAGGATGACGACTATATTGAACATTTATTGTGAAACCAATACCTTCTCAGTTGAACGATTAAACTTTTTTCGAATTTATCAATTTGTGGGTAATTATTTATGCTCTTAGGCAGTTGGTTTTTTATATTCTTACTGTTGTTGGTCCGTTGGTCTTTAAATTTGTTACTGTTGTTAGCCACAACTACAAATTTATTTTTAAGATTTTAATCATTGTTACGTAATCCTGAATAACCCCGCTCTTAATCACAGCTCAAAATCAAACTAATTGTGCTAATCCTGTGGAAAAAAGGACAGTTTTGCAAGTACCATGAGTAAGAATATTTTAATTAGCTAACTTTCCACTTCAAACTCTAAATATTTTTTACTAAGGTTATATTTACATATTCTGGTAAGTTATGAGCTGGCCTATGAACCTACAAAGCTATACGTTGCTTTTTGAGACTCCCTATATATATGTGTATGTATATATATATATATATATATATATATATATATATATATATATATATATATATATATATATATATATATATATATAGGGTGTTGTAGACCCTAAAGGAATAATGATATGAATATTTTCGTCACGCCGTCACTGGTGAACCATACAACTCCACAGCCTTGTACTTTACTTTATTCTAAAACTGACAAAGGATTTGTTGTCGGCGTTAGCCGGGTTTCTCAGTAGATTTTTAATGGCTCTCTCTCAGTGGCCAAGTGACAATGCTCAAATTCAAGTTTGGTTTGTTTATTCACAACGAACGTCTACAGATTTTACAATATGACGTGGGTAAAGTGAGGTAAATGTACGATGTTATTGCAGTTTTTTTTTTAGATATCCGTAGACTAATATAGTGGTGTTAATTAAGAAATTTGTAGTATAGAGCAGCAAGTGTAATAGTGCGTGTCGTTCGGTACAGTTGGTTTAGTTATATATATATCTTACCTAGGATATTTTATATGGAGATCAATTGCACATTTAAGGTACATAAAAATAATAAATAAATACATTTTAAACCTACTTTGTTTTTTCACTTTAGCACTACAAAAATCAAACATTTCTTACAAAAAATCGTTTACCATTTTAGTATTAATCTCGGAAAAGTTTAAAAAAAAACCTATTTGAAATTCTGTCTTTATTTTTCTCAAACCCAAGCAGCTGTTAACATAAAAGCCAAAATCAGCTGTTAAGGGGAAATGATCCAGTTGTTCTCGCGCGTTATTATATCTTTTCAAATAATAGATAAAAAATTTTCTTAATTACAGTTAAATATTATTTTTATTAGATATAAGAAGTACTTGAAAATCTGTAATTGTTGAAGAAAATCGTATGGTTGGCAGCACACCTTCAGGTGCTGATTGGTTTGACGAAAAATTCAGTTATACCTTCTATGTAATTTTTAAAAAATTTTCGAATTTGAAAAAAGTACTGAATGTGTACTGAATATATATATATATATATATATATATATATATATATATATATATATAATATATATATATATATATATATATATATATATATATATATATATATATATATATATATATATATATATATATATCTATATATATATATATATATATATATATATATATATATATATATATATATTATGTATTGTTTATTATAGCATCAAACTGAATGTCAAATATTAAAATAAATGAAACTTTTAATATAAATGCAGTGACATTTTTATATTAAAAATTTTATTTTTTTCTTTCTCATAAACAAAATGGTTTTAGCTTTGAATTGTAATAAACTTCAAAGAGAGAATTCCATATTAGCGACGTCTGCAGTAATCCTTGTCTGTATTTCTGCAGCAACCTACTACCTATTTAATTTTGCTCTTTGTAAATTCCACATATTTCTGCTGGATGAATAATACAGAGGGGAACACAACAAGACCTTGTATGTTGAGGGTGATGGTTTTTAATGGATTAGGGTTAATTTAATTTTAAATTTTACATTGAATCACAGTGAACTTTTCTCACATATTGTTCTTCTGAATAGAAACTGAGTTAAAACAGTGAAAATACATAATTCGTAGGTAGTAGCTGAAAATCCTGAAAACTGTGTTACGATGGCGGATATTTTTTGTTAATGTAAGTAAATTTTAAAAAGATATGTTCATTTTTACAAGTAAGAAATATTGCTTTATTTTTGCGTTTCTAATTGTTATAAACTAGACATAACACGTCATAGTTGGTCTTCAGATATATTTTTTTAAATTAAAATAATCATCTTCAATAGATTTTGTATTTTTTTAAGAAACAAATTCATTTTTAATCTAAAACTTAAACTGATTTATGGTATTAATTATGTTAATCTCTTTAGACATTTTGGTGGTATTTTAGGTATAAATTAAGCTTGTAATTATGTAGTACATATAATCTGTTTATACATCTGATCTGTTAGTTATCGCTTATCTGAAGAAGATGCTGTGATCCGAAACAATTGCCATAAGTACAAAATATAATGGGAATTTATAACCAATCTAAGTGTTTATTTCATTCATTTTCAATCAAATATTATTGAGAAAAATATATAGCAGCCTTAATTTTGAACATATAAAAAATTTATTTAGGTCAATAATAAAATCTCCGCCATTTAATCGACCTACAATAACCCCGGAAAACCATCCTCAAATATTTTAAAAATGTGTTTTCCGTCTCTTAGTAAACTTGGAAAACAAGGCTACAATGCGTAAACAAAAAATGTGTTAATACGCGTTGGTGACAAAGTCAAACACCGCCAAGTTATTTATATCGTAAACCTAAAAATATCCTAGATTCATACTATAAAACAGTTGAGTAGTAAGCGTAGTTATAACCACACTATTGGGGACTAAAATTTATTAAGGAAGTTGTAAGCTGTCTGATTCTAATGCCAACAAATTAATTTAAGGAGTCAAGCCATATTTATTAAAAAAAAATCAAAAGGGTCAATAAAATGTGTATATTTAATGAAAAACTGGTTACCGTACAAGTTCATTAGAGATTATTAACGTAGTACCGGTAATTCATCAACATAGATGAAATCCCTGCATTATAACTTGCAATCATCAACGTTTGGAAGTACTAACGCCTACAGTTGGTCACAACCCAATTATGATTCAGACAAACCGAATTAATCCGTAAAAAAAAATATCACCTTTTTCTACGTGACTAAATAATGATGCACGAATTAAGACTTACTGCAACAATATAATATTTTCTTAATTGAAATTATAATATTCTCGTTTCTGAAAGTCATTACAATGATTTTTGTTGTTGGCTGAAGATAATTTTTATATCAAACTGTGACAACGTTACAGTGACCCTTTAAAAAAGAATTATTTTATAATTATCCATCCACAATTGTTTTTGATAATTCATCAAGAATTTGATAACGTCACTATTCTACATTTTCACAGACATGTTTGGCGAATATATTTCTGTTAATTCCAGTTTTAGACCAACCGACCCACCAGGCATAGTACTTAACTTTTTCACAAATTTTAAAAAAAGTTGGTTTTGTAAACGTGTTTTTAATATTTATATATTGTAAGTTGATACTGGTCCGTCATTATGGGTCATAATAAAAAATTTAATGAATATCCTTTGGGAGCTGTCCATTGGACGTCTATTTAAAAACCTCTAAATGATAATAATTCATATTTATTTGAGATTTAAAATTAAAGAAGTCACATTTCAAAATAAGTATGGTGGTTATTGTAAACAAGGAATTTGGGACTAGTGTGTTGGTTCCCTGTTTGTCAAACCAATAGGGCCGTGCGTATGGAGTTGTCAATTGCGAAAAATATTTCCCCAAACACAAATACAAATTTAAGAAACTAAAATGATCAAAATGTGAAAACTGAACGTGCTTTCACCATATGTCCTGTGCAGCTCCACTTGAGATTTGCTGCCTTCTTCTGGACATTCACGACCTTTATTCTTAGGCGAATCCATATTTTTGTTCTCGTGTCCATTAGTGTGCAACCGAGCATTGCTTTCGCCATGGCTCTTTAGATGACTGTTAGCCACTGTAGTTGGGTTTTAGTAAAACTCCAGTTTTCTGCACCTTATGATAAAATCGGCAAAACACGCTCATCTTCATCTTTAGATATTGGGCAATACTTTGTGATTTCAATATAAAACTGAGCCTTCCAAAAGCCAACAATTCCAGTTTAGTTTTTCACTTTATCTCAACCTGTTGTCTCTGTCAAGGCGAAATGCTTGACCCAAATATATATATATATATATATATATATATATATATATATATATATATATATATATATATATATATATATATATATATTCTGTGACATTGTCGATTGTTGTTGTTTTATTGTCTATTTGAATTTGTTGTTGTTCTGCCGGCATCATAGTTTTAATGCTCGTTACATTCATTTTTAGCCTGATCTTTTCTGCTTTCCATCTCAAGTAATTTATATTGTCGGGTATTAGAACGACATCTTCTGCGTATTTCAAATTCAAACATTTATGCCTATGCTTTGCCACTGAAAGGCCTTAAAAAGGTCTTGCATCACTGTGTTAAACAATTTCGGAGACAGACATGCCACCTGACAGTGCAGAGACAGATTGAAAGCCGACTAGACAAATATCATGATGGGAACGTTCTGCTCCAGTGCATACGTAAATAATTATTTTTGATTTTTTCTGAAAAAAACTCAATCTTATTTTAATGATTACTTTTTTGAATTAATTAACTCAAAGGTAGGTTGAAAACCAACAGCGGAAACTAACCTAATAATAGATAACTATTACACAAAAAGCCACAGGAAATACCTTGCAAACATAATATAGCTGCGGTCTTCAGTCTCGGCATGGTCTCGACTTATTCAAAATAAACAATTTAGTTAAAACGTGTGCTGTGGCAGTGAAATGCTCGATTTCGTATATTGTTAAAATGTCATAAAGTCGAAATTTTACGACTGTATGTTTCTGACAGTCCCTTTTGGTCTGTCATCTCTTGGGATGAATTCATTTGTTTTCGGGCGCTTCCCTGCAGTCCTACTTTATTATTTATTTTGCTGCTGAAATTTAAAGTTGTGTAAGATGAAGAAAAGCGTTTGTGGGAATTAATAGAGTTAGGAAAAATATATGAATTTTTATATTCATACAGGATTGTTAATTTTAAAATTGTTTTGTTAATTTTCATACAAATGTAGTGGATTTTATTTGGATGAAAAAAGACAAGTAGCAGTCATACATAATATTATTTATTTTAAGTTAAAGAAAAATAAGATCAGAGGCATCAGAGTCAAGCGAATTCCCAGAAAAGCAACTGTGCAGAAAATGAGAAAAACGTTTTAAAAATACATTATTATTTGCATTTTATTAGTAATGGTTGTTTTTCCACCAAGATAGTTTTTTTGCAGTACTCAGGGGAACTGGAGAAACAGGATATAAAGTCGCTATTCTACATTTCCACGGACATTTTTGGTGGATATATTTCTTTTCATTTCTTGATATTTCAAGTAACACACTTCAAAATAAATGTATTGACAGTGTTGTTAGTGTAAACAGAGAATTTGCGACTGGTGTGTTGCTTCCCTATTTGTCAAACCAATACTCAATACTCAGGGGAGCTGAAATTTGATTGTTATTATTGGACAAAAACAGGAGATATGCCTTTATCACATTTAAAGACGACAAGGAAAATAGCTATAATGTAAAAGCGTACCTATAAATCATAGCATCATCTGTACTTATTTAGTAAATAAATTTGTACTTTTTAAATAGATAAGCCCTTTGAATTGTTGTGGCTGTTACTTGATGGAAATTCATAACGAATGTAATGAAATACTCATTTTGTCAAATTTCCACTTTATTTAGTTTCACTGAATCTGTATGACGCGTTTCGCTATACTATAGCTTCATCTGAAAAACAAAAAATTAAAAAAAAAAAAAATTGTATCAGACGAAGCTATAGTATAGCGAAACGCGTCATACAGTTTCAGTGAAACTAAATAAAGTGGAAATTTGACAAAATCAGTCTCTCATTACATTAGATAAGCCCTTATCGGTTCAAATACTTCGTATTTCTATAATGTCGCTCTTGATATAATAGTTTATGTTTTGCAACTACATTAGCTTTTTAAAATTTTTCATTCTGCATATCGCTCTGTTGTAAAGTACAGTCTAATAAAAGTTCGTTTCAGGATTAAAACTATAAATAGCAGTTAAAATTGTCAAAATACTTCAACTTAATGAAATTAGAGTCGATACTAACTTATCCATTCCATTAAGTCTGTTAAAATGTTATTACCATAAACAGACAATCACAATATTTCTTAGTATCAGAATGGTACTTATTATAATTTACTCAAGGTTACGCCATTACACATTCTTTAGCTTCAATAAGTGCAGTACCGTGCTCCTGCTTTTCTCTTGCAATCTTATAGTTTATTAATGTATGGCTTATTGACTGCCTAAATATATACGGTCAAACTGATCTCATTTAGTATGTTAAACCACCCAACATATTTTTTTTTTTATTTTTTATATTTATTTGATTCATAAATACCGTTTTTTGAATAATCAGGGGCTCTCAGAATGAGTTTTATGAGTAAATATATGATAAGCTGAGTTACTGATATATATTTTTTGTTCTAATGTGGCTTTCATCTCACATATTCTTTTTTTTTAATATTTTAATTTATGAGTTACATGAATATATGAGTTTCATGACTCCTGGAAATTTATTTCCTTCTAGATTTTTATTGAACAGTAAACTTGTAAATTTTTTTAAAATAACTCTTCTATAAGCTTTAGTGCACACCTACTCCAAAAACAATATGTTACTGGCTGCGATTGAATGCCATGACCATCGTTTTTATTTAGTCTATTATTAACTATAACTGTAGAAAAATTTAGCTCTTTATTTTAGACGGTGCTTGTAGTAGACTACAGTTGGTTTCATGAATATAAGGTTTTGTCAATTGTTACGGAACATCAAAAATCTGCAACCGTTAAAACAACGCGACACGTTTAGTTGCACTAGTTTCTGCAGCTTTTTTTCACCTCTGCACACATGTAACATATCCAGCAAACAGTAAAATTGTTACTCTATATACGATATTATTATCACACTTTTACCGCTTTATAGATGCAATTGTTGAGTAGTTTCACAGACTAACAGTATACACCCATAAAATACCCCAAAAATAATACGTTACTAAATATGATTAAGACCGCAAAACTTATCTCATGAAAAATGGCTTTTTTTGTCCGAACACAATAAAAAAATAAAAACTTTTTTACATCAGTTTTAATAGTGACATCTTTGACATTGTTTTTTGCAACCATTTTTTTAAATTGTTGTAATTGAAAGCAATATGTGAATAATTTATTTGTCATACGGAATATTTATTACTATATAAAAGGTGTAGACACACACAATATTTTCTATAAACCATGTACGTGAAATGTGTGTAGAACTTTACTACGTTGTTGTTCGTTAATCAGGTACTTCTTGTAGTAGTTGCACGTACTCTTGACATTAGTTTTATAAACAACAATTATACAGGATGCTTCAACCCTAATCGGCTATTACGTATATGAAAACAGACAATTCCGAAAATTGCAATACGACCATAGGAGGTGGTTTACTCGTTTTTTTAAAAATAATTGGATGATGCATCGTAACTTTGGAATTTGAAATAGTTATTCTAATTTCAATATTTATTTGGATTCTAATCAAAATTTTAGACATGTTTATGTAGCACACTCAATACCTACCAGTTCAGTTAACTAGTTTCTTCCACCATTAATGGAACTACTTCTCTATTTTGTGATTTGGCGTGATAAGGCCGCAATATTTTTTACTGTAAAGTGTCAACTTTTCCTATTTAGGTATTATATGAAAGACGTTATTGCCGTTGAGAGTAACTGCATAGTCCATATTGCTTTTACTTTATATTAGGAAGACCAATATGTTCCCGTGTTATCCAAAAAAACTTGTGTGTTTATAAAATCTTATCTTCCACACAAACTGCTAAAAAATTATTGGTTTAAAGGTTAAAATTAAATTCCTAAATTCATGACGGCTTTGTTCTAACGTATCGAGTTCTTTCGGTTCTGTATTGGTTTCATGTTTGTATGGGTAGGGTATTAATGTCTTAGTGCCAAGGAAATAATGATCTGATCCACATGTTACACCTTTGTAAACTCTTACATTGTGAATGTGTAGCTTGGTGTGCTGTCGTATTATTAAAGAGTCTGTAATTGATTCCAAGTTTCCAGTTCTCTTCCAGGTAAATTTATGGATGTCTTTATGCCTGAAAACCCCGTTGATAATTTTGTGTTCGGTGTGTCCACATATCTCAATTAACTCTTCTCCGTTGATATTTTGATGTTCTCCATATGGACCGACTATCTTATCATTGATTTTAGTTCCTGTTCGTCTATTGAAATAACCCAGTATTATTAATTCTCTAAATCTTCCTAGCTTGATGATTTCATCATTTACTTTTTCAAAGAATGCGTCTTTTGTTTCAGTGTGTTCGTTATCTGAGATGGCATAAATTCAATATTATTATGTGTGTTTGCATTATATTAAGATTAACTCGTATTATATTTCCGTCAATTGCTTCATAATCAGTTATCTTGTGCTTGGTGTTTTGGCACTGAATATATGAATGTAATTATCACAATTTTCTATTCTTTCTCCTATCTTCTTCCTTTCGGTCAAAACTACAATATCTATCTCTAAGTTTTGTATTTCCGCTATAATTACATCTATTTTCTGTTTGATTCCATTTTTTTTTTTATACCTCCCCCCATATTTCATGTACAAATTATTAAACCTTTTCCGTAGCGTGGTCCGTTTACCTTTACTTCTGAGGCTATCGCTAGGCTTTTTAGTATATTAATACTTTTTTCGAGTGACAGGGAACTGGCCGGACCCCTCAACCCCCACCTGGAGGCCGGGTAGTTTTTATTTCTAAGTTTTTCTTCTTTATGTATATATATATATATATATATATATATATATATATATATATATATATATATATATATATATATATATATGTGTGTGTGTGTGTGTGTGTGTCTTAAAATGACTTGACATTTTAAATTGCGCGCCATTTTTTATGGTGAACGTAGAGTACTAATCTTTGACAACTGGCATCAGGAATTATTGAGGTTTAGTCATGGAGAATTACACGATCGAGCAACGCATAGAAATTGTGAAAATTCACTACAAAAATGGTGAAAATTTTGCAGACGGGTTCGAAAAGTCATCATAACGTACCATCTCGTAACAATGTAGTGCAGTTAATCAAAAAATTTGAGGTTAGTGGTTCAATTCCGACCGCGAAAGCAGTGGCCGTCTTCGTACCGGCCGGTCGAATGAAAACAAAGCAGTGAGTGCGGGTGTTGACGAAAGTCCTTCCACCTCGATTCGCCATCGTGCTCAGCAATTGAATATTTCAAGATGCTCTGTGCAGCGAATTTTAACGAAAGATCTGCATTTGCATGCTTACAAGATTCAGCTGACACAAGAACTGCAGCCAGCAGACCATGCGCACCGCTGTACATTCGCCAATTGAATATTGGAGCATCAACAATCGATGGTGATTTTTCGAAGAAAATCATCTTCAGCGATGAGGCGCATTTTCAACTTAGTTGCTACGTAAATAAACAAAACTGTCGAATTTGAGGGACCGAAAATCCACAAGTGATTCAACAGCTTCCCACGCATCTACCACTAGACACTGTTTGGTGCGGATTTTGGGTTGGAGGAGTGATTGGGCCGTACTTTTTCGAAAATACTGCTGAAAATGCGGTTACCGTTAACTGTGTTCGTTATCGTGACGTGATAACCAACTTTTTATGAAATGAATTGAACATGGACTTAGAAGACATATTCTTTCAACAAGATGGCGCAACCTGCCACAATGCTGGCGAAACAATGCAGTTATTGCAGACGAAGTTTCATGGTTGTGTTATTCGCACCGTGGCGATATGAACTGGCCACCTAGATCGTGCGGTTTGACACCATTGGACTTCTTTCTTTGGGGTTTTCTGAAAGGAAAAGTGTATGCCAATGATCCACAGACCATTCCGGAGCTCAAGGAAGAAATTAGACTCGCTATTAATAAAATTAGTCCGCAGTTATGCCAAAATGTTATTGAAAATTTCGTCAAAAGAGTGAACCTTGGCAAATAGGGTCGAGGCGGCCATTTATCGAATATTGTGCTTCACATATAACTTCCATGTTTGTACCTTATATTAAAATAAAAACATTCATACTTTTCAAACAAATCATACGTTTTATTAATAAGCTATGTCTAATGTCAGGTCATTTTGAGACACCATTTATATTATATATATATATATATATATATATATATATATATATATATATATATATATATATATATATATATATATATATATATATATATATATATATATATATATGTATATATATATATATATATATATATATATATATATATATATATATATACATATATATATATATATATATATATATATATATATATATATATATATATATATATATATATATATATTTTATGGGTCTAGCACACGTGCTACAGGGAAGTCCCTAAAGCGCTACAGGAGCGACACGTGTGCGGAGAAAGCGATTCACGTTGTTCTTGAATCGCTGTAAATTGTACTCGGTGGGAAACAGTCCTGGACAAATTATTCCAAAGGGATGATGTTCTCCATATAAATGACTGCTTGAAAAGCGTTGTACGAGGAGTAACAAGCTGAACCTCATACGGATGTGAAGTATTAGCGTGACGTGTACTTCTAACATGCACCGCTCTGGGAGGAATTAAGCGGGCCACATCCTTCGAACACTTTCCATGAAAATACTTGTAGAATGGGCTCAAGTCGCCAACCGTTCTTCTATGTTCCAACGAATCAAGGCCACCTGTCAGTTCCGGGTCTCCAATCAGACGAACAGCTCTTCTCTGAATAGAATCCAACAAATGCAGTGTATGTTTGGGAGCGGAGCCCCAAACATGGGAGCAGTATTCCATAGTTGGTCGAATTTGAGCTTTGTAAAGAATTAACAGTTGTTGTGAAGTGTAAAGCTTTCTGGTTCGAAATAATATTCCCAACTTCTGAGAAGCTCTCCTTGCTATGCCTGCAACATGTTCATGCCAGGACATATTTGCTCCCAATTTAACGCCCAACAATTTGAGTGACGATGTTAGGGGAATGGAGTGCCCCGACATAACTATGTCGGGTTCAGCAACGTTAACTTTTTTAGGAAAAACTGCCGCCTGGGTTTTTGTAGCGTTAAATTCCACTTGGTTACTGTGACCCCAAGATAGAATTTCTTCCAGGTCTTTGTTAAGTTGAATGACTTCCTGCTGTCTGTGGATATTCGTCTGAGTAGCCGATGTCCGAGCGTTCAAAGTGAATGAAGAGATAAGTGTACTGTCCATCTGCAAAGCTGTAGATTGGATTCTCGGTCTTTTCCAGCAGATCGTTAATATAAATGAGAAAGAGAGTAGGAGACAGTATGGAGCCTTGGGGTACACCGGCGTTGATAGTGAAGGTGTTAGAAAGAAATCCGTCGACTGCCACTCGCAAAGAACGCTCTCTGAGGAAACAGGAGAGCCATAAACAGAACTTTTCAGACATACCATAAGAACGTAGCTTCGCCAACAGCCCATCGTGCCAAACACGGTCGACTGCCTTGGATATGTCAAGAGCAACCGCTCGAGATTCTCCAAAGTGTTCAGTTGCGTTGTTCCAAACATGTGTTACATAAGTCAGGAGATCTCCTGTTGATCCATTTTTACGAAAGCCATATTGGTGATCGCTAATAATGTTGAATCCTTCAAGATATTTTAGAAGATGCTGATTGATAGCATTTTCCATGACTTTCGATATTATTGAAAGCAGTGCGATTGGTCGGTAGTTATTTGGCAAGGTCTTCTTGCCTTTTTTAGGTATTGGCTGAACTGTGGCACATTTCCAGCAGGAAGGAAATATTCCCTTTCTTTAAGATAGGTTGAAAAGTCTACAGAAAACTGGTGTTAGTTCCCTCGCACAGTTTTTGAGAACTATGGCAGGTATTCCGTGAGCGCCAGAAGCCCTTTTGGTGTCTAGCTTCATCAAAATACGTTTTATGATACGCTGCCTGAAGACAATATCGGGCATCCTTGACTGCACTATAGGAATATTAGGTGGTGTTTTTCGTTGGAAATCGACAGTAGAATGTGAAACAAAGAGTTCAGCCAACAAGTTCGCTTTCTCAACCGGTGTCGTTACAATAGAATTATCTGGCCGTGTGAGTGGTGGTATGGTGGATTTGGTGAAATTTTGACTAACTGCCTTAGCGACTCACCAAAAGGACCTGGAATTGTTGGGACAGCGCAAGCATATATATATATATATATATATATATATATATATATATATATATATATATATATATATATATATATATATATATATATATATATATATTATATATATATATATATATATATATATATATATATACATACCTGTGTGTGTTCGTTCATTTTATTTAATTTGGCACTGAACCGTTAATAATTACGTATTAAAATTATTTCATTCAAATGTACCTCTGTGTTGTTCTTTTTATTTATATAAAAACTTTCATCTGTTAAACAAAGCAAATAACCAGTTTTAGCCTTGAACATTAATTATGATACAAGCATTGCTTAACTCTGCCCATCTATTTATGTTTAATGATGCTTACTATTAAACACGACATTATTCTTGGCATTGCTGCACAAGTTGTAAGAAGTTATATATTACATTTTTGCTGTAGTAAGTGGATTATATAAAGGAATTTGTCTACATAATCATGTTTTAAACAAAACAGATTAAAAAAAAATGATGTCATTTCCTACAGTCAATCGCGATATATACTTCATTATAAGTTATGTAGTGATGTATATATTTAATTAATAGCCCCACCCCAGTAACACCTGAAACTAGTTCCATACTGGATCATATTTTTATTAAAAAGAATCTTAAATCTAATCCTAAATATTTCTCTTTTTTCTCTGCTCATACAGATCATTATCCAGTGATGTTGAATGTATCCAGTCAGCAAAGAAACAATCACAGGGGATTGCTGATGCAAAAATGCTGACTCATTTTGAAATCGATTATCACATTTTGGGTAATCTTTTTGGGAGCGAGACTTGGAAGAGTCTCTTGGATTCTCATGATGTGGAAATGCCACTCACAGATTCTGTGAAGTGACAACTATAATGCTTCAGACGGCTAAAACTAAAAAAAAACCTTTCGCAATAGGGAATACAAAGAATTGAAACCGTAGATAATTAATAGAATTATCAATTCAATTAAAATAAAGGATAAAATGAAAAAGAAGCTATTATTACATTACACTGATGCAAATAAAAATACATTTACTGAATATAGAAATAATTTAAACAAAATCATTCAGAAACAAAAATTTAATTACTACAAAAATGGAATATACAATATAATTTTACATGCAACAAATGATAATATCACCAAAAATACTCCAACTTTAGAACTTAAGAATAATGATAAAAAATTCGATAATATAAAGAAAATGGCAGACTTCTGCAATACTTCTTTTGCAGAAGTAGGTGGCAAAATGAATAAAACAAACTGCAATCCAACTACTGCCTCTAGATTTTATTTCACTTCTCTGTCATTTATGTTTTTCAGGCTTGCTGATCCAAATGAAGTAATAAAATAAATTAACACCTTAAAAAATGATTGTGCAGATTTCCTTTATTTGGGAACTTATATGAGAGGTTACTTCGAGTTCATTATTCTTATCGCTATTATGATAGAGCCTGTTTTTTTTCCTACTTAGGTATACAAACCACTAAAAAATACAATAAAATTGAAAGTATATTATTTTATTGCAAATAACATTGACAACAGTTAATTAGTGTTTAGATTATTTTGTGAGTTTTCAATCCTTGGCACAACAGAATAGTTATAACTACAACAAACATTTCATTTTTGTACCTGACACGCGTCTCTCGAACTATGTGAGCATCATCACTAATGCTGACTGCTTGTCGACTTATTAATTGCTCCTGATGGTGCTGAGATGGTTAGTGTAACACGTGTCGAGTGAAGAAATAAAGTATTTAGTGTAGTGGTGATAACTATTGTATAGTACTAATTTCAAATGAAAATTTATTTATCGCACATCCATATTAATTTGGATATATTGAAGGAAATGATATATATCTGTGATATATAACTTTTATTTAGAAACTTGTGTTAAGCCATCAAATAGTAATAAACGGTGTGCTTAACCATAAAATGTTTATAGAAGATGAATACTAACATAACCTTACTTTTAATTTATTTTATTGCAATTTTACTGTAGGGTGAAAGTGCAATTCCTTCGCGTTAATACTGCGCATGCTTGAGATAACGGAAAAGGACAAAGGTATATGATAAATAATCGTTGCAAAATCTCTCTATTCTTATGTCCTTGAATTCCGTTATATTCAACAACAATTCTTTGTCAAGATAGTCGCAAAAAACAAAGATGCCAATATAACCGACATTATTTGAGGTTTATCCGAATGGAACCCTAGATAATAATGACGTTTCATTTTTGTCCATTCATTTTCTAGTATTTTTGTATTTTTCCTTTGTTTTGTGTAGCCTAGTAAAATTCCATGGAGCAATATTAAAAACTAACGAATATGTTATGTTTTTAAAGATATCACCACAAAAAAAAATATATCTTACTGACAATTTAATTTAGAATATTGTTTTAGGTACAGGATAGGAAGTTTTAAAACATTGTAAATAATTAATTTAAACAACGATACACAAAATCTGTCGATTATTTTGCATTCTTGGAATTATCTTGAGGTGCATTAGTAGGCCAAAAGTTAATAAACAATTTCGAATTATTAATTTTAAAATATCCAATAAAAATTCTAAACCTAACCTAAATTTAAGGTTATGTTTTTAATATTGGCTTTTCGGCTGGTGAAAAATGGCGTACTGCCCATGTTCCTCACTAGTATCCTCGTCACAGGGAGAGGCGTCTTCTGTATCCTTCATTTTCTGGTTCAAACAATAATATTGGGACTTTTCCGAAGGTGAAAAATGGCGTACTTCCCATGTTCCTCATTAGAACTCTCGTCACAGGGAGAGGCGTCTTCTGTATCTCCTTCATATTCTGGTTCAAACATGACATTAACGAATTTCAGCCTTTGAGCACAATCCACTGGCCTTAATTCTTGCACCCGCTATGTCTTGCAAGACTGCGTTGTAATAAACTGCTGGATACATTTACGACCCTTGACTGCGTATTAAGAGATCGAACGCACTCTATGTATGCATCACATCTTAATGTCCTTGGTCGACCTGCCTAAGTTTATTTATTTAAAGTTCAACGAGTTTGGCAAACTTTTAGTTCTTAATCAGTTGAATACTTGAAGTTTTATTTATGACATCTATTTAATATTGATTTCCAACTTTTTGCCGCCCAATTTTTGCACAATTAATATTTTTGTAAAAGTCTCAAGAACAAAAACACGCTCTATAGCAACTAAATTTTTAGGAACCGAGGTTACTCTCTAGTCCCGCAATAAGCCAAATAAATCTGAATTGAAAACTGCTATTTGATAAATAGTTACATAACTACTGAGTGTCTAAGTATATTTTGTGTTTTCTTTGAACTAATTCACAAATTAATCACGCTATGTTATTAAGAATATCTTGAACGCCATACGTTAATTAATTTTAATCATACTTGAAATAGAATCGTACAGTCACAATGTCATAATTTTTGATTATGTTCTACTATCTTGATCAGCTTATACTGTCCACAGCTGGACGAAAGCCTCACTCAAGTCTTGCCACCTTTTTCTGTTCTAGGCTTCGGATCTTGGTCGCCACTCTATAATTTTTTTGTCCATTGTCCTTAAACCTAGCAACATATCCACCCCAGTTCCATTTAAGATGTAGAATGAATTCAACTGCGTCTTGTACCCTTATTCTTTTCCTGATAATGTGATGTGGGATGTGATCTCTAAGAGTAACGCCTAACATTGACTTCTCTATTTTTCTTTGCGAGGCACATATTTGGTTGATATTTTTCTTCGTCAGTGTGAGAGTATCGGCTCCGTACGTTAGAATAGATAGTACGAATCTGTCAAAACTTTTCTTTTCAAATACGCATCAGAAGATTAGATTTAAATATATAGCCCAGTTTGCCATATGCCGTCCAGGCGAGACCTATTCTCCACTGAATTTCATGTGTTTGGTTGTCTCATCCTATGCTGACTTCTAGTCCTAGGTATTTATATCGGTATACTCGTACTTGCTCGATGTCCACGTTGTTCAGTTTTATAGTGTCGTGTAATACAAGATTTGTCATAAACTGAGTCTTGGATAGATTGATTTTTAAACCAACCCTTCCTGAAGCTTCTTGAAGCATGTATCTCATAGTTTGTGCTTCTTGCATATTGTCTGTTATTGAGACACTGTCGTCGACAAAACAACGATTTTCACTATTTTTACGCCTCATTTTTTTTCCAGTTTATTGATTGTAGCATACTTTCTAGAAGTGTTACCAAAAGCTTGGCGCACTCCTCTTTCGATTTGAAATTTGCTGGTGGATTGGTTAGTTTGTGTTGTGACATTAACGGTGGCATTTTCGTATATGTATTTCATTACACTGGAGTATCGATGATCAATACGACATTTAGCAAGCGCTTCCAAGAGTCACTGCTGGTTTACAGAATTAAAAGCCTTTTCGAAGTCCACGAATATGATAATCAGGGGCTTATTATATTCTATACATTTTTCGATGGGGGCTTTAACTGTAAGAAGATGGTCGTTTGTTCCATACCTTGTGCGGAAACTTGTCTGCTCTTTTGACTAGTTAGACTAGTAACTACTAAACTAAACTACTAAAGTACAATTGTTAGAAACCCATTCGCTAACTTAAATACACCATTATTAATAAATTTAAGTTAAATTATTAATAATTTATTAATAATTTTTTAATAACTCATTACCTAAATATTCAATACTCAATACATCGTATTGATAAATTTTTTCCCAACCCTGTATGCGATGACTAAACGAAGACACTTTTCAATAGATAACACTCTTTGCTTTTATCTAAGCTAGGGTAGGATGCTATAAAGCTCCAATTTTCATCATTAGCAGGATCCTTAGGCAACGAGGGGAGATTTTCTGTATCTTGATAATGCCATAAAGTCTGTGGCTACGAGTATGACTCATCGGTTGTTAATCTTGTGCAAATTATACTACTCTTCGCTAAAGCGTTTTATTACACTTCGCTGTAGATTTTTATTGTTTGAATAATAGCAGTAGTATATTTGGATTTACTAATTCTGAAATAATTTAGGTTGTTTTTGGAAGTTTCTGATGTAAACATATAGTTTAGGTTAGTTAATTTTCTCAGCTTTCCAAAATCAATGGTGTTTATTTTTTAATATTCCCTACGAAACACTTATGTGTCCGTCTGTCTGTTGGCCTGTCCGTCTGTCTGTCACTCTCGATTTCCTCCGAAACTATTTGACATAGAAAGTTGAAATTTGGCACAAATATAGTAATTGATGGTCCGATCACGGCTGTTTAGTTTTAAAAGTTAAACTTTAACTTAAGGGTTTACTTGTGGGCAGGGCCAGCTTTAGACGAAATGGCGCCCAGGGCGAATATGAAAAAAAATGCTCTTTATACACTACATATATACAGTAAATTTTATTCTATATTTTTATCATTTTTTACTTCATAATCCATGATTAACAGTGGCCAAAACTTACAAATTGAATTATATGCAATTAGGGTTTTGAAAAAAAAATTGTCATAAAAGGCAAGATCATATATAAGTTTTATAACAAACCTTTTTTTTCGTTATAATTAAAAAGTTATAACAAATTGAAAATTAATTGTGATGTAATAATATTTATTTCTCCTCGACATCACCGACAGCGGATATGAGTGTGTTTTAGTTTTCAGTCAATGTATTCTTGTTATTATCATCAATGTATTGATAAATTTATTGAAAATGTCTAATCTAAAAAGTTATCGTGCCTGTTTCGTACAATTTTGTACGAATTCTACAAAAACAACTCCCGAAAAAATATTTTTAAAAGTGCCACAAGAAGTTAAACGTCGAAATCAATGATTCCAAGCATCACGACGTATTAATCCTAAAACAACATTAAATTTGTTCTGTTGTGAATATCACTTCGATGTTAGTATTTTAACATAATAATGTATTTATTAATAATTCATATCAGAATAATGTTATCGAATGATTTTTGTTTTATTTAGTGTTTCAAAATTTATATACTTAGCTAGGTTATACACTGGACCAAATGGAAAGCGTAAATTGCCACACATTACTGAATTAACTTAGATTAAATTAAATTAGTAACCAACAATAATTTTTTTTGCACTAAATTTTGACAGCATATACACAGGTAGAAGCTGTTGACAGTATTTTCGTGAAAACACTTTAATATAATGACGTCACAAACATGGCTGCCAATCGTGGCGCTTTCGTAGTCACGTGATTTTTTTTTAAATTTTATAAATTTTAATTTATTTATAATTAATTGTAAAAATTTTTTAAAAAATGATCGATTGTCAATGTTATTTATGATATATATATATATATATATATATATATATATATATATATATATATATATATATATATATATATATATATATATATATATATATATATATATATATATATATATATATATATATATATATATATATATATCGGTTTTATAACGTCTTCCATCTTCCGATGCCTAATTTCCACTCCTCCCGGTTTCTCCATCCCTCCTCCTCCAGATCTCTCTCTAGTACTTCCTTGTTGATTCCTGCTCTCCAGCTTTGGCGTGGTCTTCCTCGCTTTCTTCTTCCATGAGGGTTTCAATTTAAGATCTTTTTAGGTAGTCGGTCTTGTGACATTCTCTGTACATGTCCGTACCATACCAACTGTTGTGTTCTGATTTCATCCACTATATCGTGCTTTATTTCTAAGGCTCGTCTTATCACGTCATTTGGTATGCGGTCTTCTCTGGATTTTCTGGCTGCTTGTCTCCAGAAAACCATTTCTGTAGCTTTTAGTATTTTTTCTGTTCTTTCCTGCAATGGCCACACCTGGGAGCTGTAAGTTATTATACTTTTCACTATTGAGTTGTAATTTCTCTTCTTATTTTCAATGGTTATGTTTTTTGTCCCATAGTATACTATTAAGCATTGCAATTGCTTTTCTTCCTTGGATATTCCTCTCGAATATTGCTCCTTCCCTAGATATTCTCGTTCCCAAATACTTATAACTGGCACAGTGTTTGATGGTGTGTCCTGTGGCCAGTTTCAAGTCCTGCTGTTGTCCTCCGACGCACATGTACTCGGTCTTTTTAATATTGATTTCTAGGCCCCATTTTTCATATTCCTCCATAAGTTTTCGTGTCATGTATTCCATATCATCGATGTCCTGAGCGACTACTACCTGGTCGTCCGCGAATGATAGCGTGTACAATGTAGTATCGTCATCCAGTGGTAATCCCATACTGCTGCATTTCCTTTTCCAGTTCTTCAGTGCACTCTCCAAATAGATTTTAAATAGCGTTGGGGATATACAGCAGCCCTGTTTGAGACCCTTTGTGACCTAGAACCCTGTTATACCCATATTTGGTTTTCACTCTACTTCTTGCGTCTTGGTATAACATTTTACGGCTTTGATTATTTCGGTGCTTACATTACTCTGTTGTAGTGTTTCCTCAATCTCACTAGGGGCACGCTGTCGTAGGCCTTTTTTAAGTCAACAAACAAGATATGGACTTCCTGATCAAATGCGGTTTTCTTTTCTAGGATTTGTGTCAGTAAGAAGAGATGGTCTATTGTGGTTCTTCCTGCTCTAAAGCCTGCCTGTTCGTCAGCTTCTACGTCCGCGTATTCCGTTTCTATTCTATTTTTCTATGTTATTTATGATAAAGTTTTAAAATAAAGTAAAAAAAAAGATAATTATTTTTTTCTTCAAAAACCCAATTAAATACAATTTCTTCAATACGAATACCATTTCTAAACTAGTTAGTTCTACAAAACTTCGACCATTTTTATATTATTATAAAATACACTTTATTTTGAACTATAAAGTCAAAATATTTCTATTTTATCACATAAAATTTACTTTGCGCGCTTTAGCTTGAGCGAATTGCTTGGTCGTTCTGGAAAAATCCAGCTGACTAGCGATTTCGTTTTCAATTGACAACAGTGTTAAGGAATTATTTTCTGGGAACATAGTGGACCTCAGATACGTCCTAATAAACTTCAATTTTCGCAGAGAAACCCAAAAATTTTGCGCCCCTAAAAATGTAGTGCCCAGGGGGACCACCCCCCGCCTATCCCGCTCGCCCTGCCCTAAAGCCGGCCATGGTTGTGGGGGAGGTAATTGAAAATGAAAAAAAAAAAAAAATCATCAGGCCATTGAGTGGGATGTCAAATGAAAGCTTGTGAAAACACGAGTTCACAAAAAATATATAATGTAATAATTGCGCGCACTTTTTTTTGTATCATTTTAAAAAGAATAGCCAAAAACTCCTGTCCTCTTATCCTATCTCGAAAAGTACTAATCAAAAAATTTTGAAAAAATTCTGGAATAGTCTCCATAAAGGGTAGGTTGAGTGAAAATTATCACGAATGCATTTCGTTTGATAATTTATCTATAATATATATAAAATGCAACGTCTCTCTGTCTGTCTGTCGTCTGTCTGTCTGTCCGTCCGTTAGTGCGCTTATCACTAGAGAACCGCTTATCCGATTTACGTACTTTTTTTAAAAAACATACATATGTTCTCTGGCCAGGTTATAGGCTATAGTTTATTACTATAGGTAGGATAAGGAATGAGCAGTGACGATAATAGCGAATGAAGTCGGAAGAAAGTTTGCCGCTAGCGAGTTCCCTTGCAATACACAGCCTAAACCATTAAATATGGAACAATATTATGTAGCGGAGAATATCTATATTCTATAATCTATAATATATATAAAATGCAATGTCTCTCTGTCTGTCTGTCTGTCTGTCCATTAGTGCGTTTATCACGCGAGAACCACCTATCCGATTTACGTGTCTTTTTTTAAATTCATTCATATCTTCTTCGGCCAGGTTATATAATAATCTATATCTATAATATATATAAAATGCAACGTCTCTCTGTCTGTCTGTCCGTTAGTGCGCTTATCCCTCGAGAACCACTTATCCGATTTACGTGATTTTTTAAATTCATACATATGATCTCTGACCAGGTTATAGATATTTATTTTATTACGTCTATAATATATAAAAATGCAACGTATCTCAGTCTGTATGTCTGTTGATGCTCTTATTACTGGAGAACCACTTATCCGATTTACGTACTTTTTTTTAAAACATACATATGTTCTCTGGCCAGGTTATCTATTTATAATATATATAAAATGCAACGTCTCTGTCTATCTATCTGTCTGTCTGTCCGTTAGTGCGTTACGTGCTTTTTTTTAAAACATACATATGTTCTCTGGCCAAGTTATAGGATATATTTTATTGCGTTAGGTAACATAAAGAATAAGCAATGACGATAATAGTGAATCAAGTCGGGAAAAAGGTTACCGTTAGCGCGTTCTCTTGCAATACACTGCCTAAACCATTAAATATAGAACAATATCATTTTGTAAAGAATATAATATATAAAATGTAACGTCTGTGTCTGTCTGTCTGTCCGTTAGTGCGCTTATCACTTGAGAACCACTTATCCGATTTACGTGTTTTTATACATATGTTGTATATAATTCGATATAAGCCTAGATAATGGGAGATAAGGTGAGATAATGGGAGACAAGTATAAATAATGGGAGATAAGGAAAATCAATGGGAGATAAGTAGAGATAAGTCTAGATAATGGGAGTTATGGTGAGATAATGGGAGATAAGGAGAAATAATGGGAGATAAGGAGAAATATTGCGAGATAAGTCGAGATAAGCCTAGATAATGGGAAATAAGGTGAGATAATGGGAGATAAAGTGAGATAATGGTAGATAAGGAGAAATAATGGGAGATAAAAAAAAATAATCGGAGATGAGCAGAGATAAGCCGAGATATAGATATAAGGGAAATAATGGCAGATATTTTATTACGTTAGGTAACATAAGGAATAAGCAGTCATGACAGTAGTAAATCAAGCCCACGCGAGCGGAGCCGCGTGCACGTCTAGTCTAGTATAAAAAAAGAACTATTTGACCGCCAAAATGGTGAAGTTTATTTCGTCGAAAGTTATGCATTGAACCATGACTGATAGCTACTGCTTTAGGCATTCGCTGTTAGGTAGCCAAGATGCTATAAGTGTTATACATTATTGTCGAACAAAAAAACGTGAAAATACGTATTGGATCTTAAGATATATACATGTCACATGGAACTTTTTGTCTTATTCTGGTTGGTCTGTTTAGCCTGCTGAGTTAGTATCTGACTAGACATGTTTGTAATCTGGGCTCCTAATCCATTATTGAAAACTCATTTGGGCTGTGTTTTATAAAGTCGCTGATCATTTTATACTTCTGTAACAAAAATTTTTACTTTAAAGGGAATCACAGTACAAAACACTAATTGCGCAAGTCCAACTGGCACTTGACCGGTTTTTATTTTTCCTGTTAGTTCAACATCACGTTCCACTCAAGAAATAGCAAATAACATGCGTCCTTTACTAAATACAAACATGTAATTGATGAAATAAATACAAACAGAATTAACTTGCACCTGCTTTACATTTCGACTTCCTAGGATTACCAAAAGATCCCATAGTTTTGTTGATGAGTCAGCGAATTTTTATACCGATTTAAAGTGATGTACCATCAAATTACCATTTTCAAAGTCGAATACTTTCATCGTTTAAAACATGTCAGAAAAAGTTATCTAAAATTTTCGCCTTGGAAGTACTCCCTGGTAGTAAGATGTATTTTTGACAACAAAATAATAAATTCTGATTAAGTTTTGCCAAGCAACAAAACATACATAGCCAATTCGTTCATTTCATGACAGGATAATTCTGCACTTTAAAATACCATGCAGTGAAAGTCTCATTATTCACCACCAAACATGGCCAGATTCGCTTACGAGATTGGAGACAAAAAAAAAACTAAATCGTGTTTCGCATGAAGTTGTAATTTACAGCAGAAGTCGAGTCCCGCTTCACATTAGATAGATAGGTACTAGCCGGTTGTTAACTTAATTTCACGGTAAATAAAACAATGGAGAGCTTTTGCTGCCGATTAACGGGTTTTTGAATAAAAACAAATCTAAGAGATGAATTTAAAACATTTACGGCAACGCAATAATTTTATTAGATGGTTGTAAACAGAGTGGTTCCCTTATATGATCATTTAAAAGATTGAGCCAGCTTGGGTGCTGTTTTTCGGTAACATTCTTCGTGGCTGCCAAGTATGACAACATAACTAAATCTGCCTGTTGGTTTCTTCACGGCTGTTTTTCAGTAATTTATTTAAATTGCCAATGTTCTGACAAGAACTTTATTTAAGTTGAAAAAGACTACTTTAAATCTCTTAAATATAAGATTGGAAAAGTGCAGTTTATATACAAAGAACTTAATTAGATGGAGAAACTTCGTATTGAGAACTTGGTTCCTTCAATTCTGTTTGCATCTCTACCTAACTCCAACATTTGTAAATATCATATGTTAGTCGAAAACAATATCTTCGAACTACGTTGGGATTTGGGAATCCTTGGCACAGTGACACTCCACTCGACGCGCGTCGAGCGCAAGAATAAAGCATTTGGTGTAGGGGTGATAACTGTCGTGTAATACCTTCGAATATTACTGTGAAAAAAGCCAACTTAATTCGAATAAAGGAAGGAATCAAGAACCATTACAGGAACTTAAACTCTACCCATTTTAGTCTTAATTACACAGGCCAACAAAAAAAATTTGTAAAAACTTTTTAAATACAAATGTTACGTATTTTTGGGTGCTGAAACCGTATCTGGTATCAGTTTTTTTGTATCACCCAAGTTCTCTCACAATATGACATCGATTAAATTTCAAAATAGAGAAAATTTGATACATAAAAAATAAAAACTTAAACCGGAATTTTTTTTTTATTAGACTACAATTTTTACTCACGATGACATATTTCACTTCAATGCGAATATTTTAGGTGTTTATTTTTTTTTTGTATTTCCTTTCCCTTTTCTCTGTGAAGTTTCTTGTATAGCTTTTTCTCCGATGTGATGCATTTTGTTGTTGTCTATGAAGTGACCAACAATAATCACCTATCATGTTGATATTCCACCGTCCCTGGTACCGTTTCTCCATCTTCTTTATGTCCTGATGGAACCGTTCCCTCTGCTCTTCACTCACATCGCCTAAGTTTTTAGGAAAAAAGATGGTTGTGCAAGAAGTGGACTTTAAGGCTCATCAGACAACCCAGATTTTTGAACTTGTCTATCATATTAGCTACGATAAGTTCATAGTTAGGGTCTTTCACATTGCCCAAAAACTTAGTCACAACTTCTTAAAATGATATCCAAGCCTCCTTTTCCTTCATAATCATCCTTGCTTCAAAGTTGGAATTGAACATCATTTTACCCAACGAAAACCCCTTCTTTCAGTTTGCCTTCTGATAAATGAGGAAATCTTTTACATAAATATTTAAAACATTCACCATCTTTAGGCAAGGCTTTCACAAATTGTTTCATTAAGCCTAACTTGATATGTAGTGGTGGTAGAAGAATCTTTTTGGGGTCTACTAAAGTTTTATGCAAAATGTTCTACTCGCCAGGTGTTAAAGTTTTTCTTACGGGCCATTGTTTTTTGGACCAATGTTAATCCCTTGCTCTGCTGTCTCACTCACATATAAAACATAGAAACTTTGTAAATCCCTTTTGTTGACCAAGGATCATGGAGACAACTTTTAAATCTCCACATAGCATCCAATCGTGAGCTGGATAGTTAATTTTCTGTAAAATCATGTTAAGATTTTCGTAAATTTCCTTCATATGGACTGAATGAGCAACAGGCAGTGAAGCATAAGTATTTCCTTTGTGTAACAAAACACCTTTTAAACTAGTTTTTGATGAGTCTATAAAAAGCCTCCAATCTTCCTTCTTGGACTCAATGCCAAATTCGTTCATTAGACTACCAATATCATGGCAGTAAACCAAATCCTCTTCCTGCTTGAAAAACTGAGCAAACTGTTGATCTCTTGTTCTATAATGGTAAAGAGTTGTTCCAAATTCCAATAACTGTTTTTCTTTCAGCCTACAACCAAGCAATTCTGCTTTTTCCTTAGTCAAACCCAAATTTCTCAATAAATCATTTAACTCAGTTTGTGTAAACAACTGTGGTTTTAAATTTTCTAGAGAACACTGAAACTCATCATCATCAGGTCGACTTTCATTAAACTGGGACTGGACTATAAAACATCATCAATAGATTGAGGTGGCTCAGAGACAGGAAGTCCCAGTCCATGTCCTACCAGCCGATTAGCTGAAATAAAGTTAGGATAGACAATTACCTTCTTATTTTTGGAGTTATATCCAGAAGCATTACCGCTGCAAAAATAACAATCATTTGAATGATTTTCTTGCTCTCTCCATACCATGGGTACTGCAAATCTAAAAACTCTCTTTTCTTTCTTATATCATTTCCTAAGATCCTCGACACAAGCATAACATACTTTGTGAGGAGCCCGACATTTTTCTTGATTACCAATTTCTGCACCAAAATATGCAAAGTATACTTTTTTTACAAAATCAGTAGTGTTTCTTTGATGTTTTTTAACTACAAACTCATCACATATATAACAAAAAGTGTTGGGAGAATTTTTACAACCACGATTAGCCATACTTTTTTTTTATTTTTTTTATTGGTCTAGCACACGTGCTGCAGGGAAGTCCCTAAAGCGCTCCAGGAGCGGCACGAGTGCGGAAAAAAAAAAAAAAAAAAAGCGATTAACGTTGTTCTTGAATCGCTGTAAATTGTACTCTGTGGGAAACACAGCGCTGGGCAAATTATTCCAAAGGGATGACGTTCTCCATATAAAAGATTGCTTGAAAAGCGTTGTACGCGGAGTAACAAGCTGAACCTCATACGGATGCGAAGCACCAGCGCGACGTGTATTTCTAACATGCACCGCTTTAGGAGGAATTAAGCGGGCTACATCCTTCGAACACTTTCCATGAAAATACTTGTAGAATAGACTCAAGTCGCCAACCGTTCTTCGATGTTCCAGCGAATCAAGGCCGCCGGTCAATTCCGGGTCCCCAATCAGACGGACCGCTCTTCTCTGAACAGAATCCAACAAATGAAGTGTATGTTTGGAAGCGGAGCCCCAAACGTGGGAGCAGTATTCCATAGTTGGTCGAATTTGGGCTTTGTAAAGAATTAACAGTTGTTGTGGGGTGTAAAGCTTTCTGGTTCTAAATAATATTCCCAACTTTTGAGAAGCTCTCCTTGCTATGCCTGCAACATGTTCATGCCAAAACATATTTGCTCCCAAACTAACGCCCAACAAATTGAGCGACGATGCTAGGGGAATGGAGTGCCCCGACATAACTATGTCGGGTTCAGCAACGTTAACTTTTTTAGAAAAAACTGCCGCTTGGGTTTTTGTAGCGTTAAATTCCACTTGGTTACTGTCACCCCAAGATAGAATTTCTTCCAGGTCCCTGTTAAGTTGAACGACCTCCTGCTGTCTGCGGATATTCGCCTGAGCAGCCGATGTCCGAGCGTTCAAGGTGAATGAAGAGACAAGCGTACTGTCATCTACAAAGCTATAGATTGGATTCCCGGTCTTTTCCAGCAGATCGTTAATGTAAATGAGAAAGAGAGTAGGAGACAGTATGGAGCCCTGGGGCACACCAGCGTTGATAGTGAGGGTGTTAGAAAGAAATCCGTCGACCGCCACTCGTAAAGAACGCTCTCTGAGGAAACATGAGAGCCACAAACAGAACCTTTCAGACATACCATAAGAGCGCAACTTAGCCAACAGTCCATCGTGCCAAACACGGTCGAATGCCTTAGATATGTCAAGAGCAACCGCTCGAGATTCTCCAAAGTGTTCAATTGCGTTGTTCCAAACATGTGTTACATAAGTCAGAAGATCTCCTGTTGATCTATGTTTACGAAAACCATATTGGTGATCGCTAATAATATTGAATCGTTCAAGATATTTTAGAAGATGCTCATTGATAACCTTTTCCATGACTTTCGATATTATTGAAAGCAGTGCAACTGGTCGGTAGTTTTTGGCAAGGTCTTCTTACCTTTTTTAAGTATCGGCTGAACCGTCGCACATTTCCAGCAGGACGGAAATATTCCCTTTCTGTAGGATAGGTTAAAAAGTCTACAGAAAACTGGTGTTAGCTCCCTTGCACAGTTTTTGAGAACTATGGCAGGTATTCCGTCAGCGCCAGAAGCCTTCTTGGTGTCTAGCTTCATTAAAATACGCTTTATGATGCGCTGTCTGAAGACAACATCGGGCATCCTTGACTGCAATATGGGAATAGTAGGTGGTGTTTTTCCTTGGAAATCGACAGTAGAATGTGAAGCAAAGAGTTCAGCCAACAAGTTCGCTCTCTCAACAGGTGTGGTTGCAATGGAATTATCTGGCCGTGTGAGTGGTGGTATGGTGGATTTGGTAAAATTTTGACTAACTGCCTTAGCGACTGCCCAAAAGGACCTGGAATTGTTGGGACAAGCGAGAAGTTTGTTTCTAATTCGTTGATTGTGTGCCTCCTTGGTTTCGTCGATAATTCCCTTGCATCTGTTCCGGGCATGAACAAAGATGTTTCGATTTACGGTGTTAGGATTTTCACGCCATTGTCGATAGGCAATATGTTTAGAAGCAACAGCTTCTTTGCATTTTCGGTCGAACCAAGGCTTGCCGTTGGAGGAGCATTTCTTCGAAAAAGGGATGTAAGCTTCCATACCAGCCAAAATAACATCGGAGACCTCCCTGGCGCAGTCAGATGGGTTATCGAATCGAAAACAAACGTCCATCCAAGGGAAAGTTCGAAAGTATTCCATGAGATCTTCCCATTTAGCAGATTTGTAATGCCAAATCTTGCGCGGCCTAGGCGCCTCTCTGTCACTGATTGGCAGGATACTCGATGTCGAAAGCAGTTTATGGTCGAAAGAACCTAAAGGCGGATTTACGGTGACCGTGTAAATCTCCGGATTGGTGGTTAAAAACAGATCAAGAAGACTGGCGAACTCCCCGTCTCGATCAGGGATCCGTGTTGGTTCGTCAATAAGCTGAGTTAAGCCACAACTGATTGAGAATGACTCAGCTTCACGACCTTGTTCGTCGGTAGTATTTGAATATTTGAGCCAGTTGATATTGTGGACATTAAAGTCGCCCAGGATGGCAATTTCGGCACTTGGATAGTTACTTTGTAAATGATCGATGGTGTCTGCAAGAGAAGCGAAAAGTGTTCGAAAATTGGTATCACTTGGTGGTCGATACAGGATACAGATAAACCTTGTGGTTTGTTGAGTCGTTATTTTTAACCACAACATCAAAGTTTGGGGGCTCCAGAGCTTCTTCTCGTTGACAAGAGAGGTCGCTTCTGACAAAAAGACAGATTTCAAAGTTACGCCTAAATCGGGAATAGAAGTCGTACCCAGGATAAAGATAGTTGAGTGAATTAAAGCACATGGGTTAAACACTACAATACGAGGTTATATTAACTGGAAGAAAACAAACAGCTGTGACATTTATCGGAACTGCCAACCTAATAACATTTGATTTTACTGCCAACCTTATAAAACTCTGATTTTATTGCGAACCAAATAACATTCGAATGATAAAAAATAAACTTTTCACATTTTGAATATTAAAATGTGAAAAATTGCTGGATGATACGACTTTTTATTATTGTTTTTGGACTCAACACACCAAAAAACATAGGAATCAGGTAAAATTATTAAAAAAGTTTTTCCATCGTTGGCCTGTGTTATTTATACGTTACATTAACTTATTTAGTATGTTTCGCGGATTTTAGAGTGCTTAATGAGAAATGAGAGGTGAAGTGAATTATTATTAATTAAAAACTAAATAATCTTACCATATAAAAACATATTAATCCTACTCATTAGGAGCTATGAATGACTTGGTTAGCAAAACGAGCATCGAGTGCAAAAATGAAGTGTTTGGTGTAATGGTGATATATACCCAGTAGTGTCATTGTGCCAAAGATTCCAAATTCCCAGCATAATAATCTTATAATAAATAATCCGGATAAACAAGAGTTAGACTAATCTTCTAAATTTCATTCTAGAATTTTAAAATTAACCAATGTCTCCTATACGTGGTATGAAGAAGATATTTTAAATTTAATTTTATTTTTCTCATCGTGATCAGATACGTCCAAGGGATAAATTAATTTTTTACATTTTAGTGTGCCAAATTGCAGAAAAATTTCTTCGGTCATTTGAATAAAAGATTAAATAGAATGATTTAATGGTAATACAAGTTAATAAAGGTTCATGTTTATTAGTAATGAACATCCACAATATTCCACAGATTAGGCTAAGGATTTCCAATTAATAAAAGAGGGATTTAACGAATATTTTTTTTTTTTTGCACGAAAGGTAAGAATATTCTATGTAATACCCTAGCGACGTTAGGATATTGCGGTTCGTCTAAACAAAAACTCCACCTTGTTTATGTGGCTTGCCTGAAGCCCATGAAGTAAGAATACTAATGAGATCGCTACTCTCATTTGTTGGTATTCCCTGTTATAACTTCTGAAAAAAATTAAACGAAATTTTTAAAAAAGTAGCAACACCTGGCTTATTTTCTGAAAGTATTTGAAACGTATAAATAAATATTGCAATAAATGCTAAAATATTATGTTTAAAGGCATGCATATTTCACTAGTAATTGTGTTAAATTAGATGCAAGGATTTCTAATAAGTAGGGAATTTTCAGGTTAAAATATCTTACCTCGCTCTGTTGCTGAAAACTATGCTTGAACAATCTTCCTTCAATTTAATGTTTTTTTTTATGGGTCTCGCCCACGTGCTGGAGGGAGGTCCCTAAAGCGCTACAGGAGCGACACGTGTGCGGAAAAAGCGATTCACGTAGTTCTTGAATCGCTGTAAATTGTACTCGGTGGGAAACACAGTCCTGGGCAAATTATTCCAAAGAGATGATGTTCTCCATATAAAGGACTGCTTGAAAAGCGTTTTACGAGGAGTAACAAGCTGAACCTCATACGGATGTAAAGTATCAGCGCTACATGTATTTCTAACATGCACCGCTCTGGGAGGAATTAAGCTGGCTACATCCTTCGAACACTTTCCATGAAAATACTTGTAGAATAGGCTCAAGTTGCCAACCGTTTTTCGATGTTCCAGCGAATCAAGGCCGCCGGTCAGTTTCGGGCCTCCAATCAGATGAACAGCTCTTCTCTGAATAGAATCGAACAGATGCAGTGTATGTTTGGGAGCGGAGCCCCAAACATGGGAACAGTATTCCATAGTTGGTCGAATTTGTAAAGAATTAACAGTTGTGGAGTATAAAGCTTTCTGGTTCGAAATAATTTTCCCAACTTTTGAGAAGCTCTCCTCGCTATGCCTGCAACATGCTCATGCCAGGACATATTTGCTCCCAAATTAACGCCCAACAAATTGAGCGACGGTGCTAGGGGAATGGAGTGCCCCACCATAACTATGTTGGGTTCAGCGACCCTTCTTTCCTAGGATACTCGTGGGAACACTATGTCGAATAATAATAATTACAATAATGATAATGGCAGGGTGTTGCGGAGGCGGACACCTACAACAGCTACAGCACCACCACAACAACAACAACCGCAGACGAACCAAACAACCGCCTCAGCCGAAACTATACCCGATAGTTTTACCAGATCCGACATTGTAGGTGATGGAAATTGCCTTTTCAGTGCAGTTAGCTTACACTTATATGGCCACCAAAATCATCATGAGAAACTCCGAGAGGTTGCTCTAAGATATATTCAACAAAACTGGTCGGAACTTCACACATTTTCACTAATTGAAGACGACGATATGAAAGACTTCAATAACTACTATAATTATATGAGGAAAAATGGCACCTATGGAACGAGCCTAAAGATAGTTGCCCTCTCGGAAACCTAAAATAGCAACTTTTATATCTTCTCAAAACAACGAAGAACAAGAGATACAAAAATAACTTTTAGGGACAGGCCAACAATAATAAGCATAGGAAAACACAGCGAAACTATTTACCTTCTACTAACAGGCAACCCAATGTCGGGACACTTTGAGCTTCTGACACCACAAAACACTGGAAAACACCCCAAACAACAGTAGACCAATAAAGGAAGCATCGGGCGAGCGACGTAACGGTCGAGGACGTCGCGGGAAATGGCAGCTCGACCAAAACGATGAAGACCGGGCAACCGAAAATGGACCTGCCAAAGGTGTTGTGCCGGCGAGTAAGCCGACACTCATCAAGGCGGAAAAATCAAAGCAACGCCTGAATTGGGCCACAGGAATCAATAATCAGTTTTTCAATCAAGAAATAAATTTGACTATAATATCGTAACATGTGTTTCACCTTTTTCAATAAAGTTGATGTTGGCAACATCACATTTTCTTCCCATTTATTATCTTATAAAAGACATGTATATGATATCTGCATAACTGGAATAATTTGCTCAGGACTGTGTTTCACACCGAATACAATTTACAGCGATTCAAGAACAACGTCAATCGCTTTTTCCGCACACGTGTCGCTCCTGTAGCGCTCTAGGGACTTCCCTGCAGCACGTGTGCTAGACCCATAAAAAAAAAAATAATATGAACTGATAATGATCTTCAACTTACCGAGTTTCTTAATTTTATTAGTTTACATCCGAAAATAAAATTTACATTGAAGCTGGAGGAAGACCAAAAGTAGACTTTTTAGTGTTCCGAGTGGAACACTTATAAGATCACTTCAGTGTCTGTCCGTCAGTGTGTCCGTCTGTCACACCTGATTTTCTCGGAATTTATTTAAGACAGAAAGTTGAAATTTGGCACTGATATAGGAATTGGTGGCCTTTTTTTTTTTTTTTTTTTTTTTTGGTCTAGCACACGTGCTGCAGGGAAGTCCCTAAAACGCTCCAGGAGCGGCACGAGTGCGGGCCTTATCAGAGCCGTGTAGTTTTGAAAATTCAATTTTGACTTAAGAGAGTTATGTTTGGGAGGTGAAATTTTTTTTTACCGGGTCATCGAGTGTGGTGTGAAATGAAAGCTTACAAAAACACGAGTTCAAAAATATATATATTGTAATACTTGCGCACTCTTTTCTTTGTTTTATTTTTAAAAAATTGTGAAAAGTCGCTGTCCCCCCTTATCTCGAAAAATACTGATCAAAAAATTTTTAAAAAACTCTAGAATATTCTCCACAGGTTGTAGATTGAACGAAAATTATCAGGAGTGCATTACCTTTAATCATTTATCTGGTATATAAAAAAAACAAAAATTTCAAGGTCATCATTTTTCAGTAAAGATCGGAAATCCTTATTGAAAACTTACTTGAGTGTGTTTTGTGAAGTCATTGATCAAAGCAATCATCGTACGGAGCACTAACTGCGCAAGTCCGACTTGTACTTGGCCGGTTATTTGATCTTGGGATCTTGCGTTGATTGGAAATTGTAACATATATTTTGAAATGTGTAGAAAACCTTATTTCCCTAACCAGATAATTCAATTTAATGCTAATACTACACATTTTCACAAGGTTTTCGTTTTTAATTAACTTTTCTCTAGAATTTTTACAATATCGCTCTCTTAAAATATATTCGTGGCATGATTTTTTTGATTCTAATATCTCTAATAATAACCACATCAATAATTCCTTCTTTTGTAGTATATCTTCGCACTAGTTTTTAAAACTATGAATACTTTTACACAACCTTAAGTTAAACCTAAATATAAAAAGTCTCTTAAAGTTCGAAGTATTTTCTTTATAATGTAGTGAACGTTTTGTATTTATATTGGTCAGTCGTTATGCAAGCTCACCTCCATCTATGAAATTGAAGATATTGACATATAATTATAAGTAATACCAAATTTGCCTTCGCAGACCATTTATTACAACCAGGTTACCTGTTTTCTATACCTAAAAGTGTATACAATTGTTCGTCAGTTTTTGGCTCGAAATTAAGTCCATATGTTGAATCATTCACTAATTTAGCATCTTGTGTATTTTAACATTACCAAAAATTAAAATAAAGTTCAATGAGTCATTTTTTTTTGGAAGATGTAGAGACTATTTAGAAGACTACATGTGTTTTACAAAAAATTGCACAAAGAAAGCTAGAAAATTCATTTGAATAGCTATTAAATTGTTGTAATGAAGTACATTGAATGAAAGGGAGAATACGAGTATATGGAATTAACAAAAGGGACAATTGAAAAAATTTGTTTCCTTTAATTTTTACAGCACTAATCTACAAAATGAATTATCGCACTATGTAACACATGGGCTGAAAAGTCCCGGGCCTAACACATAGATGGCCCTAGTTTTATTGCAGTCACCTTTTTTTTCAGTTAATACTAACCTTCAAAAGACAGCTGTTAAAATTTCATGATATTCTATTCATTAGTTTGTGAGTTATTGTGCTAAGAGTGACGCTACTTTTGTTATTTTCAAAATAATGGATCAAAAACAATTTCGTGTTTTAATTTTACACTGCTTCTTGATGGGAAAAAAAATACCGTTCAAGCGAAGCAATGGCTTGAAAAGTGTTATGGGGACTCCGCTCCATCAGAAACAACAATAAAACGTTGGTTTGCTGACTTCAAACGTGGTCGTAGAGACACCGATGATGCAGAACGCAGTGGACGTCCAAATGAGGCGGTAACACCAGAAAACATTAAAAAAATCCATAAAATCGTTTTGAATGATCGAAAAGTGAAGTTGCGTGAGTTAGCTGACATCGTAAAGATATCAAAAGAACGTGTTGGCTTTATATTGCATGAGCATTTGACTATGAGAAAGCTCTGTTCAAAGTGGGTGCCGCGTTTGCTCACTGTTGATCAAAAACAAGAACGTGTTGATGATTCTGAGCAGTGTTTGGCCATGTTTAAACGTAACAAACCGGAATTTTTGCGTCGATATGTGACAATGGATGAAACATGGATCCATCACTTCACTCCGGAATCAAAACGATCGTCATCTGAGTGGACAGCAACTGGTGAACCTCGTCCAAAGCGCCAGAAAGCACAACAATCGGCTGGGAAGGTTATGGCCTCGGTATTTTGGGATGTGCGTGGTGTAATATTCATCGACTATCTTGAGAAAGGAAATACCATCAACAGTGAATATTATATAGCGTTATTGGAGCGTTTGAAGGTCGAAATTGCAAAGAAACGACCGCATATGGCAAAGAAAAAAATTTTGTTTCATCAAGACAACGCACCGTGTCACAAGTCAATCAAAACAATGGCAAAACTACATGAATTGAACTTCGAATTGGTCCCACATCCACCGTATTCGCCAGATTTGGCTCCCAGCGACTACTGGCTGTTCGCAGACCTGAAAAAAAAATGCTCGCCGGTAAGAAATTTCGCACGAATGAAGAGGTTATCGCTGAAACTGAGGCCTATTTTGAGGCAAAAGATAAATCGTTCTACAAAAGTGGTATTGAAATGTTAGAGCGGCGCGCTGGAATGATTGCGTTGCTCTTGATGGAGATTACGTTGATGAATAAAGCTAATTTTGAACCAAAAAAAACCGTGTTTTCTTTGTTAGGCCCGGGACTTTTCAGCCCATGTGTTATATACCATAATGTGGTAAAAATATTACTAATTTATTTACTTAACAATTTTAATAATGAACATTTTTAGGAGCCAATTTTTTTATTATTTAAAAGTAACAAAGTCTGTCATATCCCAAGGTTTTATCAATAGTTTTAAATTTTACCTTACTTACCATTAGATGTTATTAGTGTTCCATACGGAACACTTATAAAATGACCTCGGTGTTCGTCCGTCCGTCTGTCACACCCGATTTTTTCCGAAATTATTTGACATAGAAAGTTGAAATTTGACACTAATATAGGAATTAATGGCTTCAACAGGGCCGTGTAGTTTTGAAAGTTACATTTTGACTTAAGAAGTTAGTTTTGGGGGGAGAAATCAAAAGTGAAAAAAAAAAATTAACAGGTTATCGAGTGGGGTGTCAAACGAAAGCTTGTAAAAAGACGAGTTTAAAAATATATATAATGTAATACTTGCGCGCACTTCTCTTCATAATATTTTTAAAAAAGTGCGAAAAATCGCTGTCCCCCCCTTATCTCGAAAAGTACTTTTCAAAAAATTTTAAAAAAATTCTGGAATATTCTCTACCGGGTGTAGATTGAACTAAAATACTCACGACTGTATTACCTTTAATAATCTATCTAGTATATATAGAAAAAAAACAGAAATTTCAAGGTCATCATTTTCAGTAAAGATCGGAAAAAAACTTTGTTGAAAACTTATTAGGGATGTATTTTGTGAAATCACTGATCATTTTATACTTCCATAACGAATTTTTTTTTATTTTAAAAGCAATCAACGTACGGAACACTAATTGCGCAAGTCCAATTTGAACTTGACCGGTTATTTTAATTAAAGTTAAAATTCAATGTTACCTGAAAAATATCAGTAAGGCGCTTAACAACTTTACTGACAGTGCCCCTATGCATGTTTAGCAAGATTTTGCTATCTCAATTTGCTTCTTTCCACTTTGATACAGAGAAATAATTTTATGTTTCAGATCTGAACTGTAATATTTGCACTTTGGCATTTTGGCAAAAACCGCACTCTTGAACAATGCTACTAAATTACTTCGTATCAACAATAACGTACTCTTAAAGCAGAAAATTAAAATGGTAAAATTATTTCAATGCGTTCGATAAAGACAAAACGCGTTTCTTAAAAACCTTATCTACCAGAAAAGGTAAGCAAAGTATAGTTAGTAATAAAATTCTATAAAGAAATTGTCAACAAAACAAGACTAGTTTTTTATTCCTAAAGGATAGTATTTTATATTTTTGATTAAGAAAATCTTTTCATACTTTTTTTTCACCACTGTATAATATATATATATATATATATATATATATATATATATATATATATATATATATATATATATATATATTTATTTATGAAGTTGGCTTTGAATATGGGAAATATGTCAATAATTTATTTTAAATTTAAAATTTATTTTGAATCAAACCGATACAATTTAGCTTTAAATAAACAAGTTAAACTAAAATATCTAGGCATATGACACTTCCAAAAATAGACGCAAACATTAGGTCCATATGCATAGGAACACATGTTGCAGAATGATGTAATCCAAATAATATCGAGAATATAAAAACAGCGTGCGAATTACCTCTCCCGCAGATGGTTGTTTTATACCAGCTAAAAAATAAGAATTTTGTGGTTCCTAAAAGGTTTTATATACGTTTTAGTGGCTATTAGGTAGGTAGCTTACAGCTATCACTATTACAATACATACAATGATTGATTAAAAAGTGTGTTGACATATTGGATCTTATGATATGTACATGTCAGGGTACTAACTAACTTAGCCTAGATAAGAATTTTGTATAAATGTGTTGAGAGAACTTAATATATTTAAACTTCAGATATTTCATGAGCATAAATTAAACTTAAAATTAATTAAGACTAACTTAAGCTAATCCTGGGTTAGGGGGTCCACGGATCTTGGAAGTCGGCCTCGGGCATGGCGTGGGGCGTTAAGCGTTCCTGACTGAGCGGTTGGGGTGGTGTGTGTGTTCAGGAATTTGAGCTGGGCGTTGCTCATGAATTCTAGGATTGTTGGCATCTGCAGATCTCTGTGAAACTGTGTATTCTGTACCAACCATGCTGCTTTAGCGAGTATGCGGAGGGCTTTGTTTTGGCGGTCTGGAGGGTGTATCTATGTGTACGTGACATTTGGCACCATGTTAGGTTGGAATAGGACAATCCAACTCTGATGATCATCTGGTAGATTGTCAACATGTTGCGAGTTGACAATTTACTGATCTTGTTAGGGAGTGGGTACAACTTGCCGAGTTGGCTTTTTTGGTGGAGATGGCGATCTAATCAGTACATAATGGTGTTAATTGTGATGAAGCATACGATCATCATAGTAGAGCACAAGGAAAATCGAAATGACATGGTGCGTGATCAATCAATAAATAACCAAGGAACATAAGGAAAGGCAAAATATGTTAAAAATAAATCATTTGAATTAACATATTATGTAAAAAAAAAAATTAAATGTTTAATTGAAAGTTTTATTAATAAGGGTAACAGGACTATTTGTTGCCTTAGTAATCTCCAGTTTGTAAAATCGGGTATGCTCCAGTTGTCTAGTTACGATATTCGGGCCGAAAACTACAAATTCTACTCCTAATAATACGTGTATTTGCGAGTTTTCTCAGTTGAAACAGCTTCACAATGAATAATACCATGGCTATCGTAGAAAACGATTTACATTGTTTTCATTGTTGTTGGAACTTTTCGTGTTTTTTTTTTTTAACTTGCGGTGATAATTTCAAGAAGTTTGGAGAGTTACTAGAGACTCGTATGGACTATATTTCTATCTTCATTTAAAATGTGTAAAACAAATTTTATGCAAACCATTATTTTATCCATGTGTTTGTCCTTTTCATCCTGTTTTTTTTCATCCAAGAACTTGTGTTCTTGATAAATGATGATTTTCAAACTTTTTTCATTATTTTAACTATTTCAGTGCAATTTATCTCAGGTTTCGGGTGAAATTTGTTTCTAGCAGTTAGGTCCATGTTATGATTTTGAGAACGAACATTTTAAATTAAAATCTTTTTTTATCGGTCTAGCACACATGCTACAGGGAAGTCTAAAGCGCTCCAGGAGCGGCATGTGTGCGGAAAAGGCGATTCACGTTGTTCTTGAATCGCTGTAAATTGTACTCGATGGGAAACACATCTGAAAAGAATATAACTTTAAGATTACATATTGAACTTGTAGATGACGCTACTAGTTTATAGTATTCAGCACCAGGCGGAAACATTAATTTTAAAATACTAATTTTCATTAATAATTACATAATTTACATACAGAAGACCAAAAATACAAATTTTATGATTTCTAAAAAAAGTTCATTTACTTAAATTTTGACATCGCATCTTATAAAGTCTAATCACCTGTTCGTTAGATTTAATTCTTCGTGAAGATTTAGACCCAGCCCCTTCCAAGATACAAAGCAGAGTTAAAGCCAGCTAATACTGCTCAGACCTCAACTTCGCCAACCAAAAGTTTGAAAGCTTTCCAAATTTACTTACTTCTTTTAATTAAATAAGGCACATTGCCACGTTAACGGCCACGACAATACACAGAATTGCTATTATTAAAGTTTACAAATCCAACACTCAAGCGTCAGAAACCGCAAATCCTCTAAAGTGGCCGTGGGCCACAATATCTGCTAGCAGAATAATCAGCTTATTCGTCTTTACGGTGAGAGAGGCCGCACAACAACTGTTAATGCGGAGCGATATGTGAAGATGATTGAAACTTCTCCACACTCGCTTTACAGAATATTGGTGATTGTAACTAAAGAACCTGGTTTTAGCAGGATGGAGGGTCATCTCTGCCAGTCATTCGAGAAATTTTACAGAATATGCAGATTTCCAATATAGGTGACCTAAGCCTCCACGTAACCCTGATTTAACGCCAATGATTTTTTGTAGACATATACGTATCCTCAAAACTCAAGCTCACAATAACCCGATTGGTTCCCTGGAACAGTTAATATCCAGGAAAAAATAATGATATTAAAATAATACCTACGCTACTGTTTCTTAACCAAACTATTGAACATAACAGTAAGTTCGATACGATACACAGTATCCTTACTCTTTATGAAAAGAAATACCAATTTTATTTTTAAATTTAAAAGCGAACTGACGGAAAATTGAATTTTGCTGCATCAAACGAATTCCAAAATTCAATAGGGGGTTCGGCAGAGACTCGTGTTGTTAAACTTCTTTAGGTTTCCGAAGCTCTATAAAGGACTTTATATCGGGTATAGTGTACATACAAAGCTTATACTTGTCTGATATTAGTCATAGAGTATAAGGTAACTTTGTGTCGTACAACAATTCTCCGAGGGTCTTAAAGGAAGTTATATTTTAACGTTTTTATTAGCTAGTATATAGAACGTAGGTTTAAATTTGTTTGACCTTTTGACCGAATGCAATAAGCAGAATGGATAAAGTAAAGGTACAAAGCGTAACTTCGGTCCTTGGCAATCTAGTTTTTAAAATGTTTCACTGGACCGAAAGTTAAAGATGAGATTTTATGTGTGACAGTTTTACAAAAACAATAATTTGGCGACTATCACGCCGTAAGAATTTTGAGTTAAAAATCATTTACATAGTATAAATAGGGTTCCGATTCTTCAGCTAACTAAAAAATGGGTTAGTTAAAATAAAAAAACTAGTTCGACTTTAAGTGAACCTCGAGAAGGGCGCCCATCAGTTGTTAATTCGAAACGATTTATAGAGATAATTGTGTACATTACATTACAACAAGATTTTCATGTTTATAACGAGAGAATCTTATTTTAGCTGGATCATACACTTCACACAACACATCTTGTCAGTCGTTTAACAATAAATTAAATTTCAAAAGAAGTGCCTGCACCACATTTTTACTCGATGGGAAACAAACCATGTCATCCATCTAAATCCAAATCTGTTATGTATTTAAAATTTCAGTGAGGGTGGTAAGAACAAGTAGGAACCATTGGACTAAATTGCAACCTTGTCCTACTCCAAAAAGTTACTTTACTGTACTTATATGCAATACTGTAAAGAAACTCGAATTAATCTCGGCTGTTTTGACGTACAAACCGTTTTAGATCCACAGCGGTGTTGCCATTTATAGTTATTAATTTTAATAACTGGTTGTATACATAACTTTTTAAAATATAAATTTCGAACATATTCAACTGTTAATTATAAATCTAATATTAATTAGTTTCTTCTCTGTTAGCTGATACCGTGCACTTCATTAGATTAGACTTATAATGATATTGGGAAAACCAATGAACCAAAGAATCTTTCAAATTTTGGAAGTCTGGCAACACTATAAATGTGACTGACTCGTTACTAGTTAATGCCATCATTTAATTTTGTCTGGATATTAAAAAATTAAATTTACATTAACGATCCTCATTCCTTGGAATATTAAGGGAAGGACCCAGGTAGCAGACATCGTTAAAAGAATCGGCTCCTTAAAGTGGCAATAGTCAGGACATTGTCGCTAGGCACACGGAAAACTGGAGTGGGAACATCACCCGGTGGAGGCCTTGGAGCGAGGAGAAGCGCGGGTAGACCTCAACAGACATGGTACGTATTTGCTGGATTAAACTGGTACCAGATCGCCGAGAACAGTTAGAAATGATCAAACATGAGAAAGACCTATATCCAATAGATAGAAAACGGCTAACACAGAAGAAAAAGAATATCTTACCGTGGGATGAGACCTATAGTTTTTGGGCGACCTCACTTCAGGGGAAAACAGTGAACCGGATGAGGGTTGACAAATTTTGTACGATTTTAATGGTAATATGGTAACTTTTCTTGATTCTTTATTGAGATAATAAAGAAATTTTGAACATAAATATTTACAGTAAAGCATATAAGCGGTTGACGCAGGAGTTAGAGGGGTTGCCTCGTATATATCGTGATATATATCCTTTTTAGAACTCTTGAGGACGAGAAATTTCAAAAATTAGGTTATTTTTTTCACTACTTTCAATTTTAACATGGGAAGCGATCGCGAGAACCATCCGCCAATAATCAATAATTTTATGGGGCCCTTCGAAGAGTGCGACGAACGGTTTACAAGAAATAATTTTCCAATATTGATGTACATGAAAGGTTTCTTATTCATCGGTTTACCTATGACTTCGAATATTTGACTTTAAGTTTTTTATGAGATACCTTGTCTTTAATAACTCCAAATAACAAAAATAACTGTCTAATTTATTATTCTTAAAAGTGATTTAATCGAAAAAAGTAATAGTGACCAAATAAGTTTTAAAGTTAATACAGGTAGAATAAGACTAAGATCTTTTTTATTTATTTTTTTATTATTGAACAAGAAAATGAACAATACAATTTTCTGTTAGTACTAGTTGGACTATCAGCTTTCTTAAATATTGCAAAATCTCGAATTTATTTAAACTTTACTGTTTAAGTGTTTCTTTCCGTATATTTATGATAGGAAATATAATATTAACAAAAGTTAACTAGAAATATTGAACATATATAACACATGTATAGAAAATAAATATTATTAATAATCAATAAACAAATATTTGTGAACAGAGTGAATGGCTGTATATAGGTGCAAGAGAGAGGTATTAATGAGTGAGATATAAAAGAGAGATAGCGAATGCGATAAGAACAGCAGTAGTTAACTATAACATTAATAAGACCATATGTACCTGATAACATCAGCCCGGGTTTTTTTTTTAATAATTTTTCCCAGGAAACCAGAAAAGAAAACTAAACAAATATCAAAAATAACGCCAATAAATCTCCTTTCCATAACAAACAAAATTTCAAATAGCGTGCAAGTGTAATCGCAAATGGTAAAACTAATTTCTCTTAAGTACATAAGGTTTTATATACTAACAGGCACTAACAACAGCCAGCCGTAAGGTATACTATAATTTAGTATGTGCTAATGCATTGTAATTGTAGAACTTTAACTATACACAAAACCTTGTAATATTTTTATTGAAATAATAAAGAAATGTTGAAATTGAAAATTGACATTGAGAAATTTCTAGATAGATTATTAAGCATGATACAATATTGAATAAAAATACCGGCCATGTTCAAGTCGGACTTGCGCAATTAGTGTTCCGTACGGCGATTGCTTTTAAAATAATTAGAAAAAGTTATGGTAAGATCCAATATGTATTTTCACGTTTTTTTTTAGTCAGTAATGTATAATAGATAGACCATCTTAGCTACCTAATAGCCAGTAAATCATTCTAGCTTAATCTAGAATCTAGTAATAAAAGCGTAAAACAAATATTTACTACCTAAATATTTATTTAATTATAACCCAACCCCTTCAGCCGAAATTTAACTTTCAAAACTACACGGCTTTGATTGGGCTAATTCCTATATTTGTGCCAAATTTCAACTTTATACGTCAAATAGTGTCACCGAAGTGAACCTATAGATGTTCCGTACGAAACATTAATAACATAAAAAAAAACAAGAAATATCTTTAAAAAATTATTAGAACAAATTCTCCAAGAGTTTATAACGAAATTATCTCAAGTTAGGGTTCTGAAAAAAGGAAATATTCCACACATTCCTGTGTTTCGAGGGCGCAACTGTTTGAAAATGTGTATATTGTATATTTTGTAAACATGTAGCATAAAAATCTTGACTAAAGATTTAAATTATGATTTAAATGTTTGACCAATCGCAGTTCTTAAATTATGGCATCACGATGATATTTTTTAGGGATTTCCAATACAGAAAAAATTTTTAAAAATTTCTTGTCCTCACATTACTCTATATTTTGAAATAAATATAAATAAATTTTAAGTTACAACTCTTTTAAACTTGTTTTTTTAATGTAACAAACTTTCTTTTTAAAATAACTAGAGTTAGTACTGATTTTATTACCAACTATACCATAGGTCCTTGGACTATACTACTGTATTTAAGGTTTATTTTTTATGTCCTTGTTTTGTTATATCCCGTTCACTGGGTAGGTTTACAAAGCTGATTCACTCTATCATCCACAAGGGTTAGTTTGATTTATTTTGACGGAATTCGAAAGCTTCAATAGGATCTCATTTTTCATAGACCATTGACTCTGTAAATAGCGTAACGGTATTCCGTCGCGAAATATGACTCAAATGTTATTATGTGTTTAGTGCAGCATTCTCGCGGTGAAAATTTCCGACTGATGTATATTTAGAACGAAATATATTAACAGTAATAAAGATGTATCTGTGTTTATATCGAGAACAGTAATTGTATTAATTACAATACTTCAGAGAAACATATTATGAGTGCTATTACAATTTAAACAACACGAGATTAGATAGTTAGGCGAAGAAATTATTCTATTAAGTTATTTGTGTACTTGCGTGATGAATAATATACCCTTATCTAAATTTTACTTAAGTATAATTTTCTGGTTGAATAAGTATAAAAGAAATATAAATCGTGACAGATATAAATAAATTTTCTATCATTACTTTCTTACGAACTGCTCTAACGTAATTATCTCCCCTACAAGTAATGCCGTTCTATCTGAACATTCAGATATTCTAAAAAATTAACTGTTAAAAATTTGAATGGAATTTTAATTATATTCCAGAAACTATTCGTTTTTCTTTGTTAAATCAACCTTGCGTTTTTGTCAGTATCAGAGATAATGGAGTCAAAATGTATCTACAACCATGTTAAATTATCTTTTCCTAAAAATATTAGTGTTATGTAGTTCTAAGTGCTATTTATAACTTAATTTTAATGAGACAATAATCGGTTGTTTTCTTCTATAATATATAAAATGCAATGTCTCTCTGTCTGTCTGTCCATTAGTGCGTTTATCACGCGGGAA
>CM032449.1:126740614-126785614 GCA_019049505.1 Pachyrhynchus sulphureomaculatus | reverse complement strand
TCGGTTTAAATTTGAACCACCGGTTATTTCGAATCTGGCAATACTTATGTCATTCTATTCTGTCACAAAATTCAGTATATTATCTCCACTGAACGAAATGAATCGATTACGCTTGAGCAACGGATTTATTGGAAATTTATTTCCAAAACAAAGACAATTGGTCGGAAATTGCACGAAAATGTCGTACAAAATTTGGTCGCAGAGAAGGACCAACAGTGCCCGGTATACGCAAGTTTATTGCTAAAGTTCGTGAAACTGGTTTCATTGTTGATGCGCCAAGACGTGAGCGTGCTCGTACAGTGCGTACACCCGAAAATATCGAAGCTGTGGCTGAGAGTGTGCGTGAGAATCCATCAACATCAACTCGTCATCGTTTTCAAGAATTGAACATTTCACGCACCAGTTTACGTCGAATTTTGATCTCGGTATGACGCCTTACAAAGTTCAATTGGTTCAAGATTGAAGCCGCATGACCATCCGCTTCGTTTTCGCTTCGCTAGATGGGCCAACGAGAAACTGCACGATGATGTCGATTTTGCCAAAAAAATCATCTTTTCGGAGAAGCTCATTTTCATCTTGGTGGGTACGTTAATAAGCAAAATAGCCGTATTTGGGGCTCAGAAAACCCACACGTGGTCTTACAGAAGCCAATGCACCCATTACGAGTGACTGTTTGGTGCGGCTTGTGGAGCGGAGGCATCATTGGCCCATATTTCTTTGAAAATGAGGACGGCGCAACCATTACGGTCATTGGAGACACCTATCACACCATGATAACCGATTTTTTTGTGCCCGCTCTTTATGGTATTGATGTGAACGATGTTTGGTTTCAACAGGATGGTGCAACTTGCCACACATCTCATGCCACAATCGATTTATTGCGTCAAACGTTTGATGGCCGTTTAATTAGCCGAAATGGTGATGTCAATTGGCCGCCAAGAAGCTGCGATTTGACACCGTTGGACTATTTTCTGTGGGGCGCCGTTAAAGACAAGTGTTATGCCGACAAACCAGAGACAATTGAGCATTTGAAGGCCAACATTCGTGATGCCATTTCCGAGATACGACCCCATACACTCGAAAAAGTGCTCGAAAATTGGTCCGATCGAATGGGGTACTGTAAGGCCAGCTGCGGCAGCCATATGAATGAAATAATATTCCATCTCTAACCGGAACAATTGTACTTCACAACAAAAAAATAAATTTGGCAAAATTTCAAACCGTTTTTGTTTTATTGCATTTTTAAATGGCCTACCTATATATATATATATATATATATATATATATATATATATATATATATATATATATATATATATATATACCTATATATATATATATATATATATATATATATATATATATATATATATATATATATATATATATATACCTATATATATATATATATATATATATATATATATATATATATATATATATATATATATATATATATATATATATATATATTATATTTATATTTATATTTATATATTTTTATACATACATACATACATACATACAGACATACATACATACACACATACATACATACACACATACATACATATATATATATACATATATATATATATATATATATATATATATATATATATATATATATATATATATATATATATATATATATTTGGAGGAGAAAATCCCCTCTTAAATATTTGAATCATTTTCATTTTGATTGATAATAGTAGCAACTCTACATTTCGGAAATTTCAAAAATTCTAGAAAAATGGTTGATTTCTCAGTTTCTATGGGGTCAAATTCAACTTTAAAAAGTTAGCTTTGTATTTCTAGAAGATATCCTGACTCTGATGATAAGAGTAAAAAATTGTTAAATTATTATTGCAAAAAGAGAAAGGTAAACAAATTTTTGCATTTTCGGAAAATTTATTATAACTTCATAGAGAAAAATCTAAATGAAAAACGTGGAAAATCGCAAACTTTATTAACTTATCTTCAAGAGGGACATATACCGAAGATAATTGCGTTGAATTTTTGTCAAGATCTTATTTCTGTCCAATTTCTTTATAAAAAATCAATTTAAAAAAAAATAATAAAATTTTGTGGACAAATCGACTATATCTCGGTTTCTATTGAATCAAATTGAACGTTCAAGCCCTCAAATGACAGATATTTATGTTTTTTTTTTCAAATTTTGTTAGAATTTTTCAAATTGGTCCAATACGACGCTAGAAATCTTTAAAAAAACACTAAGAACGTCGAAAATGTGTGAATTTTGCAATATTTAAAATTGTTGCACCACTTGGCTTGTATCTGCATTATTTTTCCCGGAAAGTACATATCAAGTCCTACATTTAAAAAAAAGTCTGCCTTTAACGGCATTTACCGCGCAAACCTATACCAACTGGACTAAGGTAAGAATAACATTTTTATATCTAAAATTCATATACATATTAAGAAAAATCACATTTCTTTGAGATAATTTTTGATTTTATCGCTACTGCAGCAAGCAATTTAAGATAAAAAATAAGCTTAGTAGAGAGGAACCGTAGTAGAAGGAAAAAATTTGGGGGGACAGGAGTATGAATGAATAATAAGACTGTGTTAGAAAAGAGTAGGATCAGAGAAAAAGTGTAACAAGTTTATATCTCTGTCTTGTTAAATTAGATAACAATAATTATATCAGCTGATTGAAAAATATAAAATTATTATATTTTTATATTTTTGTTTATTATTGTCTAGAAGTTTAAGTAAAATATGAAAGCAGTTTACCTCCTCCTTGTTGTAAAAATATTAGATAAATATTACTTTATAAAGTGAATTTTCGCTATGGCAACGTAGCTTGAAGAATGTAATGAAAGATTGATTTTGTCAAATTTCCACTTCATTTAGTTTTACTGAAATTGTATGATGCGTTTCGCTATACTATAGCTTCGTCTGATACAAACTGATATTTGAATATTGTATCAGACGAAGCTATAGTATAGCGAAACGCGTCATACAGTTTCAGTCAAACTAAATAAAGTGGAAATTTGACAAAATCAGTCTTTCGTTACATTCGTTATAAATTTCCATCAAGTAACAGCCACAACAATTCATAGCTTGAAGAAGATTGGGCGCGCGGCCCGGGCGTTCTTTTAAATTTTGAATCACATATTGAACTGATCGGACTTTCTTTTAGAAGATACTAGAATAAACGTGTGCCTCGCACATGCATTTATTCAGTTATCAATACTTAATAATTGATATATTTTTAATAAATAATCCAAAGTATCGTTTTAATTACGTAATATACATCAATACTAAACAAAAACAAATAACACGTGATTGCGTGCGACGGGAAGCAAGCAAGAAGCTACGTTGCCACATTCATTATACTCTGAAAAACCAGATTATTTCGCGTCTTTCGCTAACATAATGCTCCCTCTGTCTTCTCATAAGAATTACCTTAACTATTTTTTTTTTCGAAACGAATGTTTTTGTTTTAAATATTCATAAATCAATTCTTGTCATGTATCGTCGCTACAGAAAGGTTGGTTTATATTGACAAGTGGATTTATTTCATAAAATACAATCAGTGTTGCGAATTTTACATTTTTATTTATTTACGAGTACATCAAAAGTTTCTCAATTTTATATGGAAAAAGATTATAAAATCATTTACCTTTGTGGCGGTTTTGTTTAAAGTAAAATAAAGCATGTCGGGAATCATCTGAAAGTAATGAAATATCGCTTGCGACTTTTAATTAACATCAAAGAAGCTAATCACATTCAGGAACAATTTCATTAGGAATCGTTTAAAAGTAGGCTACCGTAAAATTAAATCCTTTAAATTTTATTCTAAGAGGAAAGGGCGATTTTTTAAAATAAAATAAGAATTATTTTTTAAATTGATTGTATCTGTTCCTTTAAAATTCATTGATCAGTTTTTAAACAATTATATTAAATTAAGAAAAACTTGATTTTAACTTAGTTTTATTTGAGTCACTTAAGTGGTGAGTTGGTTCAACCATCGATACTGAGGTAAATTATGGAACCCAGTCCTTCAAGTCAAATTTTTTATGTTTATTTTGGGCGGACTAGAGGGTTATTTTTAACAGTCCTAATATTTTTTATCATTTTATACCGTCACCAAAAAAATTCAGTAACCAATGTAACAAAACTGAGCTAAACATGGTTTAAAAGTGCGGTTATTTATTTGATACACTTTTAATAGCAGCTGGTGAAATTACTGCAGCTATTAAGCGTTTAAAAGTTGCCCATTAGTAGTTATAAATAGGCTCATGCGTGCAGATTAATTTGATACGATACATGAAATTAATGGCAATTAAATGAGCGCCACCATTAAGCTTTAAAAAAACAGTCATTGCCTTCCTAGCCCATTGTGTCGAAATAGTAGGAAAAGGCTGACCAATCACGAGAAACGGTACAAATATGTGTTTTAATATGAGAATTTTTTAAAAAGTACGAAAATCTTTTGTTTTATTTAATGTTTGCAACGTACGAGTTTTCTGTTAGTACGATTGTCCATATTTTTGTATAATCAAGGAATTGTGTGAGCTAGAGAAAAGAGAATCCATTTGATAACAGCAACTGGTTAAAATAAAATATTGAGTTTGGTTCCAATAATATGAAAAGTAAATATATAATCGTAAAAAGTAGAGTTTAGTGCACCATCTTCTTCTTATGACGCCGTGTTCTCACGAAGGTTGGCGATCCATATAGCTAAACGAACTTTAGAAATTGCTGCTCGAAAAATATCACTCGAAGCACATCCAAACCACTTTCTTATATCCTTCAGCCAAGAATTCTGTCATCTTCCAATCGATCGTTTGCCCTTTATTTTGTCTTCAATAATTAGACGTAGCAGTTCGTACTCCCCCCCCATTATATGTCCGAAGTATTGAGTTTTTCTTATTTTTGTGGTTGTTAGTAATTACATCATTTTGCTCATTCCTTCCCGGAACTTCTGTGTTTTTTTATCTTCTAGACACAGGAGATGAGAAGAAGGCGTCTATAAATGTACATTTCAAAAGATTCCAATCATTTCTCTGAGGTAGGGTCAAGGGTCCAGCTCTCGCTTCCATACAAAAGCACGGAGAATACATATGCTCTCACCATTCTCATTCGGAGTTCGAGACTGAGACTTGTACGATGGAAGAATTTATTCATATTCATGTATGTTACTCGGGCCTGTTCAATTCGGGAATATATTTCCTTTCTTGGGCCCCCTATATTGGTTCCGAAATATTTAAATGTGGAAACCTGTTCTATGGTGTTGTCCCTGATTTCGAGGGATTCTGGTGCTAGATTTTATTTTGTTACTTGGTTTTTCTTATTTTCATAGTTAATCCAAATCTTTCGCAGGCTGTTACGATTCGATTGATCTTTTGCTGGAGATCTTTGCTATTATTTGCTAATAGAACAGTATCATCAGCATACCGTCTGTTATTCAGTGTACTCCTATTAACTGTTTTCCCTTCAATGGATTCAGATATCGCGTCATTGAAGACAGCATCCGAATAAAGATTGAACAAAAGTGGAGAGAAAATGTATCCCTTGGGTCATTTTTATTTTCCAGCCCAGTTTTAACTTCCACTGATTGATACCGAATTTAATAATATTTAGATCTATATTTGTCGTTTCTATAATTTTTATTAATTTCTCGTGCATCACACAGTTGAAAGCTTTATTGTAATCTATAAAACATGCATATACATCTACATTCATATCTCATCATCAACGTGGGACCAGTACATTTAATGATAATAAAGCTTCCCGTGTACCCATGCCTTTTCGGAATCCGAATTGTATATATTCTGTTATGGATAATTCTCAGGAATATCTTAAGAACGCGAGACAATAAACATTTCATAGATTTTTGACTTTTTAGGAATTGGGATGAAAGTCGACTTTAGCCAGTCAAAAGGGATTGGTCCAGTTTCATAAATCTTGTTAAATAAGATTACCAGTGAATTAATAAATGAACTTTTATCTGAAAATATGTTTAGGATTTCTCCGTTTATCTCATCATGCTTTTCCATCCTTCTATAGTTGTATAGCATGAATAACTTGTCTTCTCGTTATTCTGGCCCTATCTCATTATCCCTATTTAGCTGTAAGTTCTCTGATCTATGTCTATTGAAAAGTTGTTCTATGTATTGCTCTCATGTCTTTATTTTGTCCTTAATATCTGGTATAAACTCATTACTTCTTTTTATCACACTTGTTTCTTGTTTTTTCTTGTTTTTTCCTCCCAAACTGCACCATAATAATATTTAAAATTGTATTTAGAAATAACTTTAATTTTAAACCCTATTTGACAACCCATCAAGTAACTGGGCCTCAAGTAATAGGTTATGTGTATCTTTTTTTCTCTACAACTAAAGCGAGCAAAACAAGATACATACTTGTGCCGATTATAGCAATATGCGGTCATCTATTGACTTTTTAACTAACCTTTAAATCTCTTTGGCCTAGTCCCGGCACACACGAATGGTTTTTCACCGCAATCACCAGATTATGTGTTGAAAAAAATGTTAGTTCAATATGTTTATATCTATTCTAATTTTAACATTAATTTGTTCCAAAATATACCACAATAATGCCCTTTTCTTTTTTCTCACATTTTTTCTCAAAAGATCTTATCTATCAACTTTAGACTGGACGAAATATCACTAGTACTAGTACACTATCGAAATTGTGTGGCATAAGCACGGTAGTTTTTGCCGAAGAAAAAAAAAAAATGTGAGTGTTATCATCATATCTGGTAGACACTACCTCATTTTTTCTTCGACGTTCATCATCATTTTCTTCGAATATATTTTTCTACGATACTTTTAAAACAACACTTCTGCTAGCATGTCATTTGCATCGTCGAGTCGTCAACTATTTACTTTAATGCGCAGTCACAAGCTAATTTATTTATATTGCCCATTTTTTGATATATTTAAGTATAGATCCACGTAAACTACAATAAACTACATTTTTTTATGGGCCTAGCACACGTGCTGCAGGGAAATCCCTAAAGAGCTACAGGAGCGACACGTGTGCGGAAAAAGCGATTCACGTTGTTCTTGAATCGCTGTAAATTGTACTCGGTGGGAAACAGTCCTGGGCAAATTATTCCAAAGGGATGAGGTTCTCCATATAAAAGACTGTTTGAAAAGGGTTCTACGAGGAGTAACAAGCTGAACTTCATACGGTGAAGTATTAACGCGACGTGTATTTCTAGCATGCATCGCTTTGGGAGGAATTAAGCGGGCTACATCCATCGAACATTTTTCATGAAAGTACTTGTAGAATAGACTTAAGTCGCCAACCGTTCTTCGATGTCCCAATGAATCAAGGTTGCTCGTCAGTTCCGGGTCTCCAATCAGGCGAACAGCTCTCTTCTGAATAGAATCCAACAAATGCAATGTATGTTTGGGAGCAGAGCACCACACACGGGAGCAGTATTCCATCATTGGTCGAATTTGAGCTTTGTACAGAATTAACAGTTGTTGTTGAGTGTAAAACTTTCAAGTTCGAAATAATATCCCCAGCTTTTGAGAAGCTCTCTTTGCTATGCTTGCAACATGTTCATACCAACACGTATTTGCTATCAAATTAACCCCCAACAAATTGATTGATGATGCTAGAGGAATGGACTGCCCCGACATAACCATGTCGGGTTCAGCAACGTTAACTTTTTTAGAAAAAACCTCCGCCTGGGTTTTTGTAGCGTTAAATTCTATTTGATTACTATCACCATAAGATAGAATTTCTTGCAGGTCTTTGTTAAGTTGAACGACCTTCTGCTATCTGCGAATATTTGCATGAGCCGATCTTCGTGCGTTCAAAGTGAATGACGAGATAAGCGTACTATCATTTGCAAAGCTGTAGAGTGAATTCCTGGTCTTTTTCAGCAAATCGTTAATGTAAATGGGAAAGACATATATGTCGTGACTTTGCAGTATCAAAGTATGGAAATTGAATTACTTGTTTATTAATTCGAGTGTTCTTATATTTCATCGGTGCAATTGAATGCAATTAAATTTTGGAAATGGAAAATAATAACTGGAATAAATACTGTTGTCTAGAACAGATTATAAATGAGATAATTAACAAAACAAAAATGTAGGCTGTTGTGAATTTTCCGTAATTTGTATTTTAAGAGAATTTTTATTTCTAAAAACTTATAATCGAATCAGTTATACAATGTTCCAATTCTAGTTTGTTTATCGGGAACAAAATCACAAATTTCAAGAGGATAGACAGCTGCAGAAGCTTTATAAATAATATAAGTCGCCATATTAAAACAGGAAGTCTACATCAGATTTATAATGTAAATTTGTCACGGATCGTAGCGTTGAGCTCTGTAATGTAACGCGGCTTTGATTTTATCGATAAATGATACATGATGGGTGAAATATATTGTTTGTATAAAACTCTGTCCCCATATGTTGAAGCCGTTGTATTTCCGTGAAATAATATTATTTTTCATGTCACACCGTAAATTATCAGAGATTCTGGTGTAGTGTCAATAGTCGTATAGTATATGTAAAAATATCCTTAAAATTGGAGCATGTTTAACTTACGAGGGTGGATTGAAAAGTCTTGTAAAAAATAATGTAATTAACATTTTTTGCAAAAACAAAAGTTTGTTTCACGACATATACTCCATTAAATTCAATACATTTGGTCCCGAAAATATATATTTTGAACTGTTCATAATACTCGTTTATACGAGGATGGATTGAAAAGTTCGCGGCCTAGTCAAGAAAACAAAATAAAATTCGCACCAAAATATTTTTATTTTTCGACATAATCTCCACCTAGCTTTATGCACTTCCTTCACCTGCTTTCCAAAGCTTCCACATCTGTTTGAAAAAAATATTCCTCAAGTTCTTCAAAATACTGGCTTCGACTTCTTCATTTGATGAAAATTTCTGGCCATCGAGGTGTGTTTTAGGTTTGGAAATAGATGAAAGTCCGAAGGTGCCAAATTAGGAGAATAAGCCGGGTGGGGCAGCAATTCCAAACCACAATCACGAATTTCAGCCATAGACTCAACAGACGTGTGAACGCGAGCGTTGTCCCGATGGAACAAAACTTTCTTTCTCAGTAATCCTGGGCGTTTCTCTTTAATTTCTTGACGTAAACGACGCAAAAGGGTGCAATAGCAAGTTTATTGTTTCCCTTTCGGAACGTACTCCACCATAATAATACCTTTAGCATCCCAAAAAACTGACGCCATCACTTTTCCAGCCGACAAAATTGCCTTCGCTTTCTTTGGGGTCGGTTCACCAAATTTTTTTCCACTACTGGGATTGTTTTGACTCTAGAGTAAAGTGGTGAACCCAGGTTTCGTCCATTGTCACAAACCTGTTAAAAAAAACTTGCGGATCAGCCTCAAACATCTCCAAACAGTCGCGAGAAATCGTGAGTCGAATTCGTTTTTGTTCAGCTGAGAGAAACCTGGGGACCCATCTAGCGGAAACTTTAGAAAATCCGAGTTCGTTGGCAATGATGTTTTGTGTTCGTTCATACGAGATGCCTGTAGTGTCTGCAATCTCCCTGACAGTTAATCTACAATCTTTCAATATGAGATCACACAGTTTGCCGATGTTTTCTTCAGTCGTAGACGTTGTCGGCCGGCCGGAACGAGGGTCATCTTCAATGTTCTCTCGTCCACGTTTAAATTCTGCAACCCATTTTTTCACAGTAGTATATGACGGAGCAGATTCCCTTAGTGTTGTTTTCGTATCATCGGGGATCTCCTTTGGTGTTAATCTTTTTTTAAACAGGTACTTGATGAGCGATGAGTTCAATTTTTTCCATTTTTCCAAAAACTCGTTTTAACCTAAAGACCACAAATTCTACAGCAACAAAATTTTACACTCTAACGACCAAAGAAAATATGAACTTATTGAGGGTACTATAATAAAAATATTATAATTACTTTTTGGTGAGACCGCGAACTTTTCAATCCATCCTCGTAGCACAGATAACCTCTTCATTCGACGAAAATTTCTTTCCTCAAGACAATTTTAGAGGTTAAGAAACAAAAAAAGCCAAGTCTGGGAAATAGGGTGACTGGGTGGTGAACTATTTTGAGGCCCAGTGCACTTTTGCCATTAACAACGGCTGATTTGCGAACAGGTGCGTTGTCCTAGTCTTCACCAAGACAGACGCGCAGAAAAGTGCTCCTGCGAGCACTTTTCTGCGCGCTAATCTTGGTCGCTTCTGCTGCAATTCACTATGCAACCGGTCTAATAACGTTGCGTCACTGTTTTACCCTTTTCCAAAGAGTGAGTCATGATGATACTCTGGGGTTCCCAAAAACAGTTGCCATCACTTTTTCCACTAATAAAACTGCTCTCGCTTTTTTCGGTGCACTCTCACTTTCGCCAACCCACTGTTTTAACTGCCGTTTTATCTCCGGACTATAATGGTGGATCCATGTTTCATCTACAGTCATAAAACGTCGCGAGAAGTCCGTCGGATTACGCTGCAATTTTTTCATAGAAGATTTTGAAATGTTCTTCCTCATGCTTTTTTGCTCTGGAGTCAACAAATGCGGTACCCATCGCGCACTCAGCTTTTTCATTTTTGGAACTTCATGCAAGATATTATGCACCCATTCATATGACATGCCTACCATCTCAGCAATCTCACGAAGTTTAATGCGACGATCTTCCATCATGATACCATGACCATTTCTTCAAAAAATATACTCAATCGGGCGTTTTGAACGTGCGGCATCTGCATTGCTCGTACGGCTACGTTCATTTATCGAGTAATATATGGCCTTGAGTGCTGGTGCAGTGTTCCCACGAATTTCCTGCAGTTCAGTTTCTATCTGGTCCGCAGTTCACTTTTTTAAATAAAAGCACGATACTCAGGATTTCTATTAAACATGTAACACCGATTACCTATGATAGCTGTCAACAATGAGCTGCGCGTTGCAGCTGTTTGGAAAATTTGAACACAACCGTTACAAGAATGATGCTTTCCATCTGTCATGTCACCTAACAAAATTCCCCACCATTTCGTAGAAATTTACCAGACCCATCAATCTACTCTCGTATGAGTGCTGATTAATAACTAACTTGTATTATATCGCATCGTGGCATACTGTTGCTATATTTGTGGTGAAGCAACATCATTAGACTTTAATTTTTAGTATACGTTATTTTGCCGAAGCGTAAACAACATATTTTTTTCGAGCATTGAGTATGTCGATTTACGTGCCAACAAAACACCATTTGCGGGATGCGTTACTTTCCTCGTTTAATTCGAAGAGAAGCACTGCTAAAAGTCATCGATTGTTGTCGGGAACCTATGGTGAATATATTCCATCGATAAAAAGATGTGAGTACTGGTTTCCACGCTTTAAAAGTGCTGATTTCGACACGGAAGATAAAGAAGGGCAAGGCCAGCCGAAAAAGTTTAAAGATAAGGAATTGCAGATATTACTCGATGAAGACCCATGCCAAATGGAAAAAGAACTTGCAGAATTATGAGGAGTTGATCGCACAACCATTTGCAATCGCTTACATGCACTGGGAATGATTCAAAAGCAAGGAAATTGGGTGACGTACTAATAGAAACCGAGAGACGTTGAAAGACGATTTTTCACCTGTGAACATGAAGTGCTTCAACGGCACACTCGGAAATGTTTTTTACATCGTATCGTAACTGGTGATGAGAAATGGATACGCTAGGATAATCTAAAGCGCAAAGCGGGTAAATCCCGGTGAACCATCGAGATCCCCGCCAAAGCCGAATATTCATAGCTCCAAGCTTATGCAGTGTATCTGGTAGGATCAGCTGGGTGTAGTGTGTTATGAGCTACTGCAACCCAACCACACTATTACTGGGAAACGTTACCGACAACAACTGAAGCAATTGAGCCGACCGTTGAAGGAAAAATGACCGCAATATGCCAAAAGACACGACAAAGTGATTTTTCAACATGACAACTCTCGGCCACATGTTGCAAAACCCGCTAGAAGCGCTTGGATGGGATGTGCTACCTCACCCGCCATATTCACCAGACATTGCTTCTTCTGATTATCACTTGTTCCGATCAATGACGCACGGCCTATCTGAACAGCGCTTCCATTCTTATGAGGATACCAAAAAATGAGTCGATTCATGGATAGCCTCAGAAGATGAGTCGTTCCTTCAATGTGGTATTAATATGCTGCCACAAAGATGAAAGAAAGTAGTGGCTAACGATGGACAATATTTCGAATAATCAATTTGAAACCATTTTTTTACAATAAAGCGATATTTTTACCAAAAAATCCCTTAAAATGAATTCACACTCCCAATACATTCATATGGTATGTTCTATAAAGGTTAACCAATATAGAAAAAAGTTCTGTTATTAATTTTTTAAAAATTCTGATGCTAAAAGGATCTTTAAAATAAAAAGTTTAAACTGGAAAAATTAAAATTTTGAAAATCTTAAATTTCAGATGTGATATCCAAAATTACATTTTTTTTTTAAATTTACGACAATGCGTTATTAGTGCGGTTTAGGATTAGTTTTAGTTTAGTAGTTAGTATTTTTTTTGTTATTACAAAATTAGCCTTGTTTATGATAACAACCTCAAAAAATTAACCCAATAACAATACTGCTAAGCAGTTTAACAGTACTTACTGGTGGTTTGGAACTTATTAATCAGTTTTACAATAAGATATCAAATTGAAGATGAAGAAATGAACGAAATTTATCTATCGTATTTTTTCCAAATTAACGAAGCCCCGGTCTAATAACGTATATCCCTTTAATGCACTTCATATTAAACAGGGAGACGTACTTTTACTTTAAAAAAATGCTCTTTTACTTACATACATGTACATTAATAAAAGCAGATTTTTTGACGAGCAGAAAATTGATTCCATTATATAATCTTACAACTGTAGCACAGCGTTACCAAGATGTAATTACTTAAAAATATATTTGCTGTAATAATATAAATAATATAAATTATGAGAGGGAGTAATAGCACGGTGGGTCTATTATACGAGAAGTCTTAATCTGAACTAACTATTTTTAACTATCTTGCGCTTGCCCTTTACCAATTGATAATTTATTAATTGCTTAAGCCTTATTTACTCTCTGCCATACCCTACATTCAATTTTTATTATACTCTCAATAAATCATATCTGTTTCTTTCTTTTTTTATTCCGTAACAACTCAGAGGTAATTATAAAACGTCATCTGTTATTAATACTCTGAAAATGATTAACGCAGCTCGAGATGTATAAGTGTCACAATCCTTTATTTTTAAAGTAAATGGGACAACGTCTGAATTTAAAATATAATTTAAAATTTTACTAGAAATTTTAATTTTATTATTAGTCGAATCCACCACATATGCTTCAGAAACAGTGGAAGCATTCCATTCTCAGTGTGCGCTTCCTGTCTCCTTAATCGGCACGAAGTGTCACTGACGTTCTTCGAAAACAGTGACTTGTATAGGCCACGGAATTTGATAATTTCAGGTTTATTTCTGTTAGCCTAAGTATTCCTCCAATTAAATTAATTCCAATGATTTCGGTTGTGCAGCTTTTGTTTTGATATTTCAAACAACCGTCGAGTAATCGTATGATTTGGACGAAGAAACGGTAATGCTTGATATAATTTAAATCTGAAAGTACAAATATGCTTTGTATTATAGAAGCCCTTGTTTTCTCTGTCACTGTAGTGAGTTATTCACGGCGACAAGAACCCGAAAAATCGATAATAAACAGCTTAAAAGATTAGGACATTTGGACAATACCCATTAAATAAAAAATTTAACCGACACAGATTTAATTATCTGCTAAAGTGATTAATTTACTATCCTGTTAAAATTTTATACTTCTTAACACAGTCTCCAGCTATTTTTTTATTCAAATATGGAGCAACACTTTATTATTTGCGTTTTTCTTAACATCAATTGTTGATTTTAGCATGGAATGTACTGACCGTACTGTGAAAGGTTTAACTTTCTTGGACTTATCCGTAAAATATGCCAATGAAACATTCTAAAACATTTTTCTTATTTTATTTACCATTCTTTAAGTTTTGAATAATTTATTTGTTAATGTACCGCTAATCTCATCGTCACTCTCAACAGTTTCTATTATTTTACGCTTGTGAATATATGGTAGTAAATTTAAAAACCCAAGGACGTCATTTTAGAATCTTGTTGTCGAAGTATCCAATCAAACTTTATTCTTTTGATCATAAATTGTTTTGTGGTATAATAACAAAAACAGCTCTGTTTTGCAATCTATTACCTGTTTGTTATATTATTTATATTAAAACACAACGGTTGTAAAATTTTGCGCAACAAAAATAACTATTCAATTATTGATTTTCACTTTGTAATAGAAAAATATTTTTAACAACAATGATTCGTGAAAGAAACTTTTTTCAAACATTATTTTTTGACATTTATGTGACTGGTTTATAGCACAAAATAAAGATATTGTTAATTTAAGAATTAATTTGATTTAAACAAATTTGCTTTGTAACTTTAGAGCTTTTAAAAACTGTTATTAGATTAAAATAACTGATCGAGTGCAAGTTAGACTTGCGCAATTAGTGTTCCGTACGTTGATTGCTTTTAAAATAAATTTTTTTGTTACGGAGGTATAAAATGATCAATGACTTCACAAAACACACCCCAAATGAGTTTTTAACAAACTTTGTTTCCGATACCAGATAAATTATTTAAGGTAATACACTCGTGATAATTTTCGTTCAGTGTGGAGAATTTTTAAAAAAATTTTTGATGAACGATTTTTGCCAATTTTTTAAAAATAATACAAAAAATAATTGTACGCAAGTATTACATTATATATATTTTTGAACTCGTATTTCGTCAAGCTTTCATTTGACACACCTCTCCACCTGCTAAAAACTAATCCCCAAAACTAACCCTTGAAGTCAAAATTTAACTTTCAAAACTACACGACTCTGAATTTTTTCGTTTTCCGATCTTGTCGTAAGTTGTGCTTCTAAGATATCAACACGCATTTTCGACTTTTTGTCATCAGACTCTTATTATCCCAACCAAAATTTATGACAACTGGCCCTAAGCATATCTTATTTAGCGAAAATTGAAGCTCAAGTGTTATATGTTACGATTACTTCCTGATTATAACGACTAACTTCAATCCCAATTTCATACACCTTATATTTCATTTTAACTCTAGGTTATTTCATTATATTGAAATATTTTATTTAATTAAAACGTTTATTACGCGCAAGGAAACTAATGACTAAAGAAAAAGTCAATATGCTACAAAAAAATACAGTAAAATATCTTAGGATAAAGAATAAAGTATTAATAAAAAAAACTCTGGAATATTGGAAAAATACTGTTAAATTAGAAGGTATTTTAAAGTAATTTTACTATTTACAATTATTATAAAAACTATATCCATCGTAAAATATATTTTAAGATAAAATGTACAACGGCGACTATTAGATAACAATAACTCACTCTCTCGTGCAAACTGACCAATTTGCTTGAAAGATGCTTTTATTTTTTTTTAAACGTACATACACTACGTTAAGATATTGGAATTTTTGACAAAATGACCCTTCACAGCACAATACTTTGTTTTTGTCCCCGATATGCAATGCGCTAATCGTGTTAGCATCATCAAAAGCAATGATACAAACGTACACATCTTAAAAATATAAATTTCTGCTAATATGAAAATTTTGATGTTCCCAATCACTACAATATTCTCAACAAGAAATTCCTACCATAAATATCATATATTTTTGCAATAAAAATACTCTCAGTACATTAGCACTAGCCCCCCAGTATAAAATACCACAACAGAAGCAGGAATAAAAACTGGCATAATATACAGTTAAACCAAAATCACTAATACATTAGTACGAGTAATTTAAAAATTTTGAGTATAATAACCGTTTCGCGATTTACTGCATAATTCCTATACATATATTCCCCAATGTAGACTACAATCAAGACTTGCGAGGAATCAAGTGTGTTTTTAAGTAACGTCAAGTTAAACTTTCTTGAGCTCTGTTAGGAAAAACTACAAATTAAAATTTCATTACTCACGATAACAAGCGTTCGCGAAAAGTTTATAAATAAACCAGGAACAACAAAAATATTTAGCATTAACAATTTGCATTGAAAAATTCCAGAGAACCGATTCGGGACTTTTTGATGAAGTGAAGCAATGTTGCAATTGTGAAAGCCAATTATTATTTTCGAGCTAAGGAGTTATTTTTTCATATTAATTTGAAAAAATGCCGGTTAGTAAGCTAATAGCTCTGTAGTTAGAGTAATAATTAGAATCTCTTTTTTAGTGTTCGGTACGGAACAATAAGTTGGACTTCTACCAACCAAGGAAGCAGGCTGGATTCCGGGCCGGATTCGGAACCAATGACCACCTACAAAGTATTGAGACATTAATTGAGAAAACCATTGAATATAGCAGACCACTTACCTTGGCCTTCATAGATTTCCATAAGGCTTTTGATAGGGTCGAGCTGGACTCAGTATTAGAAACGTGCCGTGTTGACTATCGTTATACAAAGTTGATTTACAACATCTACAAAAATGCTTGTATGAAGGTAAAACTCCACGAAAATACCAAATTCATACCAATTGATAGGGAAGTAAGACAAGGCGACACGATGTCGTCTAACCTATTCACTGCAGTTTTAGAACATGCTTTCAAGAAACTCAACTGGGAAGGAAAAGGCCTTAACATAAATGGGCAAGGTCTGACAAATCTGCATTTTGCAGATGATATAGTCCTGATATCTGATAGTCTTGGATAGCTTGCAGTTATGCTTCAAGAATTTCTAGAAATATGTGCAGACGTGGGGTTGGAAATGCATGCTTCTAAATCAAAATATATGACGAACTTGCTTCCAAGCGAACAGATTAGTGTCGGCAGTAAAGAGGTAGAGCTAGTGGACAAATACACCTATCTTGGTCATTAAATTCGCATCACAAGGAACAATCAAACGTGCGAATTGAAGAGAAGAATAACGCTCGCTTGAGCAGCCTATGGAAGACTTAACGATATCTTTAGGAGTGATCTTCCTATCGGCCTAAAAAGGTCTTTGATCAGTATGTGCTTCCAGTGATGATTTATGGGACAGAAACTGTAACCTTAACTATCGCAACCGCTAAAAAGCTTAGAATAACACAGCGCAAGATGGAAAGATCAATGATTGGAGTATCACTGCGGGATTGTGTTAGAAACGAAGTTATGCGTCAAAGAACCGGCGTTACTGATGTAATTGCATATATCGCGAAAATTAAATAGAACTGGACGGGACATATAGGCTGCTTGAGTAGAGACCTAGGAGCGACAAGCGTAGTAGGGGTAGACCTCTCACACACTGTACCGACGATATTAAGAAACCGTGTGGTAACTGGATGCGGAGAGCCCAGGAGAGGTGAGAGTGAACTGAGATGTTCAGCAGTGGACACAAAAGGCTGATTGATGATGATGATGATGATAACGGAACAATTATAAGATCACCTTAGTGTCTGTCCGTCCGTCTGTCACACCCAATTTTCTCCGAAAAAAAAAAAACTTCAAGTTCACCGAGTGAAGTGTCAAATGAAAGTTTGTGAAAACACGAGTTCACAAATATATATGATGTAATACTCGCGTAAGCTTTTATTTATATTATTTGAAAAAAAACACACACCAATTTCGCTGTCCGTCTACCCCAGCTCTATTGTATACCTCTGTAACAAAAGTTTTTGTTTTAAAGGCCGTACAGAATACTAATTGCGAAAGTCCGACTTGCACTTGGCCGGTTTTTTTACATAGCAAGGTTACCGTTGTGTCTTTTACAGGAAAAATATGTTTTCTTTAATGTCAATCGTGCGTTCGAACCAATCCTCAAAACATTTTTTCCACTCCGAAGTTTGTACCTCAAAAACATGGTTTTGGAAGGATTCAACAGTTTTTTTAGGTGATGAAAATCTCTGTCGACGCATTTTTTTTGACGTTCGGGAACAAAAAGAAGTCATTAGGCGATAAATCAGGTGAATACGGGCAATGAGATTTTTTTTGATGTTTTTTTCCATTAAATGATCAATTGTTTGACGTATACTGTGTTAGAGCTGGCATTGTCATGAAGAATGATGCCACGTTTTCTGTTGTTTTTCTTCTGGCAAACAAATTGTTGTATACCATTCAGCATTAACTATTCTTCGATCCTCCAAAGCTATGGTTGCAACCTGTCCAACAGAAGTGCTTCGCAAACGAACCACTTTTGTTGGCTTCAGTTCATTTTGGAGCACCGAAACAGTTGATTGTTGCTTCGTGTCCGGCTCGTGCGAATATATCCAAGTTTCGTCTCCTGTTACGATATTGTATACGGATTTTTCCTGTCCTCGGCGTAATTTCCTTATACCAATTGAGGCGAGCTTGTTTTTGAATTTCGATTAAATTATGCGAAATACATCGAGAACAGATCTTTTTCACAGCTAAATGTTCATGTAAAATCGAATGTACTGCAGTCTTCGATATGCCCAAGGATGCCTCTATTTCATGGTAAGTCACAAGCCGATCCTCTGCGTTGATATTTCGTACAGCAACGATGTTTTTTGGAGCAACAACCGATTTTGGTCGACCTTCACGAAATTCATCGTTGACGGAAACACGATCATGACAAAATTCTGCAAACCAATTGTAAACAATCTCTACTGATGGTGATTCATTACCAAAATTTGAACGAGGCGATTCGAGGCATTGTTGTTGAGTTAGACCTTTACTAAAATCGTAAAAAATCATCCAAACTTTCAAGTGAAATTTCCATTCATTCACAAAACTGTTTTTTAAACGCTCACTGTAAACAAACTAATCGGCCAATTTCTAGGCTGCCACTGTTTTTATAATAACAGATGTCAAATTTTACAGCAATTTTTTTTTTTTTTTTTTTTTTATGGGTCTAGCACACGTGCTACAGGGAAGTCCCTAAAGCGCTACAGGAGCGACACGTGTGCGGAGAAAGCGATTCACGTTGTTCTTGAATCGCTGTAGATTGTACTCGATGGGAAACACAGTCCTGGGCAAACCATTCCAAAGGTATGATGTTCTCCATAAAAGACTGCTTGAAAAGCGTTGTACGAGGAGTAACAAGCTGAACCTCATACGAATGTGAAGTATTAGCGCGACGTGTACTACTAATATGCACCGCTCTGGGAGGAATTAAGCGGGCCACATCCTTCGAACACTTTCCAGCAACGGTAATGTCCCTTCTCAATAGCGGGGTGGTTTGTAAAAACATAAAAGGCAGCCCTCGTATAAAAGGTCAATATTTGTCGAGAAAGAGTCACTTAACAAAGACATAATTAGTAGTTGAATTGGTTATAAAAATATACACATAGTACTGATGAAATTTATAACTATGATTTGCTGAGTAGGGTTTTAAGAAAGTAGTACCTTGTAGGCATATCATAATATAAAATATTAGTAGTGAATTAGTAATTTTAAATCTGTAATTATATAAAATGGTTCGTACATAATATTTAAAACAGTAATAAAGGACTTACGTATTGGGAATGATCCACAGGTTTCGGTGGAACGCATGTTGTACTAGATCTGTTCCAGTAACCTTTAGTCATTAGAATTTCAATATCACCAACTTTCTGGTAATTTTGATAACTCCTGTTTTTCTAGGCTTCTTATCCGTTATTTGTCTTGTCTTGATAAGAGAGTTAGCGACAATAATGAGGATATACAGAATGTTGCCAGAATGATAAAATTATTGGAAGATAGAATTATTCCTGAACATCTTGACCAAATAATAAAAATTTCAAAACATGAAGATGACATAAAAAATAACAAAACAGAAATATATGGAATACAATAAGTTTAAGGAATTTGACAAAATAACTTAAACACTTATACTACTCAGTATATATCACCACTACACCAAACACTTTATTTTTGCGCTCGACGCGCGTTTTCGCTAACCATGTCAGCTTCATCAGGAGCGATGATTGACTGGCAATCATCGCTCCTGATGAAGCTAACATGGTTAGGGAAACGCGCGTCGAGTGCAAAAATAAAGTGTTTGGTGTAGTGGTGATATATACTGAGTAGTATCATTGTGCCAAAGATTCCACATTCCCAACTTAGTAAACACTTGTAGATAATAAGTTTAAGGAATTTGACAAAACGAGTAAAGATGAGTTAGGTGTTTTGAAATAGGTTGTTGATGATATGAAAGTAAAGGTTGCAAGAAGTTCAGAAAAGTTAGAAAGATGATTCGCGAAGGTAGATTGTAATGTTAAAGAAATCAAAGTCAGAGTTGATATTTTTGATACTGAAATAAAAAAAGAATTAATTATTACTTAAGTGAGATATTGAGGAAAATGGAAAAAGTACGAAAAAGTTAACATGAAGGAAAATATAAAAGAAACTATTGAAGAATTATATAAACCTGCTAGCAAAAAGTCGAATAGGTACATTTTAGCAGTAATAAATGCATTTACAAAATATGTTTGGACTAACATGTAACTTTTTTACAGACTAATATTCTGAGAACTAGTAAGAAGATACAAATAAACGTATGTTATGGAAATGTAATCGAAAATGGGCTACCATTTTCCTATACTTCAGTATGCATTATGTTTCCAAATGTGTAAAAACCGTATCATGTAACAAATAATAATAATTTGTAATATTTTCATTTTATTTGAGATTTTTACGATAACTCTTATTACAAAGAAAATATAGTAAATTAATATTCTGGAATTACAGTTTCTGATGTCCTACTAAATGAACATTGGGTTTCTAATTCTTAATATCCTGTTTATAATTGTAGAACGCATTTTTGCTATCTTTACCGCTCATTTATATTGAAAACAATGACTATTATAAATTAATTCTATTATACAGTTTATTGCGCTTATATTGCAGCAATGGTCATTTGTCGTATTGTTCTGTCAATTAAAAATAATTTTCCATTTTCATATATCAAATACGCGAATTTATGAAAGCATAAAGGAATGGTCCAATTTATAAACAACAATACATATCAGCATTTGAAAATGAAATTGTAATTTATTGTTTTTTTTTACAATTTTACAACATAAATAGTTTTTATTACGGATCATAACAATATTTTATACTCCCATTACTTAAGTGAATCATTTTATTTGAGACATACGAACTATACACAGTAGATCTAAATTGTTTACTTATTTATTTTGCTAAGCAAATTAAAATTGTTCGGTAAGCACTTAAGGCTGGTTAAAATCAACGAAAGAAAGTGCTGAAAATCCACGTTCAACTGTAAGCACAAGGCTAAAGGATTTTAACTTACACCATTGAATATATGTCTAATTGTCCCGTTAACAAATGTACAGCTATACTTTACTTCCAAACAAAAATTTTAAGAATACTAGCAATTCGTTGAAGCTACACACTTATGTGATTACATTGTTGTCTACATGAAGATATTAACGCGTTTATTTGTTTGTTGTTGTCAGGTGCGGTTTAGTTTGGTGGTAAAATCCAGTTTTCCCCCTTTTTATAATTTTTTAAAGATGTTCGAAGAAAAAAAGAAGTATTGTATGTGTTTCGATACGACCTCACTAGTCACCCATTTCAATATATTAAACGATTTTCATAACACCATATATATATATATATATATATATATATATATATATATATATATATATATATATATATATATATATATATATATATATATATATATATATATATATATATATATATATATATATATATATATATATATATATATATATATATATATTTATTTATTTATTTATCTACGGGCAGACCCATTTTATACATAGTATTTACAGAAAAATTTCAATAATATAGTAAACTTATAACAATACAATACAATAACAACACCAGTAATTATCATTTCAAAAACTCAGTGGACTGTCAACAGTTTTTCTTTTAAACGTTTTAAAGAGAGATTAAAAAAATCAAGATCCGCTTCACTGGCACCATTAGTGATTCTAGTGATCGGCGAGAATAGGCCATAGTTACATCTGTGGTACCTCGGGGCAAAGAGTACGTGGTCCCTTGTTGATCTTGGTGGAACATGAAAATTTATCAGACTCAAGAGATCAGAGCAGTCTATATGACCATTTACAAGTCGAAATAAGAAACATATATCAGCAACTTTCCTTCGTCTTGAAAGTGATTGCAGCTGAAGTCTTCGTAGCTGGTCCCCATAGGCAGTGATGTTCCACTTAAATTTGCAAGAGACATATCTAGCATACTTCCTCTGTACCCTTTCAACACCCTCAATATGCACAGCATACGATGGCGACCACACACATGACAGATACTCCAAAGAAGATCTCACCAAGGCCTTGTATAAAATATTCACGCTATCTACGGTCCGGAAATCCCTAGTATTCCTACAGACGAAGCCAAGGAGTTTAATACATTTGTTAGTAATAAAATCATAATGAATATGAAAATCAAGCTTAGTGTCCAAATAAATACCCAAGTCACACAATGAGGAGACTCTTTCGAGAAGATAATTATTAATACTGTAATCATACAAAAGCGGAACTTTCACTCGAAAGAACGACATAATCTTACATTTTTGAATATTTAGTTTCATTTTGTTTCTCCTGCACCACTCACTCACCTTATCCAAGTCTCCCTGCAGTCTCATAGCATCGTCAACAGAATGAATTGCCGTAGACAATTTCAAGTCATCTGCAAAAAACAAGGGCCTTGAAGATAGAATCACCTTTCGTAGGTCGTTAATAAATATATTAAACAGCAACGGGCCCAGGTGGCTACCCTGCGGCACACCCGATGCAACAGACACCTCACTCGACACAAAGCCCTTTACTTTAACAAACTGTTTTCTGTATGTAAGGTAGCAGGTCAATCAATTCAGTAGTGCTCCACCAAACCCATAACCTCTTAACTTCCCTATCAGGATATCGTGGTTGACTGTGTCGAAGGCCTTGCTGAAATCCGTATAAACCACGTCAACCTGACCACCCGCCTCCATTACATCAATAGTACTTTGAACCAACAAGATTAGGTTTGTAGCCGTCGATCTGCCACCAACGAAACCGCTGCTGTTCCGGAACCAAAAAAGGTTTGATGAATGGTTTTAATTTGTCGCAAACAATTTTTTCGAATACTTTTGGAATAGAACTTAGAATGGAAATAGGTCGATAATTTTTAGCGTCTGATTTGTCGCCGGACTTAAATACTGGAGTAATGAAGCTATATTTCCATTGGTCAGGAAAAACACCGCTCTCTAGGGACATTTTAAAAAGCATATGGAGGGGTTTGGCCAAAGCATAGACACAGTCAACTAAAAATCTGGGAGATATACCATCAGGACCCGGTCCCTTATTTATGTCAAGTTTAGACACATAGTCAAACACCTCCCCCAGGGAGATCTCAACAGAGGAGAATGATCCACCACTATCCCCAACATCCTCAAGCCCAGGCTCACCACCGTCAGTATCCGACCTATAAACACCCTGAAAATGAGACTTAAAAATTTCCACAATAGTCTGTCCATCCGTCCCTGTTAGCTCGTCTAGATATATTAAGGTAGGGGTGGACTTGCCCCCCTTTTTACTGTTAATGAAATTCCAAAATTGTTTGGTGTTATGCTTTAAATTTGTCTCAATATTTTTAACATACTGCAAGTAGCAGTTGCTCTTTAAGATATTGGATTGGGTTCTTAACTCCGAAAACTTCTGATAAGTTTCCCACCGACGGGTTTTTTTGTATTCTTTGTGACACAACTTCTTTTTTAAGATAAGATTTTTAAGTTCATCAGAAAACCACTTCGGGAACTTCGGATTTTTGGAACGAACCACAGGGACATACAGACTAATACCAGCATACAAAACTTCATCGAAGGCAGACTTTGCAGTATTTTACATCCGCAATACCACCCAAGACATATTCCCAGTCCACTGAGTGATAATAAATATTTAACATATTATAGTCCGCACGCTTAAAGTCATAGAAACTGAAATCATAGTGCAAACGCTCAGGATAGTCATTAAGCAGCACATCAACCACTAGGGAAGGATGGTGCCGGTCGCAGGGCAGCAGACTCTCCAGTGCCACCCAAACAGATGTTCTACTGTCTCGTGTTACCACCAGATCTAATTTCACACCATTCGCATTACTAATTTCGTTCACTTGGAATAACTGATTATAAGAGAAACAGTCACTAAGTAGCCTCACAACGTCCCCACCATCGCCAATGGCTGAGTTTCCAAAACTGTCACTAATCCATTCTACATGAGGCAAGTTATAGTCACCTAGGACACATACATTATCGCTGGTGTACTCCTGAATGATCTCCTCTATCGCACAGCATCCACTTTAATGGGTGGTGGCAAGTACACAGCACCCACCACAAGTTTCTCCGTACCACATCTAATTAACACAAACAAGTGTTCCACACTATGGTAGTTGTTTGGCACCATACAAGACTGATAACAGTTTCGTACTGCAATAAGCACCCCACCTCCACTTTTTTTGTCACTAGTCAGGTTTGACCGATCTTTTCGATACAATACATAATCAGACATACCAATCTCAGCATCACAGATATCATCACTAAGCCAAGTCTTTGAGAATACCACCACGTCAAAATCACAATCTGATATACTGAGTGTTAAGTCTTTCATTTTGGTTCTAATACCTCTGATGTTTTGGTAATAAAGTGTTAATATATATATATATATATATATATATATATATATATATATATATATATATATATATATATATATATACTTTCTAGTTATCAAAAAAAACCACGAAAGTCAAGTCCTGAGATTCCACGTTCTACTGTAGCCACGAGGCTTATGGATTTTAACGTACGTCGTTAAATGTATGTCTAATTGTCCCATTAACAAATGTACAGCTATACTTTACTACCAGATAAAAATTTTAAGAATACTAGCAATTCGTCGAAGCTACGCACTCATGTGATGACGTTGTTATCTACATGAAAATATTAACGCGTTTATTTGTTTTATTTAAATAGTCAATAAACTGCTCTTCAAAAAATACAGTTTTTCTTGTGAGTTATTACACTGTGGTAATTTAATTATTCTATATGAATTCAATTACTCTGTGCTATTTCAATCATTTTATATTAGTTCTGCTCCTTAGAGGTAGTAATTCAATCGTCGGACTCTATGAATAAATGACATAAATAATTAGCATAATAGTAAATTATTTTCCTGAGAAAATATTGATTATTCAAAAAATATTGTCTAACTTTAAATTTTAAAATAGTAAACATTACAGATGCTATTTATTGTTTCTAATAAATTTCAATAATATACGAAAGATAATTTAAAATGAAATAAAAGTGCAATTATTTTTCAATAATAATAAGTGTATTTGTGGTAATTTCACTACTAGGAGTAATTTAATTACCACTCAGTGGTTAAATATCACTTTAATAATTGCGCTATTACTGGAAATGCAGTTACTATAAAAATAATAGAGTTAATGCTCTGGTAATTTTATTACTGTGCAAGTTACTGATTTACTACGAAACTATTTAAATTAGTCATGACTTTAATCTTAGGTAATTACAATTAGTCTCTAAATTTAAAGTAATTTAACTACCACGAATAATTCAATTATTTTTTTCAATTACTGTAATTGAATTATCAACAGTTCTGACTCAGACTACTAATAATTAAATATCTTAAAAAGAATACGAGGTTTTGGTACACTCTTTTATATTTTCCATTCTTTTCCAATTCAAATTTGTTCCAGAAAGAAAGGGACTTTATAAAAATTTCGAGAAAAAAACAAGGTTTCAAAATCTAAAAAGTTCATCAAAATCGGTTTAGTTGTTGTTTTGATAACACAAACCTTTAACAATGTGGTTTAAGAAACACTGAATCATTTTTTATTCCATTTAAAAAATGTATGATTAATGTACCATATGTTTTTTAACTATTATGTCTGGATAAACTGTAATGGATATGTGAATCCACAATTTATTATTTCTTTGTAATAATTTTCCTCAGAAACTGTTCAGCCATTTTAAAAGTAAGTATATATATATATATATATATATATATATATATATATATATATATATATATATATATATATATATATCCTTACAGAAAGAATAATTTTGTTTTTTTGCCAAATTTAGCTGATTTTGTGTTATTTTATACGAAATAATAACTAAAAAATAAAACAAAGGTTCTAAAACGGTGAGTTGTTAATATCCGATCAGTGAACTGTTAGTTCGGGAATACAAAAAAGTACGTAATTAGTAATAAATTATTTTCACCCCTCGAGTTATTTTTATCAAAGATCTTACACTTTTTCTCTCTCATTAAAAACCTTGGATTTGTCACACGAAAATGGTTTTACCATTGCGGTATTACTCTTGGAAGTATTATTAGAATAATATTCCTAAAATTCTGGATCCATTTTGCCCAGACATGTAAGATAAACTGTAACGGCAACATAAGCTGTTATGCGGCAATAACCTGGACAACATGGAAACACACATCTTGTCGCACCTTATTAAGCGATGTCTTTTGAAATAATAGATAAGTTTAGTATGATTAAACTTTTTTTTTCTAGGTATGCGTATTATTTATTATTGTTATAATTTATTATTAGATGAATTGTTTCTCAAATGTGGAAATTTACAATTATTGAATACAATCGTGTGTTTGGCAACACTGGAGAATTTTCATGTCTTGTTAAATATTTTCGTCTTCTTTGGTCCAATGGCAGACATTGATCTAACATCAGATGCACGTTTGTTTGGCGGTAAAATCTAGTTCTGCCGTTTTTTTTTTAAATTTTTAAACCTGTTCAAAGAAAGGAAAAGTATGGAATGTGTTTCGATATATATATATATATATATATATATATATATATATATATATATATATATATATATATATACATATACATATATTTATACATATATATATATATATATATATATATATATATATATATATATATATATATATATATATATATATACATATACATATATTTATACATATATATATATATATATATATATATATATATATATATATATATATATATATATATATATAACACATGGGCTGAAAAGTCCCGGGCCTAACACATAGATGGCGCTAGTTTTATTGCAGTCACCTTTTTTCCAGTTAATACCAACCTTCAAAAGACAGCTGTTAAAATTTCATGATATTCTATTCATTAGTTTGTGAGTTATTGTGCTAAGAGTGACGCTACTTTTGTTATTTTCAAAACAATGGATCAAAAACAATTTCGTGTTTTAATTTTACACTGCTTCTTGATGGGAAAAAATACCGTTCAAGCGAAGCAATGGCTTGAAAAGTGTTATGGGGACTCCGCTCCATCAGAAACAACAATAAAACGTTGGTTTGCTGACTTCAAACGTGGTCGTAGAGACACCGATGATGCAGAACGCAGTGGACGTCCAAATGAGGAGGTAACACCAGAAAACATAAAAAAAATCCATAAAATCGTTTTTGAATGATCGAAAAGTGAAGTTGCGTGAGTTAGCTGACATCGTAAAGATATCAAAAGAACGTGTTGGCTTTATATTGCATGAGCATTTGACTATGAGAAAGCTCTATTCAAAGTGGGTGCCGCGTTTGCACACTGTTTATCAAAAACAAGAACGTGTTGATGATTCTGAGCAGTGTTTGGCCATTGTTAGAGCGGCGCTGGAATGATTGCGTTGCTCTTGATGGAGATTACGTTGATGAATAAAGCTAATTTTAAACCAAAAAAACCGTGTTTTCTTTGTTAGGCCCGGGACTTTTCAGCCCATGTGTTATATATATATATATATATATATATATATATATATATATATATATATATATATATATATATATATAATTTGTGTATGCTCTATTTAAAAGAAATCTCTGTTACAAGAAATTCACTTTTAAAAATATTAAAAAAACCTTCTAATTATCAAAAGTAATTAAACAAACTGTTTGAAAAATTGTAGTAATTAGGACAATAACTTGTAAATCTTTTTTCCTGATATTTACTTTTTTTATTCTAAACTATTTTTTCTCATAAACTTCTTTAGAATCCTATAATTTTTAGTGTTTTGCACGGAACACTTATAAGATCACATCGGTGTCTGTCACACCTGATTTTCTCCAAAACTATTTGACATAGAAAGTTGAAATTTTGCGCTAATATAGAAATTGATGGTCTCATTAGAGCCGTGTAGTTTTGAAAGTTAAATTTTGACTTAGGGAGTTAGTTTTCTGGGGTGAAATCGAAAAAGTGAAAAAAAAAATTCAGGTTATCGAGTGGGGTGTGAAATGAGAGCTTGTAAAACACGAGTTCAAAAATATATATAATGTAATGCTTGTGCAGATTTTTCTTTGTATTATTTTTAAAAAATTGCGAAAAATTGTTGTCCTCCCTTTCTCCAAAAATAGCTGATCAAAAAATTTTGAAAAAATTCTGGAATATTCTCCACACGAGGTAGATTCATCAAAAATTATGACGAGTGCATTACCTTTAATAATTTATCTAGTATGTTAAAAAAAAAAAAAAATTTATGGTCATCAGTTTTCAGTAAAGATCGGAAAAAAAACTTTCTTGAAAACTCATTTGAAGTGTGTTTTGTGAGGTCACTGATCATTTTATACCTCTGTAACAAAATTTTTTTATTTTAAAAGCAATCAACGTACGGAATACTAATTGCGCAAGTCCGACTTGCACTGGGCCGGTTATTTTATTTAAAATTAAGCTAGTAAATTGTTTTTTGCATGCTATATATTATTTTATTATTATATTACTAGATATATGTATATAATATTTCTTATATTCTTTTTTAACCTTTTTTTCATAAATTTACCGATATTTGTAGAAATCCGCAGAAATCTGTCTAGATCTGAATAACAGATAAATATACGTGTTAAATAATGTCAATGACCCTCAAAGTAAATAAATCGCTTGTGTCTTTCTATTTCCCATTCCGTAAAACACCATTACCCCAAAAACCTTAATCCTTAACTCAGTTGTGTGGGCCTTAAAAGCGTGTAAATCAAACAACCTAAATCCTGAATGGAGGAAAACTTTCTCTTCTCAATTTTAGAGCCGGCAGGATTGAGGCTTCGATTGAGCGCGGTCTCAGTGGTTGCAGGAAGTGGGTCGAAGTACGTTACGAATTTGCTAAAGCCCAAGAAAAATTGTCGCTATTATTTTGAAGAAAAACATGAAGGCCTTTCCGGACATCAATCGCATTTTGAATAAGGCAATTTAAAATTGCTGAATTGAACTCACTTTAAGGTAAGAAAGGTAGATAAATTTAGCTGATTTAGTGTTTTAGGATAAAAAGAATCTTTTAGTTTAAATATGAAGGGGGCAGCACTTTCTACGATAATAAAATTATGCAACTTACAACAGAATTTTTTATTAAATAAAATTTCTTTTATAAATAAGGCTGTTTTTTAAGTGGGGTCCATTTTGAAACAAAAGCAAGACTGAAATATATCAAAAAGCTCTATTACGTAGACATAAAAACTGCATTAATTTACTATTTTGCTACTTAGTTTCCTTCAACACATTGTCACTAGCGTCTTCATTTCCTCTTTAAAAAAAATTATGTCGCCAGTGATTATATTGTCCAATTTTTCAATCAAAACTTCATAAATCACAGATTGTGAAATATCAAGAAACATTGCAGATAATTATATATAATATGAGAAAGCTACAGTTTTTACGAATTTTTCGGTCTCCTTTTTTCAATCATTATCGCCGATGGCCGACCATTACTTTCTTCATTAGAGAGATTTTGCGACGCTTATTTTGATAGGCCACTGTCTTTATCTTTATTGGAAGCATGCGCCCACCGTTTAGAGCTTGCGCAGTAGTAAAGGGAAGAAATCAAATGTAAGAACTCAGCTACTATCGTTATTTGAAGCATGCGCCCACCATTCGGAGCTTGCGCAGTACTGAAACAAAATAAGAGAATCCTTTATTAAGGATAACCATTTCCCTTAGGAACTTATAAGAGAGGTTATTTGAAGCCCGTTATTCTTATACTACAATTTTAATTTAGAAAGTTGCGTTGACCCATCAAATACTAATAACCAGTGTGCTTAACCATGAAATGAATGAAAAAAATACCCCCTAAGTTTATAGAAGAGGAATATTAACCTATCCGTGCAATTCCTTCGCGTTAATACTGCGCATGCTTGAGATAACGATAAGGACAAAAGAATGTGAAAAGTAAGCGTTGCAAAATCTCTCTGTTGTAAATATTCATTCCTTCTATTTTACCTTAGCGTCATCATAATATTTATCATTACTGAGGCACTTGAAACTGTACCTAATTGTAACACTTATTATAAAAAGATAAATAAAAGTAACTAACCACAAAATGACTAAACTGCTGTTGCTAGCAGCTGACTATTGATTGATGTGACTTTTACGCAAGCAAAGTTTTTTTTGTCTTCTTTGACCCCAAAAATGACCCTCAAAATACGAAGATGATGCCTAGATCTGTCTCTCGTTCATTAATTATTGTAACTGTTTTATGGGAGTATCTGCTCTTTTATCAACTGGAAAAAGATTGTGAAAAACTGACTTGAGAACTTCGACCAGATTTCATAAATGTCCCATTATTGTAAAAACCATGAGATTGTTTCTTTAATCTTTTTAAAAGGCACCTTTAAGATGACTTAGTTCGGATAACAAGTTATTAAGCATTAAAATTAAAATGCTTCCGATATAGCTCAACATTGGTAAGTCGTTTCGTGGCATATTAAATTAACGTAAAGGTAATTAAATTATATTTTATTTTATCTGTAATTACGCTATTTATCAGATAATGACTTAACTTTTTAAAACTTGCACTTAATACAAATTTTAACGGGCAGTAACAGCCATTTTGTGATTCGGGTCTTTTAACAGGTTGTAAAATCTTTGATTTAATTTTATTATTTAAAATCTTACTCAAATTCGATTACATTTTAAGTAATGAATTTTGTAATAAAATGTTTAAGCACATCGTTTTTCGTGTTTTGCATTTTTGATACTTATTCCAAGTATTCTGAGTGAACCATTGTAAATATAGGTAGTAGTGAGTGCTGTTAAAATACACGAGATATTTTATCTTTATAATTATTATCAGGAACTTTATCCCCAACGATCAACAATTGTTACCTAAAAAGATAAATTCATTTTTTTTAACAATAACAAATAATAAGGATATTTAAACTGTCTCCTACAGGGGTAACTGCTAATGTTTATGGTGAGTTTATCGCTCTAATCGTGTCGATAGATTTAAATCGGTTGTTTTGTCTGTCACTGTAGTCTCGTGGGTTGCGACAGCTTCATCACCCATTACCTTCTTTCTTTCGGATTCCTTAAAATAATCCGCGTAAATCTAAATAAAACTAATGGTACTGGCAATTTGCAAGTTCAATGACAATAATATCAAATCTCCTTTATTAGTCAATATTGATATAAATATTTGGCAAAATTACTTATTTTGTCAAGTAATGTAATCTTTTAAAAAATATCCCACTCATAAAATAAACTGCATGTTGCGCGAACTTGAAGCTCAACACAATTTTGTGTTTTACAGGTTCTGTATTACGATCCTTCATGTTGTCAACGCGGAGGCCGTGGTCTGGGCATCTATCAAAAGTGCACTTTTTTGTTACAGGGAAATAGCCATTCTGTGTCTTTGTTTTCGTTAAATCTGAACATGTACATAAAAGTTAGTCATATGTTAAACAAAACAGGTATGAAGAAAACAGCATTTTTCTTACGGAATGTTAAACCACGTTAAACATAAACCCAGTAGCGGCGTTTAAGAAAATTTTTAGGTCCAATTTTTTATCACGCATGCGTCCCCTAGCATACCAACAACATGGCTGTCAGCCTGGTCGCGAGTTGTGTTTACATCTGAATTTTAGGGAGAATCTTTTTATAACTTGCTCCAAAATGCATTATTAATAATTTTCCAATAAGTAAATGACTCGTTTGACGTTATAATTAAAAATAATTATAAAAAAATATGTTAGTAGGAAGTTCTGTGGTGCGGTTAGTGCTTCTAAAAATATATGTGGTATCTCCAAAGGAGTTAGTTTTTTAGATTTCTCAAAGGTCCTAAAAGGTAATTTATTCATAATTTTTTATTTCTGTTATGCAATATATTATATAAAGATTATCTTTCATATTAAAATTATTTGCTAGAGTCAAGTTATATTATCTGCTAAAATTCACTAACAAAACTTTCAAAACTCAATCTGGGCATGTAAGAGTAGTAATACTCCAGCACGAAAGAATTTGAATAAATTAGTACATGGACTTAATTTTTTTTATATAAGTAGTAGTAAAGTCATTAGTTGTATGAAAATTATTGTATTAGATTTAACTAATGATAAAATGGAGCAAAAAGTGTGTTCACTTCATTTTTAAGTTCAGAAGAAAGACGATCTCATCTTAAAAAACTAATTATAATTATTTTCAATCTCTCCATATTACTGAGACTGGCTAAAATATAAGGAACATGATTGTTGACTTTATACGCGCGAAGCTGAAGGTGTGCAGAGATATATTCTCAAAATAAACATTTTTCCCCTCGAACAATATCTCTAATAGTTGAGAAATATAAATTCAACAATGAGATATTTAAACGACTGACGTGCAAAAATCGTTGAAGCATTGTTCCTGTTTTTTATATATCTGTTTTAATAAGAACTTAATAAAAAAAATGTTTCTCGTTTTTTTCTTCCTGTCAATCAGCAAAATTCATTTTTATTCTACAGAATAGGATTTTCCTTGATAGAATATTTCAAAAATTCGTGGGCTATTAACAATATGGCGACAGGTCATATGAACATTACAAACTCGAACCCCCTGAGATCAAAGGCGTGTCACTACTGTGTTTTATAATTACTGTGGTTATACTTTCTGTGAGATTTTTGAAATCTTTGCCTTAATTGCAATATAATTAGCGCTGCGCAGACTGCATTATTTTATCTACTACTGTTATAGTAAAATTTTTTTTTATTTCCGATTTTGATAAAATGTGTATAAATTCATTTTTTAAAATTTCATGCTAAATTCTTTGAATATTGGTAACAGGGTATTGTTTTTTTAATTTTTGATAAAATATATTTAAATATGAAAGTTGACCTCAGAGTTTCTTAGGAAAATAAAAAGTAAAATAGAAATAAAATTAAACAAAAACCATTAAGCATGGTCTTAAAAATGGTTAATAATACTAATTTTTGCTTTGAAACCGATTTGTGACCAACCGTTAAGTTTTTTAAGTTTTTATTTACAGAAATTTTTAGTTTGCACCAACGAGAGATATTGGTTGTAGAGTACTTCTTGCTTTACAATTAGAATTAAATGTAACTTATTTTTTCTTGATCTTTAGCTTCCATACTCGTTTTAATTTAAGCTATTTTAAATTTCTTTTTGATACACGATGGTCTTGAAATAAAGGAATTTACTAAGAAATATATTTTTTTTGAAAATGAAAAATATAATGTAATAAAAAAATTTGTTGTTTTCGTCCATGACTGTATACATGAAATCCAGTAACTGCTTATTAAAAAAGCTTGTAAGCTATCCTTAACATTTGATGTAAATAAACAAAAGTCACTCTAAAATGTTCCAAACCGTCTCTATAAATAAGCATATGAATCAGTAAAATATGAAACAAACAATAATAGTAACATCTATCTTTCATCTCATAACCTTTTTAATAAACAAACTGATCAAGTGGAAGTTGGACGAACGGACTACTGAAGTGATCCCATACGTGTTCCAAACTGAACACTAAAAAATGTTGAAGAAATTGTAACTTACAACACATTTCAATAATTTAGCTGATGGTAATTCAAAACACTGCCAATCATGGTGGCCTTTGTGTTAATTTCTAGGCATTTTGAGCAGATTCAATAATAAAATCTCAGAATTTGTGACTTGGCATAACATTCTGAAATACTTTCAATAATAAAAAATGCAGTAAAGTGACTAAACTGGAACTTCCCTTCCAAACAAATAATTCTAAAATGAGTACTGAATTTAACTTTTCTTTTCACACTAAGAATAACTTCAACCAAATCAATATATTAACTAATAGGTAAGATAACAATCACAAAAGAAAGGTAAAATAACAATCACAAAAGAAAGTTGAGCAGAGGAGGGACTTCAGAGATATTTACAACTGAAACTTGACATTTCTTTCTACCAACCATTGTTGTGAAAATTGAAAATAATGAAAAATAACACAATTTTCAGATGCCTCAGCAACCGCAAAAAGGACATCGTCATTAATTAAAAATAATTAAATAACAGAGTTTTCGAATTCCTCGATTCCAAAAATCCTGAAAATGATATATAACACCCCTCTACCACCCTAGTCCACTATTTTAACTCCTCATATCTTTGACTATAAATAAATATGCCCAAGATTCTTTTATTATGTCAACCACGAATCAAAAAAAAATGTTATTGAAAAAACACGATATTTGTCGATAAATTAAGTTGGACCGTCTTTTAGAGGAATATCTAGAAAATACTAAGTCGTAAGGGCGTCACTTTTGTTATAATTAACGAGTATAATGTAATTTAAAAACTATCTGGTGAGATCTAGTCGGATGACATCATCGTACCTAGTTTTCCAATGTCTGGTTGAAATTTTTTGGTTTAAAATGCGATCTCAAGTTAGTTGGTAAATTTGACAACATTTTATAATAATACTTTAACAAAAAATATGTTAAATTTTTTTCTAGTAAAGAATTGCCTTATAATCATATCACATTATCACATGTGATTTTATCATCATATTTAAATATATTATTCAATACAGATCTAGTCTTATGGTGCGCTTGATGGATAATTTATTAAAATATAAATTCACATTCAGTTTATTTTTTCAAAGTCTTTATTCACGACATATAGAATGCAAAATATATGTTAAAAAGAGATTGCTTTGTTGTATATGTATATACGGTTCCTGGTTGTAAGTTGCATAATGACTCTTGAATTCTTAAATGAGGTCATGAACTTTTCATAACTCGCCTAAGTGCAACGTACCTTCAGTGTTGGAGATATAAAAGAATATACATATAATTTTATAATAAATTAACGCATGCATTGCTAATTTTGTATTGCAATTTAAATATTTTTGTTATAATATAAATAGCCTGTATTAAATACGTACTGTACAAGGTGTTATTTAAGTTGGGACATTATTTTTACTATTAGAGCTATTAAATAAAATATTTTATAGTTTCAATAAAAGTATTCAACAAAGCTACTTTGAAAATTCCCCCAAATCTGGCTTTAGGGGTCTTATTATATACGACCTCTAATCGCCAATACAACGCTACGCTTTTTTCGGTAAAAACACACTGTAGCAGCAGAGGTCAAAATTAGAGGAATTGTAGCCTGGTAATATTAATGGCCAAGAAATTCTTCCCTTTCGGCCTATTCATCTGTTGAGAAACTGGAAATCTAAGTATCCGTCTATCTGGCCCCTGAATATGAGTCATACGTTCAGATAGATAAATGCCCTACTAATAGGGGACTTAAATGCTTAAAGTATTTAGGTCTCTTACGGGTCCCTTGTACATATACCTTGTTTAAGGGTTGTGAACGGCCAGTAACCATACAGGTTGAATCTCCTTTATTTATTCCTGGTCGAGAACTATTGAAGATCCCAGGCCAGCTTGTTTAAACCTCATACCTGCCGAACAAAATATAATTAGATGTAGTCCAGTCTCGCCCTCCTCCAAACACCTCCTCTAAGTGGTAGTGTCCTGTAAGGATTTCTGACAGTGGATTCACTTCTTTCCTACTAAATTTCAGCAAAAACGTTGTGTATTTAGGTACTGCAAATAGAAGAATAAGCGTTACCAAGAATGCCAATCCCTGAATTTATATATGTGTGAGTATTAAAATATTGGTAATTACAATTGATCAAGTGCCACTTCTAGAATCCCATTCTGTCGCATTCTTAAAAAAAATATTATTTATACACACAAAAACACAAAACATCCTGTACAAACTCTGGATTATAAATAACTATGAGAATAGAATTGCCTACATGAGGGTGAAGAAATAACCGCTCAATTTTAGTCACCACCAGTATTGTTCAATTATAAATGCACATATCCTATGTTGATACAAAAAATTCTAGATAAAGTTATGTAAGATAACAATAAAATGAACATTTTTAACAAAATAGAAATGTTTACCACATCGAAAATTTGTGAATAAGACCACCTTAATAGAATTCAATGAATCTTGAACAGGGCCAGAATTTTAAATAATTCCAAAAGAATCCTTTATATTTCAACTTTTTCTTACAGAATGTGTGCTAAAAATTAATATATTTTAATTAATAAAATATGACATAATTTTCATATTATATATATTCAGAACACTAAAAATGATACACATCCCTCTCTTAGTACATGAATGACGTTTTACAAATTTAAATTTGATATCTTATTTCATTCGAAAGTTATCATGTCAACAGACACACAGGCCCATGAAATTTGTAAACTATGTTTTTGGTAATATCGAAACTTAAGAGAAATGTAAAGATCTCGGTGGGAGATTTTGAGTAATTCAATACTTCCTTTACTGAATGAAGTAAAAATGTCCCAACTTAAAAAACGCCCTCACTCTCTCTCTCGCGATATATATATATATATATATATATATATATATATATATATATATATATATATATATATATATATATATATATATATATATATATATATATATACAGTAGAACCCCGATTAACCGAGTCGCGATTATCCGAGCTCCGGATTAACCGAGCCAATCTAACAACCTGATTATCCGACGTACGCGCGTCTATGCTGCGTATTAACCGAGCTTCTAAAATATGTATGTACATATTTCCATTTAAAATCGTCGGGGCCTTCGGGGAATCCCCCTGGCCCGTGTGAGGGGTACCCTTATTTATGTTTTTGGACTCTTTCAGCATGTAAATTTGCGTGAATGCAGTGCGTTAGAGCGTTTACTACGGAGAAGTACGAGTATACTCACATAATTTATTTGGTTGGATTTGTGGTAGTTAAGTGTAATTAATACGAACTGCTTTATTTGAATTTTTGTTTGTCGTATTATAATGGAGCAAAACAAGCGTAAAAGAATCGTCGTTCCTATTGAAGAGAAATTAAAAGCCATCAGAAGAACTGAAGCAGGAGAGACAATTAAAGTTGTTGCACGAGATTATAGAGTAGGTGAGGTAACAGTTGGAGATTGGAAAAGAAACCGCACAAAATAGAAGAGTGGTGTATAAATCAAGCCTCCTCGTCCTCAGGAAGAAAATCAATGAAAACCGGCGACTAGGAAAAGTTTAACGAAGCTTTATTCATGTGGTTTAATCAACAGAGATCAAAAAGTGTGCCTCTGTCAGGTCCAATTTTACAACAGAAAGCAATAATGATTAGTAGGCAATTCCCAGAGTTAGATCAGTTTACCGCCAGTTCTGGATGGCTTGACCGCTGGAAAAAACGGTAAATGTACGACAACTGACTGTATGTGGTGAAAAACTTTCTGCTGATGTGTCATCAATTGAGAAGTATAAGCAGAATTTTAAAAAGCAAATCTAAGATTGTTAATACACATGTGATCAAATTTACAACTGTGGCGAAACTGGTCTGAATTATAAAATGCTTCCATCAAAAACATTGACATCTCGACAGGAAAAATCAGCTCCTGGGCACAAACGAAGTAAGGAAAGATTAACTATAATGGTATGTTCCAATGCATCTGGCAAGCACAAAATCCCACTGATGGTGATTGGCAAGTCTGCATGTCCAAGAGCTTTAAAAAGCATCTCACCCAAAGCCCTACCAGTCTATTACAAAAGTCAGAAGAGCGCATGGATGGATGCGACCTTATTTACTAACTGGTTTGAAGAAGAGTTCGTGCCACCTGTGACTAAATTTTTGAACATAAACCGTCTTCCTATTAAAGCAATTTTGTTAATGAATAATGCCCCCTCTCACCCTGGAGAAGAACTTCATGTGGGCGAAATTGTTGTAAAAATTTTTCCTTCAAATGTAACCAGCATAATGCAACCAATGGATCAAGGCATCCTCGAAAACATTAAAAAAAAATTATATGCGTTTATATCTTGAACATCTGTTAGAATACACAGAAAAGGAGGATATTATCAATGGGTTGAGAAAGGTTACACTGAAAAATGTTATTTACTGGGTAAGTCAAGCTTGGGATTCTGTGCGTACTACCACTAGTCAAAAATCTTGGTCAAAAATTATTGATTTTGAGGACTATAATGACAGTGAAGATGATACACCATTAAATGAATTTGCTTTGAAATTGAGAAGCCATGGAGAAATGTCCTGTTCAAATTTTGACAGCGAGATAGAAGAAAAAGAAAAAAGTTTATTTGAATTAATGCAAAAATTAAAAGGTTGCGAAAATATGACAAGAGAAGATGTTGTTAAATAGATTACAGCAGATGATTTAGAAAAAGAAATGAGTATTGAAGAAATAACGAATGCCCTTCAAGAAAACGAAAAATCAGATGACGATGACGATGACGAAGCGGCGGTGGATGAACAGTCTCCCACTAAGATCTCTCATCAAGAAGATTTTGCTTCTTTGGAAAAAGCTTTGAGATATATCGAACAACAACCAGAGGCAACCCCAGCGGATTTGCTTCTTCTTAATAGATGGAGAAACATTGCAGCGACAAAAAGAAGATGCAATATGAAACAGAAGCGCATAGATACCTATTTCACTGTTTTATTTGTATTTACCTATTTATATGTTAAAAACGTTAATACATCGGTTTCAAATATTGGTGTTTATTTTTTGAATGAATAAAAAACAAATCCGGATTATCCGAGTTTTCATATATATATATATATATATATATATATATATATATATATATATATATATATATATATATATATATATATGTATATATATATATATATATATATATATATATATATATATATATATATATATATATATATATATATTCTTATAATATCTGTTTCTAATTGATGTCAGATTGTGCCAGAATTATTATTTGTGTAGTATTTGCAACGAACGAATATATAAGAAATGTTTAAATTAAAAACTACGAAAATGACTTTTATTGTTGGTCACTATATTGATACGTCTAAACCAACATATAATTTATAATAATACTTTATTATTGTTTTTGCTTCTGTCTAGCCGAACTCAATCAACATTCTACGGAAAATGTACCGAAGTTGGTAGCCCTACCAGTCTTATACTTACAACAATGTTACCTGAAACGTTACCACTGAGACTGGACAACGATCTACGTAGCCCAAACAATAATACACAGTTACCAAGAACAAGAGCAAGTCTATGCTTATCTCCTACAAGTACAGATGGAGCTACAATTACTGTCGACAACAAGAGGAGAAGTTGGTGTGGTACACCATCTGGCGGTGGACCTACACCACCGTTTTTGAGGAGATACGGGGAGTTGGGTCATGTTAAACCACGGTAAGAATACTTTGGCTTCCATAAAGTCTGTTTTTTGAAACATGCGTTATATTAGTTTCAAACACAAAATACATACTTGAATTTTTATTTATATTTAGCTAGGTCCAGTTGTAGTAGTAGATTTATTTAGGCCAAAGCGAAAGCATAAAATAGAAACGAAACATTTCCATCTACACATTTGATCATTTCTCTCTCTAAGTAGGCATTCGAAACCTGTAATATTGTATACATTTATGTTTGTAATAAGAGAACATGAAGAAACAATTAACCTTAAAAAATGGATATATCTGCTAATGGTTTGCCTTTGTTAGATTTGTCTCCTGTGGCCTCCAGTGAAAACACTTAATGTTCTCTGTGGTGGAATATACTGCCGATCGTTATAAGTGTAATTGATTTGGCTCTGAAATTATTTATTTAATATAAAGTTGAATCTAATTTATAAACTCGAGGTGACAACCATAATTTTTGATCTCAATTTAATAAATTCAGAGAACGTATGGATTGACTTTACTGATTATATGTATAAAGCAATAGCGGAGACAGTCTAAAAAGGGAGAGGGCATAGGGGTACTAGATAGTGGTTCTTTAAAGAAAAGAAAGAGAACACTAAGGGCGGAGCTTCACAAAAAAGAAACCCGGGACTCTAATAACTTACACCCCATTTAAAAATTGTTGATTGGCCGGTAACATTTTTTTACAAAAAGGAGCCCACAATGAAAAAAAAAAGTGTTTTTCTTGCTTCCCGTCCACAAAGGCGGGGGGCATATGCCCTCCTCCGGACTATGTCACACATATAAAATCCTAAATAAGAAAAACGTAGTTTTTTTTTTTGTGGGTCTAGCACACGTGCTGCAGGGAGGTCCCTAAAGCGCTACAGGAGCGACACGTGTGCGGAAAAAAAAAAAAAACGATTCACGTTGTTCTTGAATCGCTGTTAATTGTACTCGGTGGGAAACACAGTCCTGGACAAATTATTCCAAACGGATGATGTTCTCCATATAAAAGACTGCTTGAAAAGCGTTGTACGAGGAGTAACAAGCTGCACCTCATACGGATGTGAAGTATCAGCGCGACATGCACCGCGCTGGGAGGAATTAAACGCCCCACATCCTCCAAACACTTTCCATGAAAATACTTGTAGAATGGGCTCAAGTCGCCAACCGTTCTTCGATGTTCCAGCGAATCAAGGCCGCCGGTCAGTTCCGGGTCTCCAATCAGACGAACAGCTCTGAATAGAATCCAACAAATGCAGTGTATGTTTGGGAGCGGAGCCCCAAACATGGGAGCAGTATTCCATAGTTGGTCGAATTTGAGCTTTGTAAAGAATTAACAGTTGTTGTGGAGTGTAAAGCTTTCTGGTTCGAAATAATATTCCCAACTTTTGAGAAGCTCTTCTTGCTATGCCTGCAACATGCTCATGCCAGGACATATTTGCTCCCAAATTAACGCCCAACAAGTTGAGTGACGATGTTAGAGGAATGGAGTGCCCCGCCATAACAATGTCGGGTTCAGCAACGTTAACTTTTTTAGAAAAAACTGCCGCCTGGGTTTTTGTAGCGTTAAATTCCACTTGGTTACTGTCACCCTAAGATTGAATTTCTTTTAGGTCTTTGTTAAGTTGAACAACTTCCCGCTGTCTGCGGACACTCGCCTGAGCAGCCGATGTCCGAGCGTTCAAAGTGAATGAAGAGATAAGCGCACTGTCATATGCAAAGCTGTAGATTGGATTTTCGGTATTTTCCAGCAGATCGTTAATGTTAATGAGAAAGAGAGTAGGAGATAGTATGGAGCCTTGGGGCACGCCGGCGTTGATAATGAAGGTGTTGGAAAGAAATCCGTCGACCGCCACTGGTAAAAAACGCTCACTGAGGAAACATGAGAGCCACAAACACAACTTTTCAGACATACCACAAGAACGTAGCTTAGCCAACAGCCCATCGTGCCAAACACACACACAGCCTTGGATATGTGTTGTTCCAAACATGTGTTACATAAGTCAGAAGATCTCCTGTTGATCTATGTTTACGAAAGCCATATTGGTGTACGCTAATAATGTTGAATTCTTCAAGATATTTTAGAAGATGTTGATTGATAGCCTTTTCCATGACTTTCGATATTATTGAAAGCACTGCGACTGATCGGTAGTTATGTGGCAAGGTCTTCTTACCTTTTTTAGGTATCTGCGGAACTGTGGCACATTTCCAGCAGGAAGGAAATATTCTCTTTCTGTACGATAGGTTGAAAAGTCTACAGAAAACTGGTGTCAGTTCTCTCGCACAGTTTTTGAGAACTATGGCAGGTATTCCATCAGCGCCAGAAGCTTTTGTGTGTGTCTAGCTTCATTAAAATACGTTTTATGATTCGCTGTCTTAAGACAACATCTGGCATCCTTGACTGCCCTATGGGAATAGTAGGTGGTGTTTTCCAGTTGATCGCATATTTTTGGATTTAAGTGTTGTTTTGCACAGTTTAGAAAAATCTATATCTTAAGAAGCTTCATAATCTCAGAATAAGCAATACAGGATTTCATCCATGTTAAAAGATCAGAGTCACTGCAAATCGAGCTTTTTCTGGGACTTAGGAATCATTGAGTGTTCTGTTCTGGGCCATTGCTGTTCTTGAATTACTCTACCTTATTCACCGGCAACAACAGAAAATCCTGAACAACTTCATACGCCTGTTAAAAGTGCAATAAATAAATTGCAGTATTGGTGTAAAAAAATGAACGTACAATAATATATAATAATAAACCAGTTTATATGTCTCACACTAAAAAATTGCCAAGATAATAATTTTCACTTGATTTTTCCTATTGATATTAAATATCTAGGCAACTTTTTAGATAAAAGATTATTATGGGAAAATGTGGATGTCAGAAACTAAATTGCAGTACTTTTGAGATAGGGGGGACAGCGATTTTCGCGATTTTTAAAAAATAATGCAAGAAAAAGTTTGCGCAAGTATTACATTATATATTTTTGAACTTGAGTTTTTACATGCTTTCATTTGACCTAGTAAATTTTTTTTTCACTTCCGATTTAACCCCCCCCAAAACTAACCCCTTAAGTCAAAATTTAACTTTCAAAACCTCACGGCTCTGATGAAGCCATCAATTCCTATATTAGTGCCAAATTTCAACTTTTTATGTCAAATAGTTTCAGAAAAAATAAAGTGTAACAGACTGACAAATGGACAGACAGACAGACACCGAAGTGTTCCGTACGGAACGTTCAAAATAGACAAAAATCTTTAAAATATTTACTAAAGCTTGTTGCAAATACAATTTTGCCAAACAAAAAGTATTATTAAGGCTAATTTTCAATTTAAATCTACACAAGTCTTGTGAGACAATATTATTTTAACAAAAAAATTTAATCTTTATACATTCTATATTTTATAAGGTATGTTAGCAATGAGTAAATGTTTTTGAATTCCGAGGCAATATCCATCATTACAATTGACGTAGTGATAAGTTACGCAAAAGTATTAGTTATAAAAGAGCCTTGTTTGAAAAGTCTCCTTTTTATAAACTTCCCAGTGAACTAAAGGAAATTTCTATACAGAAGCCATTTAAATCAGCCAAAATATTAACAGAAAAAACACATTATTCATTATCATCTCATGTATACTCATAAGTAGTAAATTGGTAAGCAAAAAAAATCAACTCAAACGATTTTGCTTCATTTAACACCGATCCTTGAATTTAATTTTCAAACATTGTTATTATTTTTAGTATCGTTAGTATGCATTTTGTACTCTTTCCAATAATACCAAAAACCTTTGAATTTTCAAAAAGTTTTACTAATTGAAACGGTTTTACTTAATAGAACCGTTTTCGCTCACTCAGCAACGCACTCGTTGCGCGCTATTCATACCTATAAAAACACATGCAAATGCATTTTCTCATTATTCCTTTATCGGAACTTGAACCGTCAACATCTCTGCTATACTTGCTCACTAATAACGTTATCGGAAAATAGATACCACCCCGGAAGAAATGGCATAACCAGCGTGTAGTCGCTGCGCAATTGCACCTAAGCCAGTCAGCTCTCTCCAAAGTCTACCACGTTACTGACGCCTTTACACGAAGATCAAGATCAGGACGAATAAGGTGTACCTCGAAGCGAGACGACCGCTTCATTTTCAACACAACTCTAAGAAATCGTCACTTGACCGGCGTTAAGGTCCAGCAGGAGCTCCGACAAGTTTGTGGCCGGGCTGTCAGTCATTGTACAGTCAGAAGAAGACATAGAGAAGCTAACCTAACTCCGAAGAGACCAACTAACGGACCCAAATTGACAGCAGCCCATCAACAAGCGCGATTTAGATTTGCCCGAGTACATGTCGACTGGACCTTAGAGCAATGGCGCTCCGTTTTATTTTCCGATGAGCCCCGAATGTGCCTACATGGTAATGATGGAAGAAGACGAGTCTATAGAAAGCCTGAGGAACGCTATGTTGCATTACTGAAATGGTCTCCTACGGAGGAGGTTTTGTCATGGTGTGGGGGAGGCGTCTCACTGGATGCAAAAATCGATTTGGTTTTCGTGACTGAGTGACTCGTAGCGGTGGATTAACTGATCACCGGTAGATCGAGGAGATTCTGGAGAAACACGTCGTTCTGAATCTTGACCTCAATCCAATCGAGCATCGTTAAGGGACTTAAAGGTTGCGATGGCGGAAGAGTGGGGAAGAATCCTACAGACAGTGGTGAAAAAGTTTACCCGCTCGATGAAAAACCGGCGAAGCAGTAATAAGGACTACTTTGGTTTTTGTCATTAAAATTAATTGTTAAACTGAAAATTTGTTTAATTTTTCCTTTCTCTTACCTCTATTTTCAATCCTTGTTCTCCTTGTTTCCCCTTTCAATCATTTTAATAAGTAAAAAGCATGAGGTATGCTATGGAATTCTATCGAATTTAGTATCGTCAGAAAGAGAATAGAATGGGTTTTTAAATAATACTAAAATCCGTAAAAATATATGAACACTAAATTCTAGGATCCGTGTTAAATGAAGCCAAATAGTTTAAGTCGATTTTTTTTTCACCAGTGTAGTTGTTTGCAGAAATGCAATGACGTCCGTGGCAGTACTACCGCGTTGATCAAAAGGTGCTATGACATACAAAAATATGTGTTTTGGTACTTGGACAAAGTTGACGGGTATTACGACATCCTCGCCGATATCCTTAGGATATAAAAAAGGGTAAAATCCCTACTCAAGCGGGGAGGTGAACGATAAAAAAAAATCGTTCATATAAGATAAATATACAATATTTTAAGGTATGTGCACATATTTTTTATATTTATGTTTTTTGAATTTGAATGTCAATGCATTTGTATTCTTCATAATTCCAGTGTGGATTATTTTATCTCTTATTTATTTTGTGCAATTTTCAAGAATTGTGGGTAATTTATTTATTGAAAATATCATAACATGACAAATTGGGGCTCAGTT
>CM032449.1:126548114-126723114 GCA_019049505.1 Pachyrhynchus sulphureomaculatus | reverse complement strand
TATATATATATATATATATATAATATATATATATATAAATATATATATATATAAATATATATATATATATATATATATATATATATATATATATATATATATATATATATATATATATATTTATATATATATATATATATATATATATATATATATATAATGTTACTATAGGGGTTTTCACAGATGATGGAATGTAAGACATTAAAATTCAGGGTTTCAATCCGTTCGTCTAACAATGAATTTGCACGACGATTCGCCAAATGAGATTTTGGCGTGACGTCGTGCAAATTCACTGTTAGACAAACGGATTGAAACACGGAATTTTAATGTATTATATATATATATATATATATATATATATATATATATATATATATATATATATATATATATATATATATATATATATATATATATATATATATATATATATATATACAGTCGACACTCTATATAGTGAAAGACCAAAATGTTGACCGAAATTTCACTATAGAAAGTTTTTCACTATATAAAGAAAAAACCCGTATATATTGCTATGTATGTATTTTATATTAGTAAACATTTACTTGTATTTTATAAGGTACAGGCAACAAAAAAAATTGCAAAATTGAATTATTAGAAAAGATTTTATTCAACATTTGAAAGTTTAAATAGTAAATAGCATGTACAGGGCTAAATACATACATAAAGTCCGTACGTTATATCTTTACCCGTGCGTCATAGTTTTCAGGCCATATAGCAAACGACTATTATATTATTTATCTCTTTTCACCAATAAATCGTAGGTATTGGTAAGAGACAAAAAATATAATAGTTGTCTGGGATATTGCCTGAAAACTATGACGCACGTGTAAAGATATAACGTACGGACTTTATGTATGTATGTACTACATACGAAATAAAAAGACTAATACAAAATCTGTTAATACATATGTACATACTACGTACATTCGTACTAGGAAAAATAATCAGTTATTTTCTTTTGAACATTACTTTTGAAAAATAATTGTTGCATTTATTCAAATGCATAAAGTTTTGATCAGGTACTTTCCTGGCCCCTGAGAGTAGTTCGCACAATGTCAAATGCATTTCTTAATTCATTTTCACTAAATTTAGCAGGACATTCCCCGGTTTCAGTTTCTTCTTCTTGACCTTCTATACTTTTTATATCGTCAGTTATGTCTTGGTCAGTTGGGAGATCTGTCGTGCCAACATCATTGTCGATTTCTAAGAAATCTTCAAGTAAAAAATCTGCGTCGACGGTAGCAGTTTTTTGTAGAATACCCCATTGCCTTTTTAAGGTAGCGAGATCCATTTCGTCTTCTTCTTCCCATTCGTCAATTTTTTCAGTAAAAACTGCTTTAGAAAAGCAGTTTTTGATAGTTTTCTGAGAAACATTTTCACTCCATACTTTAGCGACTTCGGTTATACACTCTTTAAGGCAGAGGTGTCAAACTCAATTTTGCAGAGGGCCATATATTAAATTTAGAATGTGTAGGCGGGCCAGATTCAAATAAAAAAAATGTACTGAATTATTATAACATTTTATTTATTTAATTATATAGTATATAATATTCTTCTTTCTGTGTGACACATTGCGATCGCGGGCCTTATTGATACGTCCCGAGGGCCGGATGCGGCCCGCGGGCCGTATCTTTGACATCCCTGCTTTAAGAGTAGTCAATTTTTGGACTGGGAGGTTGTTATAATCGCATTAACAATTTTGTAAACAATTCTGTTTCGGTAATGATGTTTTATGTTTTTTTATAATACCCTGGTTCATAGGTTGTAATTTGGAGGTCATGTTTGGTGGAAAAAAGATCAATTCAATATTCTTTAATTTTTTACTTACAGTAAATGGATGTGCAGGACAATTGTCTATAAACATCACAATCTTTCGCTTTTGGCTTTTCATTTTCGTGTCCAGTTCTTTGATCCATCTTTCGAAAATCTCAGAAGTCATCCATGCCTTTTTATTATTGGCGTAATCTAACTCCAGAGATTTAACTCCTTTTAAACAACGGGGATTTTTGCTTTTACCTATGAGCAGTAATTTCAGTTTTTCTGAGCCATCCATGTTTGCTCCAACCATAAATGTCACCATTTCTTTACTTGTTTTAACACCAAAACATTTATCACTTTTAAAAGCAAAATTTTTATTTGGCAAACATTTAAAAAACAGACCGGTTTCATCACAATTGAAAACGTTTTTTTGGCTCGTACTTTTTCAATGCACTTTTTAAAACAGTTTCAGTCCAAATGTCACAGTCCTCCTGACTAACGCTTGTACTCTCGCCAGACACCGTCTTGAAAACAATTGAATTGCGAGTCTTCCAGGCACTCAACCACCCTTCACTAGCTTGAAAATTAACGCCGTTAAATTCTTTAGCAAATTGTAGAGCCTTTTGCGTTATTAAATTTCCCGATATTGGTACGTTTTGATGCGTACGAGCCACTTGAAACCATCGTAAAACTGCTTCATTTACATCCTCGTAAGTACTCACCCGTACTCGTTTTCGACTGCTTGGAACACTAGGTTTTTTGATGATACTGTATCGACTTTTTATTATCAGAGAGACGCAACTTGGAGAAACACCAAATTTTTGCAGCAACATCAATTTTTTGCAGCCTTTATCAACTTCCTCCAAAACTTTAATTTTCTCAGCTAAACTTGAACACACTCGCTTGGACATCTTACTTGATTCTTAAACAAAAAGAAACTGAACCTGAATTTGCGAATTACTAGGCCTCGACTATAAAATGAGTTATTTTATGGTCCCCGGGTTTCTATAAAATGGGTTATTCCCCGGGTTTCTCACAAAAATCTACCTGATTTATTGCCAACCATTAGGCGTTATAAACGCGTTAAGACCCTTTTCAAAAGAATGCGTCATAAAAATGGAATTCGTGCTAATGTTAGATAAAAATGGGAAACCCGAAATGGCCAAGATCTCAATAAATGCATAAAAATTTATATATAAAATTCCGGTAAAAATTTTATTATATAGAGTGTTACTATTTTACAGATTCACTATATGCAGGGCTTTTTACATGGAATTTCATTAAAATATTCTAGGTCTTGAAAAAATTGCACTATAAAGAGTTTTTCACTGTATAGAGTTTCACTATAAACAATGTCGACTATAAACAATGTCGACTATATATATATATATATATATATATATATATATATATATATATATATATATATATATATATATATATATATATATATATACATATATATATATATATATATATATATATATATATATATATATATATATATATATGTATATATATATTCTCATTTTCGAATGTATGTTATTAAAATTGGTTCACTAACGAAGAAAACATTGCATTAAATAAGATGCGAGTTTTTTTTTGTTTTGAATGAAAATGAATTAGCGATACTTATATTTCAAAACCGATAAATGAAATGCTGTTGCTGAAAAGAAGGCAAAATACAGAATATATTATAGTTAATTAAGTGTGATGTAGATGTCGGTACGTCAAGATTATAAATATCTGTTTCTAATTGATGTGTTAGATTGTGCGATAATTATTATTTGTGTACTATTTGCAACGAATAAAAATAAGTTTAAGAACTTTGCTTTTGAGTGGGTATTGAGTGTAAGTGTAATTCAAAACTTTCGACGTCGTCCTAAAAAATTTCTTATTCAACTTTTATTTCTAATACGTGTTGAAACTTCAGAAGTTTAGCTTGGGTTAGTGGTAAATAGGTAGCTAATGCAGGTGTTATGGTATATACTTGTAATCTTTTTCGCATTGAAACTTTGAAATGCCCGCTCTATGTGATTTTGGTTACAACGGTGACTTTGCGGGGAAATATATAAAATAAATCTATAATCTGTTCGCTGTGCCCTAAACAAGTCTCTGCAACATCGAAACTAGTTACACATATCCAACATCCTAATTTAACAATTTTTAGTAGTAAGTAATTCTTAATATTTGGCCGTCAATTTATTATTCATTTTTTAGCGAACATTATGGATAAGCTTTGACAGTAGAAAAAATACAGCGTCGATTACTATTTTCATCGAATTGTTTACAATTTTTTAAAAGCTCTGTGTTGTATATTAAATTATTTAATATTTTTACTTATTTGTAAATTTAAATCCCATCAAAAACATAAAATGTAAAAAAATTCCAAGTCTCGCAATGCAATCCTTCCACCACAAAAAGTTGTGAGATCTCATGTAAAACCAAGTCAGTGATTTTAGTTAGTATCTGTGGAAGCACCTGTTCAACAACATAAATTGTTATCTAATTAGTTACCTACCAACATTTATAGTAACCGTATCAGTATTAGACATCTTTACTTCTATAATAAATATAATGACTTGGCAATCCCACGGCAACATAATCACATAAGAATAATCTACTATTTCGATTGCTAAGTAAGTCTAAACAGTGCACTTAAGAATAAAGTATGATCACATAAGAATAATCTACTATTTAAAATACTTTATTCTTAAGTGCACTGCTTACTTAGCAATCGAAATAGTAGATTACTCTTATGTGATTATGTTGCCGTGCGATTGCCAAGTCATTATATTTATTATAGTAAGTAAAGAGGTCTAATATTGATACGGTCACTATAAATGTTGGTAGGTAACTAATTAGATAACAATTTATGACAAAGTTGTTGAACAGGTACTTCCATAGAAGAAAGAAAATAAATGACTTGGTTTTACATGAGATCTCACAACTCTTTGTGGTGGAAGCACTGCGTTGCGAGACTTGGCATTTTTTTACATTTTATGTTTTTAATGGGATCTCATTTCTTTTTGTAGGTAGTCTCGGGCAATATTTCTTGTACGTCAGCTATGGATTTTCTTAAAGCCCATTCCCTGTCTCTATTGGTTTTTCTCAAAGGCTATGATGTAACAATTTTTGACAAGTCTGGACGATAAATGCTTCTAAGTCGATTATATTCAACGATTGCGGACTCCTAAGCTTTGATAGTACCGAAGTCGACATTAGTTAGATGTAATCCGCCCAGACTTGTCAGTCTCGAAAGTGCCACGTATGCTCGACCGCATGTGAACACTGAAAAACCGATGGCCATCAGTGCACTGTTTAGACTTCGCCCCTGACTTTTGTGTATGGTAATAGCGTCGGCTATACATATCAGAAACTGTTCGCGATGAACATAAGCTCTATTAATAATTTCAAATTCAGTTTTGACTGGACCAAGCTCGTAAAGATGTTCATTATTAAATGTAATATGTATTTTTTTTTTTATTTTATTCGTATTTTCAGGATCAACCTTTACTCCTTGTACTATATCGATAGAACCGTTGACTAAGCCAAGACTCACGTCAATATTTCGTCCTAACATGACTTTTGCTGCTATTTTAATAACTATATTCTCTTCTAGCCCTGCTTCATACTTTTTTAAATTAAATTATACTTAAAGTATTTTACTTAACAACTTTTTAATTACACGAAGTAGGTAAGTATTATTAAACGAGTATATTTGATAAATGAAAAATATTATTAAATATAATATATTAATTAATAAATAATACAAATTATTCATAATTATGGATTTTTTAGTGATTAATTAACTTTATAGGACGTATTATTTTTCGGGACTCACGGTTGACCTTGCATTATGCTATGTATGGCTGAGCTTGCGCGCTCTCCACCCTCTTTCTCAAAAACGGTTAAGCGTATAAAAAATGTTTAGAACAAAATTTGTAGAGAATTTTATGCCTTACAATTTTCATAATAAATGCAAATATCATTGAAATCATAGGAAGCGAGATATTTGCGAAAAACCTATTTTTGTGACCTTTGACCTTGAATATCTTAAGACGCGGACACGAGATTTTATGAGACTTTTGAGACAACTTTTAGAATGCCAAAATAAAGGTTTATACAAGTTTACAGCTTATTACCTCTCATTCCGAGGTTGACCTTCTTTTTTGGCTTAAGTGACTGTACAATTTAGAAAACGGGACTGAAATTTTGGGATGTTTCAGTTTTTCCTTCCTACTAAAGGCTAAACACTAATTAAATTCAAAATGTGAAGTTTGTGTGTCTGCTAGAAATACCTTAGAATTTTGATGATCGGTGAGTGTGTCAGTGACAAAATTAAAGAAAATCGACTGGCGATAGTTCGTAAACTATAGGGTATAAATAGTAGGTAATTTAGGAATATAGCTAGTGGTCACTGAAAATTCAGGCTTCTACCTTTATCCACAACGAAGTTACAGGGGGGTCGAAAGTGCCGTGAGTGACTTCGAGAAAAGAATGGTACGGCTGTGCTTTCTGCTCCAATGGCACTGCTGTGCCCCCAGATAATATTCCATTAATTAAAAGGCAAATAAATTCCGAATTTTCTTTTATGTTAATAGATGTTAGAAGTAGTGTTTTCAATGGTGACCTCCAAATACACACTTCATGTTACTATTGTCAAATGTTGCTAGTGATTTTATTCATGATTTATAATTTTTCCAACAATCATATGCAATGACAACACGACTTAAAAATCAAAACGAGTATGCTTAGCTTTCGTAATACCGCAACATGCAACAATAATCACAGGTTAAATATAACACAATTTATTTTTTTAATCACATGCATAAGTCATTTTTTAAAAAATTAAGATTTATCTGAGTTAGCTGCCGGGGCCTTATTAAATGTTTGATATTAAACAATTTATTACAAAATACAAATTGGTACGGTCAGAAGAAATTTTTTAAATGTCACAAATTCTGAAAATAATATACAACTTAGTATATTTGATACTACCTTCCCTCACCCTCAAATTAGCTTATTCTATTAACTAAAAACAAAAGAAACGTCAAATAATACCAGTAAAACATCACAAAATATGAAAATTTCCGCTTCCTTCACCCCCTTTCCCAAAGCAATTTATTTCAGAGCATCAGGTTTGTTTCTTACCTCAAGTACTTAATACATACTAAATTTAAAATCGATATATCCATTTTCGTTCCAAAGATCTCGAATGATTGATTGGCAGAGAGATGGATCTACGGAACTCAGAAAACGTATTTTTTGTAATCTGTAAATGTGAAAAAATATAAAAATCTTTATAGGAGATTATTCTGTGAATTAATAACTCCTTTCAGCGCGAGATTTTGGGAAATTTGATCTTTATATACCATACTATCTTTTTCGGTTCTCTTACTATGAAAGGGCATATGTACAGAGAGGGAGAAATAACCATCGCCCCGATCGAAACACAGATGATATATCTATTATTTTATTACTTTTTATTTATCAATCTTTTATTAAAGTATTTAGTTTTTCGTTTCAGTACAATACATCTTCAAATATTTTAAGTCGGTTCATTTTTATAGGGTCATTTCTTTATTTAGTTGTTAATTAAGTTTTATATATTATTTGATTTATTTTTTTATTCATTATTACCCTGCATTTTTATTTTCGCTTAATATGGATCGTTTCAGATGCCCTCTTAAATTTACCGTATTCCCAAAGTTGTTACTTAGTTACTTGCACTAACCTAAACTGACGTCTTTCCTGTTATTATCTTAAGTAAGGTAATTTATTTGAATACTTACCCGTTTTTATTTTTCGTACGTGGCATATGTATTCAGTACATTTTGGAAGATTTTTAAAAAAATTTGTAAAATGTATCAAAGAAGAACAAAGTACAAAGTATTTATTCAGAATGATATTAAGAACATTCTTTTAATGCAGCAAAATAATATAGCTTTGGTAGTCCGAATCTTATAAAAAATTCCTAAAGTTTTTTTTTGCGAAACTGTGAATACGCTTCCGGCAACCCCGGACATAATCCTAGATCCACCGCTGCCACTATGTACCATTTTCACAAAGAATTGATAGCGCCATAAATGAAATAATTACCACATTTCTAAGTTAATAAAAGGAAGGAGTAGAAAAGTGCATTACTTTTTATAGTCCATAATAACAATAGTTTTAAGAACGTAATATTAAAGTTTAGCTCTGACATTACAAGCTTAGTTTTATTATGCCTTCTTTCGTTTATTGCATAAAATATTATTTAGCTTATAAATAATAAATATTACAACGTATATTATAATACGAATAAATTATATATAAATATATATATATATATATATATATATATATATATATATATATATATATATATATATATATATATTGATATTTTGAAATATGGATATATCAAAAAATAATTTAAAGGCTGACTTAGATAGAAGAGTCTTATTAGCTTGGACTGCGTTCGGACATCTACATCTACATTTAAACTCCAAAGAGCAATGGAGAGAGAGATGCTAAATATTAGACTCCAAGATCGTATTCCTAACATCGAGATACGAAGAAGATCAAAAATGACAATGTAATGCAACGAATATGTATATTAAGGTGAAATGGGTGGGACATATCGCAAGGATGAATGATAACAGATGGACACGCAGTATTGTTGAATGGAGGCCTAGAGAACATAAAAGATGGACAAGATGGATGCACGACATAAAAAGATTAGCGGGGCAAGATTGGATACAAAACACCAGAGCTCATTGGAGACTACTTGGGAAGACTTACATCCGACTATGGAATAAACTAATGATGATGAAGATGATGATATATAATATAAATGTTGTGTGGCTGTACGTATATATGTTCGGTGATAGACCTGGAGTGAATACTCAATTTTAATATAGTTTTCTTTCTCGTGTTGCTACTTTATCATCACAGGTGTATCACTAGATTTTCCATCTCTCATTTCTTAATTTAAACGAGAACCAAAAAAACTCTCATAACTTTCTTCGATTTTTAAGGTTTTTGGACATTTTTGATATTTTCAACAACACAGGTTAGAGAGTATACTTTAATTTTGTTAACTAACACATAAAAAATTGAACTAGACGTGACTGCAGTTTCGTAGTACTACTACATTCTCAAACGCAATGAATAAATTATAATCAATATATAGTTTTGTTGACTATTAAAGATTAGGGGTTTTTCCTTTATTTTAATTACGGTCAAACAGGCTTAAAAGTGTGTTATTTTTAATATCGGTCTGTAAATTTAATAGATTTATATTGGGATCTTTATGGTTCTTGTAAATTTCGATTGCTTCTAAACAATCTAGTTTTGTGACCTTTTATTCATAATGTAAAATATTTAGACTATTTATTCCTGGAAAGTTATGTGATGTCTAAATATTTAAATCTATCGGTTCCTTTGATTGTTGTTTCGTTATCGACTTCTAGATTCTCTACATTTCCCTCCTTTGTTGTTAGCTATTCCGTTTTATCAAAGTTTATTGCTAATCCTGCTTTAGTGTATTCTTCTTTCAGTTTTCTTACCATATAACTGAGGTCATCCTCATCAAGATGAGGTAAGACTATTTTTAATTCTCCATTATTTCCTTTGAAACAAAGCAAAATGTCGTCCACATATCTATACCAGAAAAATATATTTTAGGCTTCTTTTGTATTTAAAAATTTTTCTTCAACATTAGACATAAAGATTTCCGGTAAGAGTGGGTTTAGTGGAGATCCCATTGCTAGGCCGTTGGTTTATTTAAAGTACTCCCCGTTAAATTCAAAATAATTCTCATTTATACATAAGTTTAATAATACTAAAAACTCTTGGCATGTTACTGGGTTAATTCGGCTCTTTGTAAATGTGTCATTTATATATTAATACATTCGGTATTTGGAATGTTTGAAAATATGTTTGTAACGTCGAAAGATACTAAAATACTATTGTTCGGTAGTGTTATGTTTTTAAGTTTGTTAGTGAGTTCAATGGAATTTTTAACGGTAAATTTTGGTTCAAATGTTGTTATTTCTTATGTTTAGTTTTACTGCGGTGTTTCTTAAGAGTATATTTGTGTAGGATACCACCGGTCCTATTGGATTTCCTTCATTACGTATTTTTATGAGTCTATATACATAAGCTAGGTGCAGAAGGCATTTTATTTATTATCAGTAACAGGATAAATTGTGTCGATCTGTATATTTGCCAATTTATCTATCAGTTCGTTAGTGCTGTAACTATCAATTGAAAATAGATATCGATTTCAAACATGATAGACATAGGGTATTTACCTTTTCAAGGGAAGTAAAAAACATACCAACTATACGAGGTGTACAAGTATGAAATGCGGATTTTTTTTCTAAAAAAACATGTTAAAGTCGGAAGAATGATAAAAAGTGCTTTATTCAAAGTATGCTCCATCGCTTGTTATACATTTTTTTTCCCATCTTTCGGGCAATTTGTGAATACCACGCCAGTAAAAATCTTCTCCTTTTGCTGCGAACCATTCATCGAGCCATTTTTTCACATCTTCGTACGAACCAAAGCGCTGCTCAGCAAGAGCGTGACCCATCGATGCAAACAAGTGGTAATCGGAAGGAGCCAAGTCTGGTGAGTAAGCCGCATGGGGTAGAACTTCCCAGCTGAGTGCTTCCAACGTGTCGCGAACTGGTTTTGCCGTATGTGATGGAGCATCGTCATGAAGAAAAATGACTTTGTGTTGCCTCTTTCGGTATTCTGGCCTTTTTTTCAAGCAGCGAACGGTTCAAATCGGTCACTTGTTGTTGGTAACGTATAGTATTAACAGTTTCCCCCTTCCCCAGTTTTAACAGCTCATAATAGACCACGCCCCTCTGATCCCACCAAACACAGAGCATCGTCTTTCTGCCAAAGCGATTCGGTCTTGCGGTTGATGTGGATGGTGCGCCTGGGTCTACCCATGATTTTTTGCGCTTAGAATTCTCAAAATAAATCCACTTTTCATTCCCTGTAACTACACGATGCAAAAACGACTTCCTTTTGTACCGAGCGAGCAAAATGTCACACGTGTTTTTACGCTTTTCCATTTGCCTGTCGTTCAACTCATGTGGTACCCATCTACCGGTCTTCTAAATCTTTCCCATCCCTCATAGCCAATTGGAAACAGCTTGTTGACTAACGCCCAATTGCTCGGCGAGTTGTTTTTGTGTTTGCGTATCATCTTCGTCCAACAATGCTTGAAGTTCCACATCTTCGTATTTTTTTTGCGGTTTTCCACGTTCCTTGTCTGCAACATCGAAGTCACCACTTTTGAAACGCGAAACCATCGTTCACACGTGTCTTGCGATGGAGCATGTTCACCATAAGCTTCTCGAAGTAATCGGTATGATTCAACAGCAGTTTTCTTCAAATGAAAACAAAAAATTAATGCTGACTGCGAATGCTTTATAGCACAAACTGCATTGGTGCACCATATGTTGTCTGAAATCCGCATTTCATACTTGTACACCTGGTACTATTGATTAGTTTAATTTTAAACGAATTATGTACGCTGTATGTAAAATTAAAGACTAAGTACTCATTTTTTGGCTGATTTTTAATTATTTAATAATACGAGGTAGATGTCAGATATATGTCTTAGATTGTGAACTGTTACAAAAAACAACCCAAAATATATTTTGAAGAACTCCTGTTATCTTTTAAGCATTCTCACATTTCTCTTTTCTCTAAATTTATAGTATTATTTCTGATGTTAACTTTCAAGTTTATTTAACATGAATATTATTAAATTTATTTTTATTATAATTAAAACGCGTCAAGATAACCGAATGGTTTTTACTTTTCAGTTAAAATTGCTGACGCTGTAGATAAAATATTGCTCAAAAACTACAATGCATAACAGCTTTCAAGCAAAAACACCATTATTAAATTAATCCTTTACTTGCAACAGCAATCTTATTTCAGATTATTATGTAAATGTTTCTAATCTGGCTTGACTTCCTTCATTTTTGTTGTTTAAAAACATGCAGATGTTAAATCACAAACTGTTACCACTGAACTATAAACTGGTTTCCCTGCAAAATTAAAAGACAATACTCGTAGTAGTAATTCCAATTCCGGTCATTACTACATTATCTGTAGCACCTTTTATACTAACTGTCGCCTAAACTTACAATGTGGCAAAATCTCATTGACGCGGAAACGGGGCATTAACGCAAAACAGCTGTTGCCTCATGTTGTATGTCGTTATGGTTTCGTGATTCTCTCTTGCAGTTATTAATAGTATATTTTGTCTAAAAATCTTGGGAAACTGAAAAAGGACGAGATCAGTAAATTAATATCTCTTTTTTATTGGAATCACTCTTTGATTTAACTAATTGTTTCAAATACTATGCAACAACTTTATGGGCGTTAATAAATAGTTACTGTCTTTTGGTTAAAAAGATTTAATTCTAATAGACCAAGAGGGCGACCCCCAACTTGTCGACTAACCGTCTGCCTAGTTGTTCATTCTATCGGGCGAGTCGAATAAAAACCTTTAACGTTGATTTTGCTGCCCCCATACCCTGGAATGCCCAGATATGACGTAATTGTTTCTCAAAAAATAAATTACGAGGGTATAATCTATGAAGCTATGAATACTCTTACTCTAGCTTTTCTCGAGTTGTTCCATTCCATATAACAAAAAAACTCAGCAGAAAATTTTTGGCCCCTCTGACTTTCCTTTAGGTATTTGATGGTTGTTGGAACTCAGTGAAATCATAGCTCTCGGTAATGGCTTGACCTGTGCGAGTCTTGTATACCTTACAGTTGTATTGGGACGTTTTTGCCTGCTACAAGTTAGTTCAGGATAGCTCATCCTTCCGTAAAACACTTCGTTAATTATTAACTCGATTTGCTTATGCAAAGAGTTTGAAGTCCCAGAAAACAGCCGTCATCAACTTTCTAGTAAATTACGAGTTTTCGCCTTCTTTGTAGGTAAAAAGCCTTATGTACCCATTGCATCAACTCCTGCATCTGTTCGCCTGTGATGATTCCCGAAAAATGACTCCCATCTATCTCGAAAGCAGCCAAATCTTCTTGGGAAATTTCTTTCCTTGCCATTTTCTGCTATTGTGTAATGAGTTTGGAGATCCATTGTCCAAAAAGTTTTTTATACCTAAATCTTCGTGCACAATCTCGAAAACCATTTCGGTTACTCCAGCTTCTCTTACAAGCACTGTACCTTCATTTGCACCAAATCTCCGAACAGTCTGATGATTCTCTCAGTTTTTGCCTCAACCAGTCTTCCTGATGTGAGGTCATCCTGAATTCAATCTGAGCCGTATCGAAACTATTTAGACCAAAATTTTACTTGAAAATAAGATGAGTCGTCATTGCCGTACACCTGAAGCAACCTTTTATTAATAACTTTTACTCCATTTCCTTCGTTCGTAATACACTTAATCACAGCACGATGCACTAATGTACTTTCACTAATTTCACACATTTCATTCAAGAAAATCGCAAAACTGCAACACAACGAACTTATATAAAATTTCGTGAAAGTACTTCGTCAGTAATTTGACAACAAAACAATTTTTATATAATCTCATTTTCATTGCTAAGTTTAATAACTTAAGAAAATACTATCATACTAACCTAGGCTTAATTATATCTACTATCTCGCTGAAATTTTACTACTTTTATTTTATCTTCTAACTTTCGTAAATGTGAAATATATTTTTAGGAAGTAAAAAATATTGTTTCCGTCTAAAAATACGTTTTAAAATAAAAAAAACGGCCAAGTACAAGTCGGACTTGCGCAATTAATATTCCGTACGGTGATGGTTTTTAAAACAAAAAATTTTGTTACGGAGCTATAAAATGATCAGTGACTTTACAAAACACATCCTAAATGAGTTTTCATGAAAGTTTGTTTCCGATCTTTGTTAAAAATTGATGGCCTTGAAAATTTTATTTTTTTTATATACCAGATAAATTATATTATCGAAGGTAACGCATTCGTGATAATTTTCATTCAATCTACTCTTTATGAAGAATATTCCAGAATTTTTTAAAAATTTTTGATCAGTACTTTTCGAGATAAGAGGGGGACAGCGATTTTTTAAAAATATTATGAAGAAAAATTTATGCGAGTATTACTTCATATATATTTATGAACTCATGTTTTCACAAGCTTTCATTTGATTCACCTGGTAATTTTTTTTTTATTTCTGATTTCACCCCCCTAACTACTAACTCTTTAAGTCAAAATTTTACTTTCAGAACTATACTGTTTTGATTGGGCCATCAATTCCTCTGTTTGTGTCAAATTTCAGCTTTCTATGTCAAATAGTTTCGGAGATAATCGGAACATAACAGACGGACGGACAGACGGGCAAGCAGACGGACAGACAGACGAACAGACGGACACCTAAGTAATTCCATAAGTATTCCGTACGGAACACTAAAAAGTTATTAGGCTTTATAAACTTAAAAAAAAAACATTTTTTATTAGCTAGGGTCCACATAGCTTTTTAGAAAAGATGTAAATTAAGAAATATTTTACTGTAATTATATTTTAGAATATTATTGTAAAATTATCACAATAAATAATTGTATTGTTCTGGAACGGATGCATAAAAAGATTGTTAATAATTCTGTTTCCACGCTTGTTAAATATAATTGATCAGTAAAAGTGATCTTACCGTTTCTCTTGGCTAATTGATACGACCTAAATTACAACGTAGATTTAATCTCCAATCTGAGACAATTCTTTGTCACTATAATAATAACATTTGTTTAAAACTTAAGACCTAGAGACACGGAAACATTTGATAATTCAGCAGGCTATCTCAGCCAGACCGAAACAAAATTAACATAAAAATTAATATAAAATGTAGGAGACAAAATAACGCATTTTTGTATGCCTGTTTTCTGCTAAATTTTTCTATAAACATACACTCAAAAATAAATGTGGATTTCTGTAAAAAGAAATCTGTGTATCTCTATGTCTTAAGATTAAATTGTACTCATTTTATTTTCCAGTCTAATTTAACTTTCATTACATAATTAAATACGTTTCTAGTCTCATTGCTTCAAGAAGTAAAACAATCAGTTACTGTTGCTGTAATTACCTAACCTACTGAATTTTTAAGTAACTTTAAAACAGAAGTTCAATTTCCCGAGAGATTTTCAGTCAGCATCAAGAATTTATCCCTACCGGGAGCTTGTAATCAGAATCTCTTTGAATGAATTTTTCAACGAATAATAGAACTGATTTCATATTTAGATTTTGTTAGAAATTTTAAATTTATAAAACCCCAAAGCTCTTTTTAGAAGTGCAAACATGGTAGTATTCTTTACTTTTTCTCTAAATATTTTAAATGATTTTTTTCTTTTATATAATCACTGATGAATTAACAAATATAATTATACAGTAAATAAAATTAAAATACGGTTTTCAATCCGCCGCAATGCCATCTCTATTTAATAACTATTAATTATATAAATTACTGATGAAATAATGAACGCTATACAACATTTGCACAATACCAAAGAACCAGAGGACGACGAAATACTCGTAACTGTAGAAATGATAAGGTATGGAGGGATATCGATGATACAATCTCTTCAAGCTCTATTTAACAAGTGCCTTATAGAAACTAAAACACCAACACCTTGGATAAATGCCTTGATTGTGCTTATTTTTAAAAAGAGGAACAAATTTAAATTGGAGAATTACAGTGCCATCAGCCTGTTATTGGTACTATACAAAATTCTCACAAGAATCATAACATATAGATTTACGAAAAAATGACGAAGCGGGATTTAGACGGGGATACAGCACTTTGGTCCATTTTCAAACAATTAGACTACTAGTGGAAAAAGCAAATGAATATAAGGTCACCTTGTGGATAGCAATGGTTGACTACGAAAAAGCATTTAATTCCATGGAGATATGGGTAGTCCTTAACGCCTTAAGTAATAGCAGAGTCGACAAAAGATACACATCTCTTCTTGAACACATATAAAAATGCCACATCACAAATAATGCTTGAAGAAAAAACAAATGAAATCAAAAAGAGGAATTAGACAAGGCAGCTTAATATCCCCAAAGCTATTCACGTTGGCTCTAGAAGATATGTTTAAACCGCTAAAATGGAAAAATAAAGAAATACTAATAGACGGGGAACAATTACCAGGTGTACAAGTATGAAATGCGGATTTCAGACAACAGATGGTGCACCAATGCAGTTTGTGCTATAAAAATTTGACACTGCGCCATTTTGTTGTGTCATCAACAAGTGTCAGACGGGCACGAGTGAAAAATTGGAAAAGTGTGTGCATAGTGTTGTGTTGTTGTGTTCAATATGTCGAAATTTATACCGAACAAAGAGCATTCGCGGACAGCATTAATTTTTTGTTTTCATTTGAAGAAAACTGCTGTTAAATCATACCGATTACTTCGAGAAGCTTATGATGAACATGCTCCATCGCAAAATACGTGTGAACGATGGTTTCGGCGTTTCAACAGTGGTGACTTCGATGCTGCAGACAAGGAACGTGGAAAACCGCCAAAAAAATACGACGATGTGGATTTGCAAGCATTGTTGGACGAAGATGATTCGCAAACATAAAAACAACTCGCCGAGCAATTGGGCTGTCAACAAGCTGTTTCCAATCGGCTACGAGAGATGGGAAAGATTCAGAAGACCGGTAGATGGGTACCACATGAGTTGAACGACAGACAAATGGAAAAGCACAAAAACACGTTTGACATTTTGCTCGCTCGGTACAAAAGGAAGTCATTTTTGCTTCGTATAGTTACAGGGGATGAAAAGTAGATTTATTTTGAGAATTTCAAGCGAAAAAAATTATAGGTAGACCCAGGCGCACCATCCACATTGACCGCAAGACCGAATCGCTTTGGCAGAAAGACGATGCTCTGTGTTTGGTGGGACCAGAGGGGCGTGGTCTATTGTGAGCTGTTAAAACCTGGGGAAACGGTTAATGCTAAACGTTACCAACAACAATTGATCGATTTGAACCGTTCGCTGCTTGAAAAAAGGCCAGAATACCGAAAGAGGCAACACAAAGTCATTTTTCTTCATGACAATGCTCCATCACATACGGCAAAACCAGTTCGCGACACGTTGGAAGCACTCAGCTGGGAAGTTTTACCCCATGGGGCTTACTCACCACTCCTTCCGATTATCACTTCTTTGCATCGGTGGGTCACGCACTTGCTGAGTAGCGCTTTGGTTCGTACGAAGATGTGAAAAAATGGCTCGATGAATGGTTCGCAGCAAAAGGGGAAGATTTTTACTGGCGTGGTATTCATAAATTGCCCGAAAGATGAAAAAAAGCGATGGAGCATACTTTGAATAAAGCACTTTTTATCATTCTTCCAAATTTAACATGTTTTTTTTAGAAAAAAAATCCTCATTTCATACCTGTATACCTGGTAAATCACTTAAGGTTCGTAGATAATGTCACTTTGATCGCCAACACAAAAGAAGAATTACAAGAAATGCTGATATAACTAAATACCAACTCTCGAGAAATAGGTGTAAAAATAAACTTTACCAAAACCAAATATTTGAACAACGAAACTGAAGATACCAGCCAGGAATTGTTAATAGAAGGTAAAAGAATAGGAAAAGTTCAAACAATTTTATAATAAATAAAAAATAATTTAAAGGCTAACTTTGATACTCGTTAGCTTGGTTTGCGTTCGGAAGGTTACAATCGACATTTAAATTGGAGATCACAAATGCAATAAAAGCCAGAGAGTTCGATCAATATGTATTGCCGGTATTAACGTATGACACTGAAACGTGGGCTTTAAATAAAAGTATAATATATTAATTCCGGGTAACCCAAAGAGTCATAAAGAGGAGAATGCTAAATATTAGACTCCAAGATCATATTTCTAACATCCTGGATACGAAGAAGATCAAAAGGGACAGATGTAATAAAATGAATATGTATATTAAGGTGGAATTTAGCTGGCATATCGCAACGATGAATGATAACAGATGCATACGTCGTATAGTTGAATGAAGGCTTAGACAACATAATAGATGCAGAGGTAGACCACAGACAAGACAGACGGGGGATCGTTGGATGCAAAAGGCAAACAACAGAGCTCAGTGGAGACAACTTGGGGAGACTTACATCCGACTATGGATGGGATAAGCTAATGATGATAATGATACTCTTATGATTAGAAAGCTCGAAAGTCCTAGGATTCTGTCATACGTAAGCGACTAATCCTAGCGACGTGGGCTGTACATGTGACAAAAATTTGCGAGGTCCAAATATGTAGACTTGAGTATTTGTTATTTATTTTTACAATTGGAAAGGTTCTCTAACCTTTATTGTATTGGGGCAAATTCCCATCTAGCAAAATGAAAAAGCTGCCAATCTCCAATTTTATTTTAATTATTACCAGTAGTTATATTTAGGAAATTCTATTAGAATAAGAATTTTGCCCTCTGCTTCCGATTTCACTAGAAATTCTAAAATAGTGTCACTATTTTCATTAAAAAAAATATACTGACCGATCCCTACATATATATATATATATATATATATATATATATATATATATATATATATATATATATATATATATATATATATATATACATATATATGTATATGTACATATATATTTATATATTTTCAGGATTCTAACCATATTATTTTTCGAAAACAGTTTAATGGCCCACTACTGTGACCCAGAGGAGATAGATAAAAAAAGATTAAGAACTTCTCGAAAACAAAAATAACTTAAATCACCTTGACAGAAATCATATCATGTGACTTTTCTAGTTTTGGTGGCATAGTTTTTAAGTAAACCTTTTTTTTTGTTTATTTTGTATTTAAAAATGATGTACAAACAGTACACAAGTATTCAGCAATAAATTGTAAATTCTGTTCTCGTTTCTACAGGATATTAATAGAGTTTTAAAGTGTTTTTTTCAACACGTGAATAACTTTAAAACAATTTAAAAAAAAATGTGGTAATAAAATATGTCTTCCCGATTTCAGAAATCCCACAAACGTTTTAACAGTCTTCCTAGCAACTTATCATGATCACTTAGAATGGGTTAGAAACACGTAGGTGTCCAAAAAGACACTTTGTTATTGCTTTCACTTATAAAGCCACTTTAATTACCCGCCGTTGACTTAAGAGGGTGTTGTCAGATGTTTTTGAGTGCCAACAATGTACGTATAACCAGGTTCAAATTTTTCTTCAGATGTTTAAGAGAATTGATATTCCAAGCTCTGGTCTCAAATAAGAATTTAGCAAAACGTATGATAATTTTCGATCCTCGTTAGTGGGGACGGGATTTTTATTCGATGTCTCGATAGTCATCGATATATCGAATAGCAATAGGTGATTCCAAAAATTTTCGATATATCGGTAATTGTCAGTATATCGATATTTCGATTTATCGTTACTTATTGATATATATCGATAGTTGTCGATATATATTGACATATCGATTGTTATCGACATATCTATAATTATGGATAATCATTGATATATCGATAGTTAGCACTTATTTCCCCCCGATAATACATTTTTTTCAATAGTAACTACCGATGTCGATAACTATCGACATATCAATAACCGTCGATTTATCAATAACTATTTAGAAGTATCGATATATCGATAATTTAGAATTATCATTAGATAGATTTTTATCGACTAACGAAAAGTAAAATAAATCATTGCTTATCTCTACTCTTTAGTTATAAGAAACACAATTGATACAGCATTAATTCGTAGCAAAACCCATCTAAGCTAATGTTATTTCTAAAGAAAATTTTAATTAACAATTTTTATCACAAAATATTACAATTTTTTCTCTATTTTCATTACGTAAAAAAATATACACATTCAAGAAATAACAGAAAATACAATTAATGAGATTTTTGCGGAAAATGCGATACATTTATCGGAAATCCATGCAGTTCTTGCATACTATATATATATATATATATATATATATATATATATATATATATATATATATATATATATATATATATATATATATATATATATATATATATATATATATATATATATATATATATATATATATATATATATATATATATATATGAATTCATATCGTTATTAATTTAATTATCAAAACGTTCAGTTCCATTATACATACATGTTAAATTTACAATACGCAACCAGCCACAACCACAACACACATTATTTCAAAAACGGAGATTTTTAATTGCGACACCATTTTGTATATTTATTATCAGATATAACTTTCGCTGTAACATTTTCCTCTCGTTGTAAATACAGCCCTCGTTTAAGCTAATTACTTTATATCATTATTTGTTTTACAGGCTTGTTTAATAATTTTAAAGATATGACATTGAATAGTACATAGTAAATTATTGTTAAATTCAATTAAAATTGTGATTAAATTCTTTACAATAAATATGCCAGAAAATACTTAAAAAACATATTAGTTTTTCGTCCTTCTAAACAATTATTTACTTATTGGTATTAAACATAAAAAACTATACAAAGATTTCTTCGATGATAATTATTATAAATTGACGTTGGCAACTTTGAAGAACTGACGTAAATAACTGGAATGGATTTGGGAATTAACAATTTTCCTTGCATAAGAGTTGTGGTAATGTCATTTTTCAGTGCATAAAAGGACAGGTGAATATAATTCTAGTTGTTTAAAGAGACCGCTAAGAAAAATAAATATTTACAATACTCTAAAACATTTTCTATGTAATTAAACAAAATAACTAGTTCAGGTTCAAGTTCCAGGTAAAAAATAGTCAAAATATACACTCTTGTTCTAAAGTTCTAGAACATTGTCTGTCAAACCTAGTCGAAACGTTTTTAAAGAGTTCTACAATATTCTACCCACCTATCAGACAAAATCAATATATTTTCACAAATACACGTATATTAAATGTTCTTTATGAAAATCAATCGAAATACAGAATTTTTAGTAAATTCGAATACATTGTGGGACGGAATAAATACAGTTTTTGTATAGTTTCTAGAACTATGTTCAAACTGATTACCGATAATAATAACACATCATTTTTATGAAGTCCTGGAACATTCTGACCACACATATCTCGTGTTTAAACCTAAACATCTGTACTTTAATAGCAAAATCTGAAAAATTTGAACTACAAATCAATGAATTAATTAACAGTTAATCACTAAATACTATTTTTTTTACAATTTTAAGAAATTAAACAGAAAATCCAGTCTATTACTTTATTCAACACTGCACCCTTTTTTCTGCATGTTAGCTATCTATGCAAATATCGGCACAACAGACAATAAGATAAGAAGTTGTCCAACTCGACAAAGACCTGAAAGAAATTCTATCATAGGGTGACAGTAATCAAGTAGAATTTAACGCTACAAAAACCCAGACCGCAAAGTTAATGTTGCAAAACCTGACATAGTTATGTCTGGATACTCCATTCCTCTAACATCGTCACTCCATTTGCTGGGTGTTAACTTGAGAGTAAATATGTACAACCGTTCAAAATTTAGGCAGCAATTTTTTCTAAAAAAATTGACGTTAGTTATGTCAAAACACTTTATTTCATTTTAGTGCAGTAAAAAAGGTCAAAATAATGATAGGCATTATTTAGATATAACAATATTACGATCTTATCCTCTCTGGGGTATCACCACGAAAAACTCTTGCTCATTTGTGTGTGTTTTTTTAAGCTTAAAATGTGAATAACTCCAGTTATATAAGTCGGAGCAAGACAAAAAAACTAAACTCTTCGTAACGAAATTTCCACCAAATCATCGTTGATTTTTTCTCACTCAACTATATACATAACCTACAAAATTGAAAAAACAGGCAAAAAACTATTTTTTTTTTCATTTTATTATACAGGTCGACTAAGTGAACCGATCGGCTCGAAACTTTCAGAAAATATGCCTTTTGTTATAGCAAAAATACCCTGAAATTTTGGTACAAAATATTGAACCCAGTGGGCACAATTAAATTTGTTATTTAAATTTTGAATTGCCCGCCATTTTATGCCATTTCGTCCAAAATGGATCTTTTTTTCAAAATTTAGGTCTCGACGCCAGCTTTCCGATTCCTTAAAAAAAATTATTTTTGGAATCATTTTAACCGTTTTTTTTTACATTTCTTCATGAATCAAGCAAAAACAAATGCGTTTTTTCGGTCATTTTTACGTTAACGAAAATGATTTTTTTTTTAGATAAAGGTCTCGCAATTCACTACCAGATGTGATAAATAATTTTCAATTTTTTTGTTCAAAATGACCAAAAACGCATTTGTTGTTATTTGATTAATAAACAAATGTAAAAAAAGAACAGTTAAAGTGCGATATCATTTTAAAAAAAATAATGGCATCGGAAAGCTGGCGTTGAGACCTAAATTTTTTTAAAAGAAAGATCCATTTTGGACTATGGCACTTCAAGTTTTAAATAACGAATTTAATTGTGCCCACTGGGTTCAATATTCGTTCACCAAAATTTCAGGGTATTTTTGTTCTACAAAAAGCATATTTTCTCAAAGTTTCAAGCCGATCGGTTCAGTTAGTCCACCTGTATAATAAAATGAAAAGAAAAAAAAAACAGTTTTTTGCCCGCTTTTTAATTTTGTAGGTTACATACCCACGTGGGCTACTTAAACGAGGATTTGTTGGAAATTTCATTACGAAGAATTTGATTTTTTGTCTCGATTCGACTTATATAACTGGAATTATTCACATTTTAAGCTAAAAAACGTGTTTTGAAAAGTTAAATTGTTTATAAACAAAAGAGCACAAGTTTTTCGTCCAAAACTCAGGACAATACTCCTGGTGATACCCCATAGAAGATAAAATCATAATATTGCTGTATCTAGACTGTACAATTTCAAATGCTTTTTTTACTGCACTATTAGTATTGTCAGTCCACCCATCAGACTTTAACTTGGAAGCAAATTTGTTTTGGCATGATCATATTGTTTTCTTTGCTATGCATCTAAGGCTCTGCTCCGAAACATACCCTGCAATTGTTGTATTATATCTGGAAGGTATAAGATAGTATTCGTCAGATTAGGAACTCGGAAATCGAGAAAACATTGATGACTTAAGTCTATTCTACAAATACTTTTATTGGAATTATTCTATGGATGTATGTATGATGCTTGATTCCTTTGAGGACAGCACGTACTTAAAATACATGCATGTCACTCCTCGTACCACTCTCTTCAAAACCACATCCTTTTGAAATAACCTGCCCAGGACTGTTTCCCCGACCACGTGATATCTACAGTGATTCTAAACCAAAGTTATAAATCGCTCTGTTCCTTGCGGAAAAGATACCTTAAATAAATAGAAAAAATGCATTATCTAAAACTTATAGCTTGTTTTATTATTGTTAATATAAGTTATATCTTACGTATTGTTTACACTTTTGAATTTTTGTATAGATCGTTAAAGAATAAAGTATTGAAAAGTACAATGCCGTTGTTTTCGACAACTTAATTACCCAATGTTTGAATAACCTAGAGTGTAAAAGCAGTTTTTTTCTATCCTGTTGTATACTTGCATTAAGCATGCAGGGCATTTTTAAGTTAATATATTGTTGGGGATTATAACAGGTACTAACTAAAATAAGGCACTTCGCTAAACATAACCTACACGAAAGTTGAATTATAAAGGAATTAAAGTGTTTTGGAATTATATTATAGAAAACTAAATCACGACGCAAGATGAACTTTAAGAGCAGGTCTGCAATAGATCAAAACAGACCGCTGAACTCCCAGTTGTGTGTAACCACAGTAAACATAAAACACAGTAGCGACGCTCAAGAAACTTTTAAGGTCCTGTTTTTTTATCACGCATGCCTCCCCCACAACAACATGGCTGTCAGCGCGTTCGCGGGTTGTGTTTACATCTAGATTTCAAGGAGAATCTTTTTATAACGAACTCCGAAATTCATTATTAATAATTTTCCAATAAGTAAATAACTCGTTTGACGTTATAATTGAAAATAATTATAAAAAGGATATCAAGAGGAAGTTTTTGTTGTGCGGTTAGTACTTGTAAAAATATATGTGGTGTCTCTAAAGGAGTTAGTTTTTTTTAGGTTTCCGCAAGATCCTAAAAGGTAATTTATTCATAATTCTTTATTTCTATTATGCAATATATTATATAAAGATTATGATAATTGTGTTTTCATATTATACAAAACCACTTTCGCTTCCAATATGCGTAAAAATGAACCTACGTCCCTTTTCAGATGATTCATTGAATACTTGGCAAGCATTTTTGATATTCCCATCTTGCCAAAATTTCTTGACTGTGTACCTTTCATTTATCCACGGCTCATTTAAGTAATATATCCATAGTTTCTACTCATTTTCGGTATCTCTGTGTGGCTTGTCGCAGCCTTCAGGATTATATGCAAAATTAGAATTATTTTTTCCATAAAAGTAAGTTATGAACAATACGCCTTACTGCTTGTTTGGTTTTGTCTATCAGCTGAAGTTCTTTTCTACCTGGTCTCTTTTTTGGAGAGTCTATACCTCCCTCCTTTTCTTCTCTTTAAATTCTGTAAACTGTGGCGTTACTAACTCCGGTCATTAAGGGAGATTTTGTCACACAATCGTTCACACTTAAATCACAATTTTGATCGTTTTTAACACAGTCAAATGCATTTTTAACTATACGCTTTTCATTATGGGTTAGCTGCCCGAACTTTTGGCGTTCCTCTGGAGAAGAAATTTTGTTAACACACTAACTGACTTGTGACTAACTGGCTTGACACTTGGACACGCTGCTGTAAATATATATTTATAATTGGGGCAACAGGAAGGTATGTAAATAAAATGATTTGATCGACAATGAAACTTCGTTACAAAAGAGCATTGTTACCTGAAAATTACCTGGAAATAGATAGCACGCCTCTGTTATAAGACCGTCGGTCAGTCCACTGGCATTTTTATCAGTTTTAAATAAATAGAGTATAGAGATACATTTTATTTATAAAACTATTGGATGTTTTATTATTATTAAGTATTGGTTTATGTTATTCGATTTTACTTTTTTTCAGAATCTAGGGCAGAATTATGGTTATCAGCATGTGACCGACCAGAGGTCAATTTGGAAATTGAAAACCTATATAACACATATGGAATATGTGGAACTTTCTAAAAAAAAATTTTCTCTTTTTTTCCTTCCTTTTAATCAGCAAAATTCATTTTTATTTTACAGAATAGAATTTTTCTTGAAAGAAGGAATCTGAATATTACAAAAACTCGCGGGCATCATACCAGCAATATGGCGTCAAATCATGTGATCATTACAAACTCGAACGTCTTGAGATCCAAGGTGCCGAGTCGGACTGTCGCTACTGTGCTTTATGTTTACTGTGGTGTAACTCTGTTGTCTATAACTTCCACTTTCCTTAGATGAGCAGTCTTCGAAAAGTATAGGAAAACAAAGAAAAAAATACTGTATAAATGGCATTGCAAAATGTTAAAGTTTAATAACAGGATATAACTAAACACAATTTATATAATTTTAGAGAGACTTTTAAAGATTTTTGCTATATTTGGCAAAATGATATTATTTAGTGAGTAATATAACCAGATAAAAATAATACCCAAACTTACTATATACCCTGTATATCATTTATAAGTATTTTCAGTTGTCTTGTGAGGTATTCTTTTTGCATAAAATTAATTAGTAATTAGGTCAAAGGGGGGCATATGAATAAACGGTTATAGTGAAAATCCCTATCACGTAAATGATGAAACGATGTGGCCGCAAAACGATTTTCAAACAATCTAATTTTAGAATCGCCTGCTTTATTCCCAGTTTCTGTCGACCCATTTAGATGGATATTAAAAAGCCTCCCCTTATCTAAAATAATAATTGTCTGTATGTATATTGGAAGTTCGATGTTATAGCAAGTGAAAACCAACAATTTTAGTAATTAAATTAGTTAATTAAACTGAGCAAATGGGATACAACTGTTATTTTTAATAAAATGAATGTTCTATGAAAGTATTTATAGTTATTATAATTAAGTAATTCAACGTTCAAAATATTTAAAGCATTAATAAATACGTAAATTACCCTGATTTATCGCTCTATAAACTACTTTTTCTTTGATTACAAGAACAAAAATTTTAAAGATGCTTTCTGTAAATTAAATCAATGTTAGTCGGTAATATACCAGGTTCAACTAAAATTACCGACAATTTGTCAAACTACTATAAACAACTAATACCGTGAAACAGTGTTAAGGGAATAAAAAATTACAGTTATTACCAATTTTCCAGAAAACGATGTAAAAAAGAAAGTGAAAAAATAATCGAAGGGCTTATTGTAAGGCAGTTATAAACCACAAAAATAACATTTTGAGAAACAAAGTTTTGTTTCAAATCGATTAAATATTTTTTTAATATAGACATAGATTTTTACACGTCAGGAATACCTAGTCAACTGAGTAAAAAAATTTGATTTTTAGAATTTTACATTGTCTTTTAGCATGTTATCTTAAGAATATTTCCTGTAAATTTCATAAGAATCGGTTAAAAATTGACGAAGTTATAGCAGTTTAAAAGAAGTGTCGTGGCGTAGAGTGCTCGGTAGCGAACAGCTGTTCTCGGGTCAGCCTTCGCCGACCTTAACTCGATTTTAATGTACTTTAAATTTTTCTTTTATAATATAATATAACTAGCCATGCCCGCGCCTCCGCTCGCGTGGACTTGATTCACTATTATCGTCACTGCTTATTCCTTATGTTACCTAACGTAATAAAATACATCCTATAATCTGGCCAGAGAACATATACACGTAAATCGGTTGGTTCTCCAGTAATAAGCGCATTAACGGACAGACCAACAGACAGAGACGTTGCATTTTATATATATTATAGATTATAGAAGAGATTCTTCAATTGTACTTCTTAGAAATAGTGTCCGACCGAAAGTCAGTTTTTTTGCCGAGGTCGAAGCCGATTGTTCAGTTCCTGGCATAACCTTCGACCGAAGCCGAAGATTCAATCATACTTAGAAATCTGAGAACAATGACTAAAAGGTATACATAACAATGCAAATTCTGTATTGTTATTTTATGTAGTATTGATAATAATTGTAATTACGATACGATAAAAACTCGTATATAGGTACATTAAATAAATAAATTACACATTTTCAAAAATGATAAACTCAGTTTTATTCATATTTATTTATTGAAATGAAATATAACAGTACCATAGTACCAAACCAGGTTTTGAACAATGTAATTTACCTAAAGCCAATGATATTATTTAGCAACTATAAAATATATATATATAAGAAAATTTAACAGTAACAGACTTAATTAGATTAGAATCTGTCTCACACGAGTAAATTGTTTATCAAGTATTTAGAGTTATAGGTTAGGCCAATCAAACACACATTTTTTTGTCTTACGTTAGCTTATAGATAGTAATACTGTCATTTTTATTTAACATAATAAAAACAAACTTCAATCATCGTATTTAACATAAAATATTCTACAGTTTTTCAAATAAGAGATCTGCTGCACTCACCTCATTTGTAATAGTTCCTTAGTTTTTGTCTTTTCGACGGCTGGATGCAAAACTCTGGCTTCGGCCGGCTATTGCCGAAGGTGCTTTTTTTGGCCTAAGCCGAAACTTCGGTCGGACATTACTTAGAAGGGACAAGACATTCACATCTGTTATTCTAAGGTTCCATATTCGAAACTGGGAGTTTGTTCATACTTTCATGATTTATTAGAAGCTATGAAGGTGGCTATTTGGTCAACTTGTTAGCATTACAGCTTGACTGATGAACATCCACAACACCAACACTGTCCTAAAGGAGAAGAATCGGAAGATAAAAATAGTATCGTTTTTTCCCACGATTATTGCCACCTATTGTTCTTGAAGCCATAAAACCAATTTACGAGCACTTGAGTAAAGAAGGATTATTAGGGCAATGTCTCGGCGGTTTTACCCAAAATAATAAGGAAAGTTACATTCAAATTGTTTGGAAGATCCTCCCAAAAATCATTCCTAGTGGCAACAAAGTGGTTGAAAATGGCTGCTTATATAGCAGCATGCATTTTTAATGAGGGGAAAATGGCGTTGTTAAATATATTGGCCCCTAGGAGAGTCCGTTGTGGCCGAAATGCACATGACTGCGCAGCTAAAGTGGACGGAGAACGAGTTGACCTGACCGAGCACAATTGCTACAAAGTACAACAGAAGCTAAAATGCGTCATAGACAAGAACAAATTAGTATCCTAGAAGCTTAAATAGTTGATGAATATTCAGCATATCACCTTGGAGTCGATGATTCGTTTACAGGCAACAATTTACTTTTGTAGTACTGCTTTTTTCATTCGTTTTTCAAACTTAAACGCATTTTTCTCGAACCTACTTTTTCTTGAAAATCGCCTGGCGGTGTGCCAAGATATCTCAAAAATCACTGAACGAATTTTGATGTTTGGTACGTATTTTCTCTATACATATTGATTGTCTTTGTACGAAGACATTTTTATTTTATCAAGAATTTTATTTTTAATTAGCAAAAATGTAAAATGCGGTAACGTCATTTCTTCGCTTTTTTGTTTAAACCAATGCCATTTGTTGAACATTTAAAAAAAAAGTCCTTCGTTCAAAGAAAAGATCGATCCTCTAGTAACTAATTTCTTTGAAAATTTTGATTTCATATGTTTCAGCTCCCAGTAATCGTGCACACTACAGTGCTCCTTGGAAAAAAGGGTTGAGAGGAACGGGTGCAGTGTCGCCATTTTTTTTTAAATTAAAATTTCACAAATTGTATTTTAGCTATGTATTATTATATATAATAAAAACCTGATTTATATTGTAATTAATTTTTTCTTAGGTTTTAAGATCATGTTACGACACTGTTTTTCTTTTTATTATTTATATTTTATTACATTTTTATATTTTTGTTTAGGGAGTGATTTAAATTTTTAAACAGTATACCGTGTTGCTGACCTAACTTATTTAGCTTGCATTGATTTTGCATCCCGTAAGTGAGCCATTTTAAAGACGTTACTTTGAAGAAGGGGCAAAAGATATATAAGCGGCCATATGGAATTTTTAAGGGTTTTTTCCTCCGAGATGCAGTAACGGCTTTTTTCTCCAGCATGCCGTAGTGGTTTTATCCTTCCGTCATGCCGTAATGCAGTAACGGCTTTCTTTTTTTTCTCAGTGAGAGAGTTGTGTTTTATCTTCGTCATCTTCGTCAAGCCGTAGTAGGCTTAGTCTTTCATCTTGCCGTAGTATTGTGGCCTTTTTCCAAGCTTAAAATATTCTGCTCATCCTAAGGAATTTCGGGTTAAAAAGTGATCAGCTACCCAAATGAGATTAGAAGAGTGGCAGGTGACACAATATCTGGATGAGAATCTTACCAGGAGAGGCCAAACAGCTTATGGAAAACCTACGAGGTGAAGCCAATCAGTAAGTCATAAGCACACCAGTTTAAATATCTCACTTCCTGTCTGGAACGTGTGTTTCCAACAACTACCCCACACGTGAAATCCGCGAAGTTAATTTTACAAACTTTTAGATCGTGTTTTTTGAAGTCTTTTGCTTTTTATTTAGGATCGATAATTCATAGAACTCTAGTTTAAATGTATACACTCTCATAGCCTAAGGGATTTTATTTAGTTAATGTAATTTTAAGAGTCTAATAACTGCAAGAATTTTTATTTTGTTAATATACTTTTCCCTGTGTTAATGCAGCTCTTTCTTTCAGGACGTATAGGTTGTCCGTAAATTAATTTTATTTCAACAACTAAATAACGCTTCAGTATTTTTTCGTTTTTTCAGCTGAAGTTAGATTCTTTTTATTCTAAAATGAATGGTGCCCAAAAACAGTACAACCAAATTTTAAACAACTATAGAGACTATTTTCAAAAGGCGTACAAAAATTACCTCGATCTCCATGTACTCTACCAGTAAAAAACAAGCTAGCTTATATCTAGTTTTTGCTCTATCAGTAATAATATCCACTCAATCCATTCTGAAAAATTAAGATATACATAAAGGGGAAATAACTGCTTCTATTTAATAAATAAAATATTTATTAAAAATAAAGAAAGTTGGGGCTGTACAAAATAACGCCGCAATGAGAAGTTACAAAATAGCGCTCCAACGTGAAGCTACAAAGATAGCGCCTCAACCAAAGGCTATAAAATGACATCTCAACGTGCCAGGCTATAAAATAATGAATAGTTTCGCTAAGAAAAATTCCCAAAAAAGTGCTTTTTTTTTTTTTCAGCTCCTTGACTAGGTATATGCCCTTTTAAGTGAAAAACAAGTATCAATAGTTTTTATTTTAGGCTTTACTAATTTAAAATATGAATAAACTAGCCGTGCCCGCGGCTCCGCTCGCCTAGACTTGGTTCACTACTATCGTCAATGCTTATTCCTTATGTTACCTAACGCAAAAAATATCTGCCATTAGTTCCCCTTATGTCCCATTATTTCTCCTTATCTCCCATTATTTCTCCTTACCTCCCATTATCTCACCTTATCTCCCATTATCTGGGCTTGTCTCGACTTATCTCGCAATATTTCTCGTTATCTCCCATATTTCTCCTTATCTCCCATTATCTCACTCCCATTATCTCACCATAATTCCCATTATCTAGACCTACCTCTGCTTATCTCCCATTATTTCTCCTTATCTCCCATTATTTATACTTATCTCTCATTATATAAAACATATTTATATATTTATAAAAACATGTAAATCGGATAAAGGGTTCTCAAGTAATAAGCGCACTAACGGACAGACAGACAGACACAGAGACGTTGCATTTTATATATATTATATTCTTTGCAATATGATATTGTTCCATATTTAATGGTTTAGGCAGTGTATTGCAAGAGAACGCGCTAACGGTAACTTTTTTTTCGACTTGATTCACTATTATCGTCACTGCTTATTCTTTATATTACCTAATGCATTAAAATATGTCCTATAACATGGCCAGACAACATATGTATATTTTAAAAAAAAGCACGTAAGTCGGATAAGTGATTCTCCAGTGATAAGCGCACTAACGGACAGACAGACAGGCAGAGAAACAGACAGACAGAGAGACGTTGCATTTTATATATATTATAGATAGAAGATTATAGATAACCTGGCCAGAGAACAAATCTATTAATTATATTTTTATTATTATAGATATCCTTTGCTACATGATATTGTTCCATATTTATCGGATAAGTGGTTCTCCAGTGATAAGCGCACTAACGGACAGACAGACAGACAGACAGAGAGACGTTGCATTTTATATATATTATAAATACAGATTATTATTATTATTATATAACCTGGCCAAAGAATATATGTATGAATTTAAAAAAAAAACACGTAAATCGGATAAGTGGTTCTCGCGTGATAAACACACTAATGGACAGACAGACAGACAGAGAGGCATTGCGTTTTATATATATTAGAGATTATAGATATTCTCTGCTACATAATATTGTTCCATACTTAATGGTTTAGGCTGTGTGTTGCAAGAGAACGCGCTAGCGGCCAATTTTTTTTTCCGACTTCATTCACTATTATCGTCACTGTTCATTCCTTATGCTAACTATCGTAATAAAATATAGCTTATAACCTGGCCAGAGAACATATATGTGTTTAAAAAAAAAAGTACGTAAATCGGATAAGTGGTTCTCCAGCGCACCAACGGACAGACAGACAGACACAGAGAGACGTTGCATTCTATATATATTATAGATTATAGAAGAATACCTTCATAATAATCAAAATATAATATATGTAATTAGCATTATAGATTGTACCTGAAAAAATTTGGGAAATCTTAGTGAACTTCATTTGATGATTGTATAAAAAGGACCTTAGTATTTATTTACTTTTTTTGTTCTAGGTAAGTGCCTACACTACTGAGGAAGGTAAAAAATGAGTAGACTACATTAAATATTATTCTTAATTACTGACGGGTAAGTAATACTTTAAACGTACAGGAGAGACAATACAAAATTAATTTCTTTTTGAAAGTTGAATGGGGAAAAATGACATTATAACTATGCTATAAATTATTCGAATATGTATGCGCTACCAACATAATCTGGATACTGAAATGATAACTCTTATATTGTAATCTTTAAGTTAGCGTATTGAAACATTTTCGAAATAATAAGCTCGATTTTCAAAACTCATTCTCAAAGTCAATTGACAGCAAAAATATTAAAGCAAAAAATAAATAAAAACATACAAAGTGTCATGTATATGTTATGCTTCGGAAACTCATTATTAAAGATTTTACTTTACGAGTTTGTGTTTGCATTTATGATCTCGGTCCAGCTTTCAGCTTATAAACAGAAACTTTCACCCTAATTTTCTGCCGCCTTATAGCTAATTCTCGGATGCTGTAAAGTTAAGCCGATTTAATGTTCTGGAACTACTCCGTATAATCTTTCTGTATGTTAATGGTAAAAAATGTAAATATATTAAATATTCATTTAAGAGACAAGGCGGTCACATGGCACGTCGAGTGCCCTGTAATTATAGATATTAATTACCAGCTACCAATTCTAAACTGATCCTACATACTGTCAGTTTGTATAAACGATTCAGTCGTAAGCAAATAACCGGTCCAGTGCAAGTTGGACTTACGCACTTAGTGTTCCGTACGTTGATTGCTTTTAAAATAAAAATTTTCGTTACGGAGGTATAAAATAATCAATGACTACACAAAACACATCCCAAATGAGTTTTCAACAATTTTTTTTTCCGATCTTCACTGAAAATGGGTGACCTTGAAATTTTGTATTTTTTATATACCAGATAGATTATTAAAGGTAAAGCACTCGTGATAATTTTCGTTCAATCTATACCTTGTGAAAAATATTTCAGAATTTTTTCAAAATTTTTTGTTCAGTACTTTCGAGAGGGGCGACAGCGATTTTTTACAATTTTTTAAAAATAAAACAAAGAAAAGTGTGTGCAAGTATAACATTATATATATTTTTGAACTCATGTTTTTACAAGCTTTCATTTGACACCCCACTCGATGACCCGGTATTTTTTTTTCACTTCCAATTTTACCCCCAAAAGTAACTCCTTAATTCCAAATTTAACTTTCAAAACTACACGGCTCTGATGAGGCCATCAATTCCTATATTAGTGCCAAATTTCAACTTTTTATGTCAAACAGTTTCGGAGAAAATCGGGTGTTACAGACAGGCAGACGGACACCGAAGTGTCTTATAAGTGTTCCTTACGGAACACCAAAAATGTCTAATATTCTTTTTCTCTGGTCCTTTAGTGACAAAAGAAATACAAATTTGATATTTTATATGACGGAAAAAAAAAGATACAGGTGTTGTTCCAAAGTAAATTGAGATGTGTATGCTTGCTTCGTCGATTACGTCAAAGCTTTTGAGTGAGTACAACACCAAAAACTCATGGAAATATTGAGTAGTATTGTGATCGACGGAAAAAATTTAAATATAATATCACGCCTATACTGGGATCAATCGTCGTATATAACAGTAGATGAGGAACAGTCGGATGTCATAAATATATTGCGGGGTTTGAGGCAGGGATACGTGAGGTCCCCGATATTGTTCAACGTCTACTCAGAATACATATTTAGAAAAGCGCTTGAGAATGTGAAAGCAGGAATTGTCGTAAATGGAGAACGACTAAACAACATCAAATACTCCGATGACACGACCATCATGGCCCATAGTCTGGAAGGTTTACAACAGCTTATGACTCTGGTGACGGAAGTGAGTACAGAATATAATAGTAAAAAATCAAATTCCACATCAACATTAAGTAAAAAATCAAATTCCACATCAACATCTCATAAAAAACAGAAGATTGAGAGAGCTAATAAATATAGTTATTTGGGACCATTCACGAGAGATCCGTTCCCAGATGAAAAAAGCAAGAGCCATATCATTTAAAATGGCATCAGTTTTCAAAAGTCGATCCATCAAATTAGTAACGAAAGTAAGACTCCTCCGCTGCTACGTCCTTTCTGTCTTGCTTTACAGAGTAGAATCATGGACGTTAACCCAAAACAACTACCAAAAAGCTTACAACCTTCGAAAAGTGGATTTATCGTAGAATCCTAAGAAATTCATGGACAGTGTCTAACGAAGAAATTCTCCGAAGAATGGAGAAAGACACCGAAATAATAACCACGTTAAAGACTGGTAAACTTAACAGGAAGATACGGCCTGTTACAGCGAATACTACAAGGGAAGATCTCAGGGAAACGTGACCCGGGCCCACCGAGAATCGCTTGGCTGAAGAATCTAAGGACGTGGTTTTCAGTGACAACAACAAGACTGTTTCGTGCCGCAGCAAGGTCACAGTAGCCAGAATGGTCGCCAACATCCAGACCGGATAGGCTCCACAAGAAAAAGATTCTTTTTTTTTTGGTTCATTAGTGACAATTGAAATAAAAACTTGGTGTTTTATATAACAGAAAAAAAAAAAGATAAAAAAAACTCTTTGCTGTTGTTATCTACGTGTAGGTAAGGTGTACAATGAAAAAATTTAATACGAAAATATTAGTAATAAGAATATAAATTGATAAATAAATAAAAAAAGAAACATTCTTACATATCAAACTAGTTTTTGGAAAATTATTTCTTAAAAATAAGTTGTCTAAATGTAAACCGTTACGTTCGTAGTGCTCTTCTAAGCAAGACCAAAAATTGTTAATTACTGTTCGACACGTCGTTTCCATAATCGCTGTCAATTTATATCGGATATTTTCTTTTCATTACTCCAGGAAGCGAAGATTGTTTCTGTACACTTTAACTTCAAGATGTCGAAAAAAAAAAGAAATCCGACGACATCAAATCAGGGCCAAGTGGAGACCAACTTATCTCACCTTTTTTCGTGTGTTAAGAACTTGTCTATCTTCTCCACATATCGCTTCGAATTAATAATTCTTATTGTGATATTTGGACACTAAACGAAAAATCAATAATCTCTAGTCTTAGATTAATTATGCGAATAAACTGTGTAAAATGTTTTCATAAATCATGTAGTTTACGTTTTATTTGATTTTTATTTGTACATGTTTTATTTTTTAAATACAAAACACAAAATAATTGTTACTTTGAATGGAATCCGCCCAATGGTTTTTTAAAACTAGTAGAACTTTTTCAGAGGACAGTCTGCTAGTAAGGGAATTTCTAAATTCATTTAATAAATTAGAGTAATGGCAGATTTAGATGCATATCCGGTATATGACTTTTAAGATATAACACGTATACTCTCCTATCCCCATATGAGTAAAAGTTTTCTGTTAGTAAAATAATTTTTCAAATCCATATAATTAAGGAACACAAATAGTGGTGAGTTACTTTGACACGCCCTGTATATGAGGTATATAAGTATTAGCTGTATTATCTATATGATTTTATATCGGAATAGTTTTATGTTAGCAAAGAAATATCTCAAACACTTTCAAATAATGGATTGTTCCATGGAAATAGTTATTATACGCCCTGTAGACAGATATGGGACAGGTGGATTTATGAGGCGATTTTTTTAAGAAAAAACTATAGTCCATGAAAAATGAAAACAAGGATATGTATAACCTATATACAATTTAAAATGTACCCTGAACTTATATGTAAAGTTTTGTAAATCCTGTTTGACTGCTTTTGTTTCATGCGTCAAGTAAGAACGTGTCCGCGATAATTCATTTTTGGTAGATGCGATTCTAGTGATTCAACGACAGATCGGCAGAGAGAAGTCACGTAAAATCCAAAATAAGTTACTTTTTTACGCGTCCTTTTTTGTTTCCATCCAGAGTGGCCTAAAATGACACATTCCGCGGCCGCTGAATATATTACAAAGTCGGTGTCGTTTGTAAAGAAGTGGGTAAATCATTTTAACGAGACGAAAAATGTCGACGACGTGCCAAACGGTGGCTCGGTCGATAAAGTCACTTCGAAAGTCGAAAAACGAATCGTTTCTTTGTTTGGACGGGACCCGAAATTGACGCTACGTCAAGGAGCGATAAAATAAAGAAAATCGGGTGTGAATGTGTCCCATGAGACCATTCGACAACATATTCGTGCTCATGATGTCAAATTCCGAAGCACGTTGAAAACATTTTTGCTGGGCGAAAATTACGTTGCGAAGCGGCTCGCTTGGTCCCACGATAAGATACTAGAGTGGCCTTCATGATCGCCGGACGCCAATCCTATTGAAAACATTAAGTTGGTCCCCTGTAAAAATAAAGCTGAAAGGAAAGACTCTGAGAACATTGACTCAGTTGTCTTGCGAGATTCGAAAAATATGCAGAAAACTCGTGCCTCAAAGATGCCAGACGATTATTGATCCAGAAGAAGATTGGACAACTTACTAAAGTAATTGCGCCGTTGTTAGCATACCAAATGGCAAAAAATATTTTCGAAACACATTTTTTCAAGAGTACGATCGGTCACGTTCTTACTTGACAGACTATAAAAATAATTCTTTTTCACCTTTATATACATTGAATAATATTTATCAAATTATGCTTTTCAAAAATTTGCAAATGGCCAGATACAGCTTGTATTATGATTTTGCCATTTGTGTGAATTATTATTCCCGCTATAAGAGTCAGACAAATAAATTGTCAATTGCCATTTAACACACCATCGCTCAAGTTAATATTAAAAGCTTTTTCATAGTGTCATAAAAATATACTGACGTGGTTCGGGTTAAGCATTAATGGTTGTCTTCTATAATTTTAAGAGCCTATCGATTTTCGCTCGAACGACCGTCTGCGAGCAAAAGGCACTAAGAGATAAGAATGAAAGACATACGGAAGATATGTCCCTTTTAATAGCGGTTAACGCTTCATTTACTTGAATTTCAGGCCTTTCTTTTTGTGATGAATGGAGGTAATAATGGAAAAGGAAAAGCTATTGGGCTAAATGCTATTGGTAGTTTAGAAAATGTGCTATAATATTCGTAAAAAGAGTAACATCGCCATTAGTAAATTTTTGGGGCGTGTGAGATGTAGGTTAAGTCGTTTATTCGACTCTAATACTTTTTGTTCCTTTCATCACATTGAAAGATAAATAGAACGAAGGTGGGTCCCGACACTAAAAAGTTCTTGGAGCATCTGCTAAAAAATAAAAATTGTTCCACGATGGAAACTTCCAAATATTGTTAACGAAAATTTAAAGAAAAGTAAATTCGAGTAAATTAATTGAAACTTAGCCATAAAGTGATTTTTGATCTGAAAAAAGCTATAAGAAACTCATCCAGCCGAGCTAATGCTCTAACTCTTGTTTACATGAATTATATTTGCTTTTTCTTGGTCGTATCTTGGTTCAGCAAAATAAGACACGACTCTTAAAAAGAATCTTACAAAACGCAGACATAAATTTGAACTATAATAAAATAAATTAGCCCTTTAACATTGTCGAAACTGTAAGTTGTAGTTCGTTTAAAGTTTGAGATCATAAGCTCGCGTATTTAGTAGGTTATTTTTTTGTAATAGGTTTGTCATGGTCAGGTACTTCGTGATAGAATATTATAAATATTAAATATTAATAAAAATTTCCAGACGCATTAACATTCTTATGTTTACATCGGTTACCTAGGTTTACAATTTTTGCATATTTGAGATTTTTAAGCAATAAACATTTAAAGCTATATACAGTGTGTCCCAAAAAGTTTTATTCAAACGGAGAAAAAATTTATTTTTGTTAAAAAGTTCTGGAAAGTTTAAAGTATTTGATGGTATACATGGAAAATAAAAAATAATGATTTATAATGTAGAGTAAAGTGTGTTTAAATTTAAATATAGAGCAAAATATTAATTGAAAATGTTAATAGGAACTAAAAAATTATGCTCACGTTTAGATTTGGGCCTTCCTAGTTAAAAATTCAAAAAAAACTCCAGTAAACACGTCACTAATTGTTGGATTATTTATTGAATAAAAGAAAAGGAAATCATTACAAATTTTAGGCTGAAAATAAATGAACATATCTTTGGAAATATTTACCAACTGTCAGTTGTTAGGTATTTCGAAAGATGTTAACAGGAATAACTAAGTTGTTCCTGTTAACATTTTCAATTAATATTTTGCTCTGTATTTAAATTTAAACACACTTTACTCTTATTATAAATCATTATTTTTAATTTTCCCTGTATACCATCAAATATTTTAAAATTTTGATGCTTGATTATGGATTTCCATGTAATGCACAACTTTTTATCAAGAATAATTTTTTTGTAATATGTAAGACAAACTTTTTCTCCATTTGTATAAAACTTTTGGGACACATTGTATAGTATTGGATAAATATTTGAATTCCGTATTTTACAACACACTAAACTGTATAGAAATTGTTCATTAGGGAGTGTTATATATCTGTCTTTTTTTTGTTAATAAATTTAAGTGGATTTAAGAATATTTAGTTTTTAGTTAACGTAGAAGCTGGCGTCAGACAGGGCTGTATTCTGTGACCTTTACTTTTTAACATATATAGTGAACATATAATGAGGTCTGTTTTGGATGGCTGGAGTGGGGGTGTGACAATCGGTGGAAAAAAGCTAAGTAACCTTAGATATGCGGATGATACTGTTATACGTGCAACAATACAATATATAGAATCGGTTATGGAGCACCTTGAAATCACTATATATTCCCGATAGCAACTTACGCATCGGAAACATCTACCATTAAACAAGCTGACAAAGACAAATCTATGCGTTTGAAATTTGGGCATGTCGAAGAACCTCAGAGTATCATATACCAAACACCGTACTCATGTATATATTTTTGAAGACCTTAGTAAAAATGACCAACTTTCAAATAGAATTAATAGACCGTACCTGAAATATTTTGGTCACATTATGAGGAAAGTGGAAGCCAGGGAAAAGCTTGTAGTAACGGGAAAGGTAGGAGGTAAAAGATCAGGGGAACGGTTTCTAACAAGATGGTCCGACCAAGTAAGATCTCTTTTTGGTATGGGTATGCACGAGTGAAGTCAGGTCTCGCAAGATCGAGATGCGTGGAGAATGACTGTATGGAGTATCAGTGATACATAGTATCACTGATACTCCTCTTGAGGTGAAAAGATTGAGAGAGAGTTTTTAGTGTTCCGTACGGAACATTTATGGGATTACTCCGGTGTTCGTCTGTTACGATTTTTTGCGAAACTATTTGACATAAAAAGTTCAAATTGGTCACAAATATAGGAATCGATGGCTCAATCAGAGCCGTATAGTTTTGAAAGTTAAATTTTGACTTAAGAGATTAGCTCGTGGGGAGAAGTGAAAAAAAAATTAAGGTCATCGAATGGAGTGTCAAATAAATGCCTGTGAAAATACGAGTTCAACAATATATATGATGTAATATTCACGCAAACTTTTCTTCATATTTATTATTTAAAAAATTGCCAAAAATCGCCGTCTCCCCTCCCTATCTCGAGAAGTACTGATCAAAATATTTTAGAATATTCTTCTTAAAGTGTACATTGAACGAAAATTATAATGACGGCATTACGTTTGATAACACTGGTCAACACAAGTCTTGTTTCCTTTATTTTTTTTTTCTGTTATTGGGTATTTCTATGGCCCTGACTATGAAAAAAATACTGGGAGATTGCTAACAGCTTTACCTTTTGAAATATACAGTTTTATTATTTTGCCAAAAAAATACAAAAAAATAATACATTATGTTAACAAAATTTCTATTGAACACTAGCAAATGATCTTTTATAAGATTTCCTTGAATGAACGACTTTAGGTAGATCTCGTTGCAACCTCCAGCAGTAGTCTGCCATCATATGTGAGTCCCACCGCCCCTGATAACGCTCTTTCATTGTCCGAAGATCCTGATGAAATCTTTCACCCTGCTCCTCACTAAAATCACCCAGATTTTGTGGAAATCGGTCTAAATGCGAGTGCAGGAAGTGGATTTTTATGCTCATGTTGCATATTCGATAGCATGCACTCAACAAGCTCGACATGGTCGTCAGATTTCTTTTTGCCTAAGAATCTACTCATAACCAAAACAAATGAATTCCAAGCTTTGGATTCGACTTCAGTCATTGATTTGACAAAATTAGGATCTTTCACGAGTTGCCTAATCTGTGGCCAATCAAAAATAGCAGCTTTCAATTTTTCTGAACTTAATCCTGGAAACTTGCGTGAAAGAAAATTAAAACATTCGCCACTTTTGTCAAACGCCTTCACAAACTGTTTCATTATGTCGAGTTTAATATGAAGTGGTGGAAGTATGATTCGGTCTCGGCTAACTAAAGGCACGTTTATAACATTTTTTGTACCAACTTTTAGCTCTTCCCGCACTAGCCAAACTTTTTGTGACCAATGGTGTTGTTTGTCACGACTATCCCAGAGACATATGAAACAAGGGAACTTTGTGTACCCCCCTTGTTGACCTACATAAAAGAAAGTTAACCATTTTCAGATCAACACAAATGATCCATTTGTGGTCTTGATACTTAATTTTTTCCATAACCTTAGAAACATTTACGTATTCTCCTTTTAAAGTCGTCGAATGTGCAATAGGTATAGATCCGTACTTGTTACCGATATGAAGCAAAACACACCTTAAACTTCTTTTGCTGCTGTTTATGAAAAGACGCCAATCACTAGGTTGGTACTGTTTTAATCCCATCTGCTGCAAAATACCACCAACATCGTTACAAAAAACTAAATCCTTCTCTTGAGAAAAATACGGTAACAGATATTTTTCTCGGTACGATAAAATGTAATGTTGGTTTTTGGAGTAAGCAAATTTTTTTTCTTTTAAACGAGATGCTAAAATTTCAGAAGCTTCTTTTGGTAAGTTCAGATCTCTTACTAAGTCATTTAGTTCTTTCTGATTAAATGGTTGAGGTTCTGAAAGGCTACATTTGTAGCCTGAATCAGAGTCTTCACTTGATGTATTTCGTTCGGGTTCACAGAGATTTGGATCATCAGAAGATTTAGATGTGCTGGGTTGTACCTCTTGTGATTTTAATTGAGGTCGTTGAGCAGAAGATAAGTTAGGATATGACCACTTACTTTGATTTCCAGGGTTAATTCCGTTTATTTTCACAACGCAGAAGTAGCAATCGTCATGATGGTTTCGAGGTTCTCGCCAAATCATGGGTGTTACGAACATTATTGCATCTCTTTTTCCACTAGACCATAACCATAGACATACCACACATTTCTGGCATACAATATGAGGAACCCATGGCTTGTCCTGATTACACAATTTTATTTTAAAGTTTTGACGATACGCAGTTTTCACAAAGTCCGATATAGGTTTTCGATATTTTGCAAATATATATTCACCACAAATATAGCAAAAACAATCGGGATTAAGCACACATCTTCTTGACGAAGCCATATCTAAAACAACAACAAAATATATTTTAGTGTCCAATAAAAAACGAAAATCTAAGTAAAAATAGTAAATGAGGGTAGTTAGCTATAATTCAGAAACAAAAGCTGTTAGAGAAAAATTGTTGCCATATTTAAAAAATACGCGTCAATTTGAGATAGAAACAAAAAAAAATCACAGGAAACAAGCAATTTTCTTTTTTTTGTTGACCAGTATAATTTATCTATAAAAAATCATTTTTCTTGACAGAATGGTGGAGTTGTTTCGTAGAAACTTGTGAATTCAACCGGGACTAAGAGCTACAAAATATCAATACGTATTCGGATAGCTACCGAGACAAAATTATTTTATTTTATTTGTTTATAAATAAATAAATATTTAGGTAGTAAATATTTGTTTTAAACTTTTACTACAAAGATATCTCGTTTTTTATATATTCTTGATAATTCTTATATTGAAAATGAAGGTGTGACTGAATTTCATAGAATATTTCAGCAACACTAATTGTGCAAGTCAAACTTGCACTTGGCCGGTTTTTTTGCTTTTCGGGACTAAAGAAATAATTTTTAGGGTTTATATATCTGGAAACTTATGGTTCGTTTCAAGAAAAATGGTTTGTGAAATTGGGAATATGTTTTTTTTTTTGTTTATTATAAAAGAATGTTTATTTTGCTTAAGCCTTGTTACTACTTCAGTAACTACTTGATCTACAGTTGCCTTCTGTTGAGTTTAACATTATCTTAAATGTCTTAACAGAATCGGAAACAACTGAAAGGCTGGGATTATGGCTATATCCAAGCTTAAACTTTCCATCATTTTACAAGATTAAGATTAACATAGAACCTGAAAATGTGAATTCTGTGATTATGAAAGAAATTTGTATGAAAAAATACAGTTCACCGTTTAGGTTTGTTAGGATATAATTATGGACAGACTACTATAAAATATCATAAAAAATAAGTATTTTTGTATTAGCTAATGTTGTTATAATTATTAATATTCCTTAGTGCTTCGTCTGTTAACAATTTTACATCTCGTCCCAGTATGAAGTCTAGATGGTTAAAATTGGAATAGGGTACTCGATATATTTTCACTACGTTTGAAAGTTCTTTGGCTACAGAATTTAAAAGTACCTGAAAACATTTATTCCATTAATTAAAAAATAATAATAGCACTTCCCTAGGCCTAAGTTATTATAGTGTATTTTAACGTTCTCCTTATTAAAAACAGATTTCTTATTTATTTAGTTATTATTTAAAATAGTTATCGGAAGATCCATTAAACTAAAAATTAATTATTTTTGTTTGTTTCATTCGTGCAAGTATTACTTACATCGTTGTTTACGAGATTATCCTTTTCTCCATAATAAAGAATAACGGGAGCTGTTACTTTTTTCAAGTCGTATAAAGCTGGTCTCGGACTACCATACACTTTAATATTTTTTTCTTGGCCATAGTCATATGGAGCAAAAATACCTAAAAAATTAAAATGCCTTTAATTCGTAATTTGACCGAAAATAATGTTTTTTAGATATTATTTCATTGTTCATTATTCATTCATTCGTTAATTGTGAATGATCTTTGTACACTTAATTAGCTTTCGCTCAAAACCTAATTAGTTAGGCTAGTTACTTTAAAAGTGGTAAATTCGCAATTATATAATAACCTGTTACATTTAAAAAAACTAGTGCTGTTTACTTACGTAGCCACACAAAAAAAAGTTCATTACCACTAACCTAAATACATGGATCTAGTGTATTTTTCGACGCTAAATTCGAATCCGTAGTTAAAAAAAATGGTTTATCGTGTCATTTTTTTTTTGGCCAAAAACATCCCTATAGTAATAATGTAATGACTTTTATTGAAGTGTGAAAAATGGTAGATATTTTATAGTCTAGAGAAGAGAATATGCATTTAAACCACAGCAAGCTATTTCCATTAGTTAAACCAGAATCCATCCTTATAGGGAGGAAAAGTACTTCTAAAACTCAAATAACGCACGTGAGTTTAAATAACATGTACAAAAGACAAATTCTTGTAGCTCTCAGGGCAAAATATATGAATCTGGTGTGACAACCAGACATTAATCTTAAAGGGTTCAGACTCACCCCTATTGGGTGTAAACACCCCCCCCCCCCCCCCTACGGAAGTATCTCACAAGTTTCAATAACGACGAAAAAAGTTCAGGCTGTTGTAGTTTTAGGCAGCGTGAACAAATATGGAGTAGATTCGCTTGAACCACCAATACACGACTATAAACTACCCTTGGAGGGTACTAGAAACTACCCCTACGCTCTAATGATGCACATGAATGTTATTGAAATTCGAAAAGGATCAAATACTCAAGTACTGTTATCTTATTCTGCCAAGACAACTAGATCATCTTCCTGATAAGATAAAAAATCATCCCTAGAAGGAGGGGGAACTACCCCCTGAGGTTGATTGATCTTAGAAGTTCTAGCATCTGAGAAAAAAAAGACAGGCTGTAATTGTCGATCCCACCTGAGACTACGAAAGCCTGTATTTTTTTTTCAGATTCTAGAACTTCTAAGATCCATCAGTTCCAGGGGGTAGTTCCCCCTCTCCTCCTAGGATTGATTTTCGACCTTATTAGGAAAATGATCTAGTTGTCTTGAATATTTGGCACAATGAGACAAAAGTACTTGATCTTTTCTGAATTTCAATAAAATCCATGTGCATCGTTAGAGCGTAGTGGTAGTTTCTACTACTCTCTAAGGGTAATTTATAGTAGTGTATCGGTAGTTCAAGCAAATCTACTACATATTTGTTCACCCTTCTAAAAACAACAAAAGCCTGAACTTTATTCGTCGTTATTGAAACTTATGAGATACCTCCGTAGATGGGGGTGGTTTTTACACCTTATAGGAGTGAGTCTCAACCTTTTAAGAGTAATGTCTAGTTGTCACTCCAAATTCAGATATTTTGTCCTAGGAGCTACAATAATTTGTCCTTTGTACATGTTATTTAAACTCACATGCGTTATTTGAGTTTTAGGGGTACTTTTCACCCCCTATAAGGGTGGATTTTGGTTTAATTAATAGAAATAGCTTTCTGTGGTTTGAATGCATATTCTCTTCTCTAGACTACAAAATATCCACCATTTTTCACACTTCACTAAGTGTCATTACATTATGACTATAGTTTTATCCCATTTCAAGAGATGTTTTTGGCCAAAAAAAAAAAAAATGACACTTTTTTTAACTACGAATTCGAATACAGCGTCGAGAAATACCCTAGATTTTGATTCGTGCTAATGAACTTTTTTTTTGTGTGGCTGTGTTATCGTTACTAATTTTTGAGTCTAAATTTAAATAGTCATAACTGTATAGTACATGAGACTGCAATGGAATTTGCAAATATAAACTTCAAATCAAAAAACCAGCCGGCAAGTCGGACTTGCGCTATTAGTGTTCCGTACCGTGTAGTATCTTTTATCATTCGTATAAGCCCAATGATATTCAAATAGGTGGATGGACTATTATTAATTTTTCATTTCATTTCATTTAAAAAAAAAATTATATATCGGATAAATTATCAAACTATTTTAGACCTTTTTCGAGATTTTTTGATTAGTACCCTTAGAGGTAGGGTGTGGGAACAGCGATTTTTGGCTTTGGATTTTTTTTACATAATATAAAAAAAAGTTTCCGCGAGTATGACATCATATATTTTTTTGAACTCGTTTTTCAAAAGCTTTCATTTGACACCTCACTGGATTACCTTACCTCAAAATTTAACTTTCAAAATCACACGGCTATGATTAGACCACCAATTCTATATTTGTGGCAAATTTCAACTTTTTATGTCAAATAGTTTCGGAGAAAATCAGCTGTGTCAGACAGACAACGAAGTGATCCCATAACTGTTCCGTACAGAACACTAAAAAGGACTAATTACTTTAAATTATCAAGGCTATGGCAGTTAGTCAAAATTTCACCAAATCCACCATACCACCACTCACACGGCCAGATAGTTCTATTGCAACGACACCTGTTGAGAAAGCAAACTTGTTGGCCGAACTGTTTGCTTCACATTCTACTGCCGATTTCCAAGGAAAAACACCACCTACTATTCCCATAGTGCAGTCAAGGATGCCCGATATTGTCTTCAGACAGCGTATCATAAAACATATTTTCATAAAGCTAGACACAAAAAAAGCTTCTGGCGCTGACAGAATACCTGCCATAGTTCTGAAAAACTGTGCAAGGGAACTAAAATCAGTTTTCTGTATACTTTTCAACCTATCCTACAGAAAGGGAATATTTCTTCCTGCTGGAAATGTGCCACAGTTCAGCCAATACCTAAAAAAGGCAAGAAGACCTTGCCAAAGAACTACCGACCAGTTTCACTGCTTTCAATAATATCGAAAGTCATGGAAAAGGCTGTCAATCAGCATCTTCTAAAATACCTTGAAGGATTCAACATTATTAGCGATCACCAATATGGCTTTCGTAAACATAGATCGACAGGAGATCTGACTTATGTAACACTGTTTAGAACAACGCAATTGAACACTTCGGAGAATCTCCAGGGTTGCTCTTTACATATCCAAGGCATTCGACCGTGTTTGGCACGATGGACTGTTGGCTAAGCTACGCTCTTATGGTATATCTGAAAAATTCTGTTTGTGGCTCTCATGTTTCCTCAGAGAGCGTTTTTTACGAGTCGCAGTCGACGGATTTCTTTCTAACACCTTTACTGTTAACGCCGGTGTGCGCCAAGGCTCCATACTATCTCCCACTCTCTTTCTCATTTACGTTAACGATCTGCTGGAAAAGACCGGGAATCTAATCTACAGCTTTGCAGATGACAGTACGCTTATCTCTTCATTCACTTTGAACGCTCGGACATCGGCTGCTCAGGCGAATATCCCCAGACAGCAGAAAGTCATTCAACTTAACAAAGACCTGGAAGAAATTCTATCTTGGGGTGAGAGTAACCAAGTGGAATTTAACGCTCCAAAACCCAGGCGGCAGTTTTTTCTAAAAAAGTTAACTTTGCTGAACCCGGCATAGTTATGTCGGGGCACTCCATTCCTCTGGCATCGTCACTCAATTTGTTGGGCGTTAATTTGGGAGCAAATATGTACTGGCATGAACATGTTGCAGGCATAGGAAAGAGAGCTTCTCAAAAGTTGGGAATATTATTTCGAACCAGAAAGCTTTACACTCCATAACAACTGTTAATTCTTTACAAAGTTCAAATTCGACCAACTATGGGATACTGCTCCCATGTTTGGGGCTCCGCTCCCAAACATGCACTGCATTTGTTGGATTCTGTTCAGAGAAGGGCTATTCATCTGACTGGAGACCCAGAACTGACCGGCAGCCTTGATTCGCTGGAACATCGAAGAACAGTTGAGCGACTTGAGTCTATTCTACAAGTATTTTCGTGGAGAGTGTTCGAAGGATGTAGCCCGCTTAATTCCTCTCAGAGCGGTGCATGTTAGAAGTACACATCGCGCTGATACTTCACATCCGTATGAGGTTCAGCTTGTTACTCCTCGTACAACGCTTTTCAAGCAGTCTTTTATATGGAGAACATCATCCCTTTGGAATGGCTTACCCAGGACTGTGTTTCCCACCGAGTACAATGTATAGCGATTCAAGAACAACGTGAATCGCTTTCTTCGCACACGTGTCGCTCCTGTAGCACTTTAGGGACTTCCCGGCAGCACGTGTGCTAGACCCATAAAAAAAAAGAAAAAAATTAATATTCATTTACATGCTTCCAAAATGCTGTTAATATACAAGGTGTATTTTAAGTTGCAAACTTTATTTTTATCTGATTATAGTATTAATCAAGGATAGTCTGTTGGACTAATATAGCCTACATTCAAGTTTTATAAAAACTTAAAAAAACACCATGCCTTTATGTAGCGCATACGCGTGACGAACTCATTGCCATTGAATTTACAACTTCGCTTATTATTTTGTGTTTCTATTTTTGTATTTTGTATTAAACAAATACGCCTTAATAGAACCGACGATGTAAAAGGTTAGTAACCTGTTATAGTAACAACGAGCCAGAATAAATATTTTATTGTTGTTGCAATTTTTATCTCCTGGATCTCATTTAATACCTCATCTATTTAAAAAATTCTCCAAACCATTCTGTACGGGAAATATTTTTGTTACATACCTGTTCGTACTCCCTGAGCGTAGTGTGCTATTTGTTTTAATGCAAGTCCTGCTGGGTAGTTCGATAAAACATTATGTCGAAGAAATTCCTGAAAAATTAATTTTAGCCTTATAAAGTTCTGTCGATGTCAAATGATGTCATTATAAGATTTCTGAGACACCTTCAGAGAGCAAGTAGCAAAAAAATATTAAACACTATAAATAGACCAAGCACCTTATAGGGCAAGTACCATAATATATGAACCGTATTGTGTTATTCAGTTTTTTCACATCTGTATATATATATATATATATATATATATATATATATATATATATATATATATATATATATATATATATGTATATATATATACATATGTTACAATAGAGGTTTTTACGGATGGTGGAATGTAATACATTAAAATCCCGGGTTTCAATCCTTCGTCTAACAATGAATTTACACGACGTTTCGCCACAGTCTCATTGGGCATTGTTCTTGCTGCTACTGCCGACGACGAACGGACTGAAACCCGGAATTTTCATTCTAATCTCGGCTCGGAAAAGAAAATAATAAATTAAAAAAAAAAAATACTACGTGATGGTCGGGTCCGTAGTATCATGCCTAGTAAAGCCGCTCGGAACCGGCATTAAACTGTAGGTCGGCTTTGTCTGTGCAAACACTTAAAAAGGCACCAACCACAGCAATGGCGAGAGGGTCGCCTACATCCGTATCGGGTTAAGAAGATATAATACAAAATTGTGGATGCAGAAAATATGTCATTATTAAACGCTTCCATGAAATGTGTTCTCTGCTATATTATTATTTTAACTAGCCTTAAACTTGACTTTCATTCTCATAATCTGCATTTCATATAGTAATGATGTAAATAAGTACTTTACCTGGTCTGGAATTTGTTCTGAAGATGAACCCAGAGAATAAAACAAGCCATCGCAGAATAACTTAATGTTGCACATCAACCTAAAAAACGCAGAATCACTGTGAGGAAACCATTCGTACCATCCTAGACGATCGGCAGCCTAAAATATACATATATACCTAATTTAGATCTGCAATGAAAAAAGGCATATATTATTTTAAAAAATATATATATTAACTATTTATTAGCGATGTTATTAGCCTTGTATACCTTTTATTATTTGGAATAATTTGCCGTTTTTCCCACCAAGTAAATTTACCTTCATTGCGCTTATTAGCGCTTTAGAGAAAAAAAAAAGCCTATATACCTCTTTAGCGTAAACCTTCATTGCTTTAGGAGAAAAAATCTGTAGTGAGGCTGTATATATATATATATATATATATATATATATATATATATATATATATATATATATATATATATATATATATATATATATATAAATATATAAATATATAAATATATATATATATATATATATCTCGCTCTGGATATATACTCGTACTTCCCAAAAATATATATATGTTGATATATGATCTAATGAATCTATGAATAATATCCACATCAATATTTATAGGTTAAATCACGCCTGAAATGTTTGACGAATGTAAGTAAAATTAGATGATATTTCTTTCATTGACAGTGGTCAAGATTGAAACACTTACTGCCTAATTTATTTAAAAAAACCTTTAAAATTAGTCTAATTTGTCAATTAAAAGTTAAAATTGGCAAGAGGACCACGGAGCCCAACTCACGTAATGAGGCTGTATAATATAAAACCACAAAAGTCGTTTTGGTTTTAAATTAAACCCAAAAAGATGAAATATTGTGTTATTTTAAAAATTGTTGTAGTTCCTACTTATTCAGTGCCTTTTTGTATTTTTTTTTTTTCAAAAATGTGTTCGCCTTTTAAGTTTTTACAAATGACTACTAGATGGCACTATTGAGATGTGATATTACCATTATTGTAAAATTTGACATTTGTTATTGTTAAAACAGTGGCAGCTCAGAAATTGGCTGATTAGCTTGTTTACAGTGACCGTTTTAAAAAAAAAAACAGTTTTGAGAACAAATGGAAATTTTACGTGAAGGTTTTCGTTGGATGATTTTTTACGATTTTAGTAAATGCCTAACTCAAGAACAATGCCTCGAATCGCTTCATTCAACTTTCGATAATGAATTACCATCAGAAAAGACTGTTTACAATTGGTTTGCAGAATTTCATCATGGTCGTGGTTCTGTCAGCGATGAAATTCACGACGGCGACCAAAATCGATTGTTGTTCCAAAAAACATCGATGCTGAGCGCAACATCATTGAAGAGGGTCGGCATATGACTTACCGTGAGATAGAGGCATGCTTAGGCATGTCGAAGACTGCAATATATTCGATTTTACATGGAAACGAAAACAGGCTCATGTCAGTTTGTATAAGAAAATGCTCAAAAAATTCTACCGAGGACATATAAAATCCGTAAACAACATCGTAACAGGAGACGAAACTTTTAGTGGTTCGTTTGCGAAGAACTTCCAAGAAAATGATCGCTTTTTTCTTTGGTTATACTGGACATATTGCAACCATTGCTTTAGAGGATCGAAGAACAGTTACTCTGAATGGTATACAACAATTTGTTTGACAGAAGTCATCGATAAAATCAGGAAAAACAACCGAAAACCTCATTTTTCATGGTGACAATGCCAGCTCTGACACAGCATGTCAAACAATTGATTATTTGATAGAGAAAAACATTGAATTAATGTCTCATTGCCCTTATTCCCTGATTTATCGCCTAACAATTTCTTTTTGTTCCCGAATGTCAAAGAAAAACATGGACAGCGATTTTTATCACCTCAAGGAGCTATTGAATCCTGCCAAAACCATGTTTTTGTGGTACCAACTTCAGAGTGAAAGAAATGTTTCGAGAATTGGTTCGAACGCATGTAGAAGTGTATAAATCTTAAAGGCGAATATTTTAAGAAACAATAAAACCATTTTTACCCAAAAATGTGTTTCATTGTTTTTGTAAAAACAAAAGGCAGCCCTCGTATTGATGATATTTACGATACAAAATATTATATTGTCAAAAAGGTTTTAAAATTCATGGCAACTGACAACTTCTAGACCTTCCTATGTACGATTTTATCATTACAACGGATATTATTCTGTAGATGCATGGAGTTAAAAAAAACTCTTATATAGAAATCCATGCTATAATACTTACATTAAGAATGTAGGGACGAAACGAAAAGAAATTTAGAAGTATATTTGTTATATTATAACAGTTTGTTACTGGAGCAAAAGCATTCATAAGCAAAATTTTTTCGTTGTATTCTGGTTTTAAAGAACTCATCACTATAAATGAGGTAAAGCCTTGTGAAAATCCAAAATAGGTTAGTTTCTTGTAACCTGTAGTGTTTAATACATAGTCTATCATTGCAGGCACATCATAAATTCCTATTTCATGGTAGCTAAAAAAACAGTGTAGTGTATTCCTATGGAATATACAGAATGTTCAAAATAATATTAATACTTAGTCTATTATTGCAGACAAATCATAGATACCTATTTCTCGGCAACTAATAAAATATTAGTTCAGTGTAGTCAAGTATAGGATGTCCTTATCAAAGCCACCACTCAAAATTAAAAACAAGATAAAAGTAATAAAAGTAATTTTTATTATATTTTTTTTCTGGTCTATTCTAACAATACTAAATACTTGAAGTGTACTGACTATTTTTATAGCTTAGTCAATTCCTGGTCGAAATCTTGAACGACCTTAATAAAAGAAACTAATTGTCACAATTTAATTACTTTCGCAATATTGACGTCTGAAGTGTAATTTTTTTATTTTTTATTTTTAATTAAAAAACTTACTGGTTGCAGCAGTATCTAAGTAGTTCGCGTGAAAGTTAATCAACAAATAAGTTGCACATTTCTGTCATAGTTTTCCTGACAAATTCTCTTTTTAACATTTGAGAGGGTTTCTTTGCTTGAATAAAAAAGATAGTTGTTCTTATAAGGGGAGCCAGGTAATGAAATCCTTACGAAATGCTTTGACAACATTTTCGGTTAAATTTGATAAGCTGTAAAATTTTTTTCACGTCAGTCTGTAAAAAACCCACTTCCAGTGTTTTAATCTCGATCCTAACATTTAAGAAAGAACAATAGATTTTTCTTTAGTCAAATCTAAATCTCTAAAAAGGTTTTAATCTCGTTTAGTTTTTCTGATTGAAATCTAAATCTCAAATGTGGTTCACTAGAAGGAAACGGGTTCACTTTTTTCTTCTATAGAACTCGATGAACTTGATGAGCTCAAAAATCGTTTCGGTACAGGAATTTCAGGAGAATGAGGTAGCGGCATTAACACTGGTATATTAACATATTTCACAAAACTTTTTGTTTTTTTAGAAAAACCCTTCACACTTGTCAAACATATGTAACAATCGTCTGTGTGGTTTTTCTTTTATAGTACCATTGTACCAACCCATCAAATACTTATAACATTTCAAACACTACACTCGGGACACTCACGATTTATCTTGATTTTCAATTGCGGTCTTAAAATAAACTTTATAACACTTTCAAGCAGCCGGAAAATTGGCTATTTTTTACTTTTAGGGATAAATTTACTATAAAAGTAACAAAACAAACTAGGCGAATTAACGCAGATGCGTGGCCTTTTGAATATTTAGCACTAATCTAAATGTTTTAATCACATTTATACACGAAAAAGTAATATTTTTTATGACTAACCTCAAACAAGTGATACGAGGAGTAAATAAAACAAATTATTGGTTTTCTAGGTTATGAGAAGTGATGTCGACATAAAACCTTTTTTTTGTATACTTTATGTACCTAATACAAATCACTATTAGAGATGCCGGTGAATTTTTTTAGTGTTGCATAGGGTAATCATTGTATTTTGAGTCAAATTTGCTATAGTATGTTTCGATTAAAGTCAAAAGTTTGTAGGCGTCTAAGATTATTGCTATAAAAATAAGGTAAATTTAACTTTATTCCACTCAACATTTGTACTGAATTTATTTTTTATCTTAGCCTCAATTTTTTCTGAGGTAAGTGTCTGGTCAATCTTATTTAAGACAAACTGTATTTTTAATTTTGTAGTGTTTATAGACATATGACTTGATTACTAAATGGTTTGGATGTTATTTCTTTTAAAATTATTGAGAACTTAAAGAAATAGCAATTAAATTACTTAATTACTTTGTTAACTGTCACTAAATATATTTGTAAAGATTTTACAATTGCGTTATCGCCATTTTTTTTTATAGGCTAACAAATGAAAAATCACACTTTGCTAAACATTTCTTAGAAACAGGCCATACGTTTCCCAATATCAATTGTTTACAAATACTCCATACGGCTCCTAAAGAGTCAAAACTCAATTTCTTAGAATCTATAGAAATTTACAGGCATTCAAAGGATCATAATATAAATTTACTGAATAATCATTTAGACGTAACAAATTCCGTTCTGTTCCAACTGTTTTAGTACATAATAGACCCACATCTGTTCATCATATAAACATAAAATACCAAAAATCTGTTTTAGTCTTAGTTAAGCGTTTGACAATGTAGTGGTACTACGAAATCGCGATAACGCAGTTGTAAAATCTTTACAAATATATTTAGTGACAGTTAACAAAGTAATTAAGCAATTTTATTGTTAAAATATACTGTCAAAAAGTAGCAGACCAATCAATCAACTCTAATAATTTGTTAAGAATCACGTTTGTCAAATTTGGAAATAGGTTAAATGATACTTATATGGTAAAAATTATGTTAATTAATAATTATATTAGTTAGTATTTACCTGTAATTAAAAAACTCCGTTGCATCTTTTTCCGGATTTAGATTGACATGTTTCCTGGAATGCGTACTGCCTCTGTTGTTTCCCAGCCATACGTCATATCCAGCATCTGCCAGAATTAGGGCCATAGCATTTTCTGGACCATTTACAATCCAGTCCATTGAACAACCTGCTTGGCCTAAAAAAACAAGAGGACTTTTTAAAAATTTACCATGGTCAAAAGCATCTACCTGTAGATTTGTTTAATTATATTTAGCTTGCTAGCGTTTACTGTTTTAATTACCCCCCGAGAGGGTATTGACTCTGTGTTCAATGGATTGAACCATCATCTGCCACTGTTCTCGGTTCTGTGCATGCTCTGATGCTCCATGCAATGACTTCCCTGTTAACTGTTTCATCTGATCCACCCAACGTAAAGAAGATACCCTTGCAGCGCTTGCCTTCAACCTTTCCCTGTATGACTAGTGATTCCAGCTCATGTATTCTGCTGAGGTGGTCGAAATACCTCAGGTATGTCTGGTTTATAAGTGAGTTCAGTCTTTTAGTAATTTTTAGTTCTTGTAAAATAGACTGGTTAGTTCGTTGTTCCACCCACGATATCCTGAGATTTCGACGACACACCCACGCAGCAGTTTTATTTCTATTAGCTTTCTTTATCGTCCATGTTTCCGATACATATGTTCTTCTTTCTTATATGGTGTGTCATATAAGTAGGCATACTGCCTGTTTTATCCCCATTAAGCCTCTTCCGATGTGGATGTCCGGTATTCCTTCCACCTTCTCGGAGGTCTGCTCCTATTAGTGAGGTATTTATTACTGCTATTAGTAATGCCTTCATAGACTGTTGTTTTACTTTCCTGGTTAAGTGTCCGTAGCTTGTTATCATTGTTCCCAGGTACTTAAAATTTATTAACCTGTTCAATAATACTTCCTCGTATCTCCAGCTTGCATCTTAATAATTCTTCTGAAGCTACCATACATTTTGTCTTGTTGTGTTGATAATCATGTTTAGTTTTCTCGCCTCCAAATTAAAGGCATTAAAGATTTTCTGAAAGTTGTCCTCAGAATCGGAGATGAGGACTGCATCATCAACGTAGCAGATTGTGTGGTAGTGTTTGTTGCATCCTCTAGTTTTTGGAAGATTCTCCACTATTGTGTCCATGACGAGGTTGAAGATAAAGGGACTAAGTGAATCGCCTTATCTTATTCCGGCGTTTATTTTTACTTTCTTGCTGAGTAGATGTCCCAATTTTATATTTGTTCTACATTCTGTGTTAATGTCATGTATAATTTTTATTAGCTTCTGGTTTGTCTTCTTGTCCTATAATAATTTTATAATATCTGGTAATTGTACTGTATCGAAGGCTTGAGTCATGTCGACGAAACACATTACGCAGGTTTATTAAATTCTTTAGTTTTTTCCATTATCTGCCTCACTATAAATACGGCATCTGTGGTCGATCGATTTTTGCCGAATCCCTCTCTTAGTTGAATATCTTTGCTCATTTCTTTCAGTATGATTTTTGTTAATACTTTTAAGGTAGTATTTAGGAGCGTTGTTTCGCGGTGATTTTCGAGTGACGTCTTTTGTCCTTTTTTGAATATTAGGATTGTTATGCTAGTTTTCCAATCTGTAGGTTTTTATCCATGTTTTACTATGTTTGTAAAGAATGTGCTAGTTATTGATATCGGTTTTCCCCTCCGTATTTTAACATCTCATTTGTAACGTCATCTGGTCCTGAGACTTTTCTATTTTTAAGACTTCTTATAATTCTTTCTGTCTATTCTAAAGTTACTTCTAGATTTACCTCTTCCGCTTCTACAAGTATGGTTTCATTATTTTCTTCTTCTTTATATAATTTCTCAAAGTATGTTTGCAATTCTTGAATTGTATTTTATTAGTTTGTACCGTGTCTTTTATATTAAGTTTGTTCCGTCTTCACATTTTCCAGACTTTCCTTTGAGCGCCATATAGATCACTTTCAATCCCTTTAGTAAATATCTCCCAATATTCTTCTTCAATTTGTTTTCTTCTTCTATTCATTAAGTTTTTTTCTCCGATATATGCGTTCCAAACATATGTTGCAATCGAAAATATAAGCGTTCTTGCGAGCCTTAACTTAGTCGATCTCGAAATGCTCGTGTCTTTCCATATTTTGAATAATTTTGTGGTTGCATAGCGAGCAATTGAGTCTCCTACGTATTTCTTAGTGACACTGGCCGCTATTTTTATTTAGATATAATTAGAGATCCAAATTATTGATAGGAATCTACGATTTCTTACCCTAGTAGATGTTGAGGTTGATTATCATTCGTTCTACTAATGATTATTATTTTTGTTTTGTTGTTGTTTTACTGATCCTTGTCAGTCTTTGCATAATGACCTCTAATTCACTTTCATTTGCGGCTGTAATCTGGTGTCATCTGCATAGTGCATGTTTTGTAAAAGTTTTCCTTCAACGACGATACCACCATTCCAGTTATTGAAAAATTCGCGCATTATGTACTCTGTATAAATATTGAACAGTAGTTGCGAAAGAATGCATCCTTGCCGGACACCAGTTTTCGTGATAGTGAAACTTTCTGTGTACATGTTATTAATTAACACACACTTTGGCTATGCTGAATTCATAAAGCGTTTCTATTAGCTTAAAAAAGTATTGCAGAGTTCCCATTTCTTTCAGAATCGACCACAGTTTCGGCCATCTCACCTTGTCAAACGCTTTCTGATAGCCGTTCAGTTGTTACCAAACTATAAATAGCAACAATACTCCGAAGAAAAGAAACTGTATAATTAACAACAATAACTCATTGCATTGTAAATTAAAATATATAAAAGCATCATAAATATAATCTAAAAGGTTATATGTATTGAGAAAAGCATTGAATATAACAGACCAGTTGCCTTGGCTTTCATAGATTTCCATAAGGCTTTTAATAGGGGCGAGCTGGACTCAGTATTAGAAGCATTACAAGAGTGCCGTGTTGACTATCGTTATACAAAGTTGATTTATAACATCTACAAAAATGTCTCTATGACGGTGAAACTCCACGAAAACACCAAATACATACCAATTGGTAGGGGAGTAAGACAAGGCGACATAATATCGCCTAAAATATTCACCGCAATTTTAGAACACAAGGAAAAGGCCTTAACATAAACAGGCAAAGTCTAACAAGTCTACGTTTTGCCGATGATATAGTCCTGATATCTGACACTCTTGGAGAGCTTGCAGTAATGCTTTAAGAACTTCGAGAAGTATGTGCACACGTGGTGTTGGAAATAAATTGTTCTAAAACAAAATATATGACGAACTTGGTTTCAAGCGACCAGATTAGTGTCGGCAATAAAGAGGTAGAACTAGTAGACAAAGACACCTATCTTGGTCATGAGATTCGCATCACAAGGGATAATCAAACATGCGAATTGAAGAGAAGAATAACGCTCGCTTGGGTAGCCTACGGAAAACTTGATGATGATGATGATGATGATGATTGAAGATGTCTTTAGAAGTGATCTTCCTATTTACCTAAAAAGGAAGATCTTTGATCCGTGTGTGGTTCCGGTGATGACTTATGGGGCGGAAACTGTAACCTTAACTATCGCAACCGCTAAAAAGCTTAGAATAACACAGCGCAAGATGGAAAGATCAATGATTGCAGTGTCACTGCGGGATTGTATTAGAAACGAAGTTCTAGAGATGGACTAAAAGGCTGCTTGAGTGGAAACCAAGGAGCAACAGACGTAGTAGGGTTAGACCTCCCACACGCTGGACCGACGATATTAAAAAACTGTGTGGTAACTGTATGCGGAGAGCCCAGGAGAGGACAGTGTGGACTGAGATAGGGGAGGCCTATGTTCAGCAGTGGACGCAAAGGGCTGATTGCTGATGATGATGTATAAAAGCCTTTTCAGTAAACTATTCTTATTCTTCTTCTCCCTCATATTATTTTTTATTTGCCGCACATTTTTAAAGCTTCAACTATTATTTTTTTAGTTATTATTAAGAACTAAAAAAGTTTCTCGATATTCAGAGCTACCACAAATGGCGAAAATATTGATGAGATTTATTGTGTAAAATTTTTTAATATTACTGTCAACATAATACACTGAGAAGCTAAAAAGTATATAAGTTATAACTTACCATGCATTAGAAAAATTGGAGGTCTCTTTTCTTTTTTATTATTAATGTTTTCCTTACGCCCTTGAAGAATTCGATGGAGTGTAAGGATGTACCCATCTACTGTTTTTACTTGATACATTTCCATTGGATAACCGTAATTATCCAGAATATCCTTCTACGATAAAAAAAAACATTTTAAGACCCTATCCTTCTTCCTTTGGCCCTCTTTAACACTCCAAAATTGTAAAAACTTAGAATTTGTAAGTCTTTATGAAACATAATATTAGAGACGGTTATAGCATAGTGGTTAAGGTGGTATCATGCCTAGTAAAGCCCCTCTCACTTTGATCGTTCAGAACCGGCATTAAACTGTAGGTCCCCTTTCTCTGTGGAAATACTTAAAAAGGCATCAACCATAGGCAAAGGCGAGAGGGTCGCCTACGTCCGTTTCGGATATGGTACTTCAAGAAGAAGAAGAATATACAATTGACAAAAAAAAATTAAAGCGCCAATTATTATCTTTGTTACGAAAATCAATCTATGCAATATTAATAATACTGAAAAATAAATTGAATTTATTGAACGATCATAATCTAATAGATTTTTGTCCATTTTTAGTGTTTCCGTACGGAACACTTATAAGATCACTTCGGTGTCTGTCTGTCTGTCTGTCTGTCTGTCTGTCTGTCTGTCTGTCTGTCTGTCTGTCTGTCTGTCACACCCGATTTTCTCGGAAACTATTTGACATAGAAAGGTGAAATTTGGTAATAATATAGGAATTGATGGCCTCATCAGAGCCATGTAGTTTTGAGAACTAAATTTTGACTTAAGGGGTTAGTTTTGGGGGGTGAAGTCGGAAGTGAAAAAAAAAATTTTTTACTAGGTCATCGAGTGTGGTGTCAAATGAAAGCTTGTGAAAACACGAGTAAAAAATATATATATAAATATTATACTTGCGCGCACTTTTCTTTGTATTATTTTTAAAAATTCGCGAAAAATCGCTGTCCCGGGCCTTATCTCGAAAAGTACTTATCAAAAAATTTCGAAAAAAATTATGGAATATTCTCCACGGGGTGTAGATTGAACGAAAATTATCACGAGTGCATTACCTTTAATAATTTATATGGTATACAAAAAAAACAAAAATTTCAAGGTCATCAGATTTCAGTAAAGATTGGAAACAAACTTTGTTGAAAACTCATTTGGGGTGTGTTTTTATGAAGTCACTGATCATTTTATACCACCGTAACATAAATTTTGACTTAAGAGGTTCGTTTTTTGAGGGGTGAAATCGGAAGTGAAAAAAAATTTTTTTTACTAGGTCATCGAGTGTGGTGTCAAATGAAAGCTTGTGAAAACACGAGTAAATATATATATATATATATATATATATATATATATATATATATATATATATATATATATATAATGTAATACTTGTAATAATTTATTTGGTATATAAAAAAAAACAAAATTTCAAGGTCACCAGTTTTCAGTAAAGATTGGAAACAAACTTTGTTGAAAATTCATTTGGGGTGTGTTTTGTGAAGTCACTGATCATTTTATGCCACCCTAACAAAAAATTTTATTTTAAAAACAATCAACGTACGGAACACTAATTGTGCAAGTTCAACTTGCACTTGACCGGTTTATTTTTTATTCATATATTTATGATACAAGTATTATCGATTTTTCAAAGAAACAATAATTTGACATAGTGTCACATTGATTAAAAATATATTAGAGAAACTTACTATATCTCCCACGTCCGTTGCATACCATGATTCTGGGATATAAACTTTCCACTTATATATGACTACAGCAGTTAGTATAGAAAATAAGAAAAACTTAATCATTTTTAAATTTTTATTTTTATTTTAATATTATTTTTTTTTTTTATTTTAAAATATATACTTTTTTTTTTTAATTTTCACAAAATTGTTAAAATTACTGACTGATGTTTGTGTGGTACTAATCTTTATATTATATTGATTCTGCAGATATATACTTATATTTAATGATAAGTCTGCGTATATTTTATTGATGTGTCATTGTTAAATTGATAGCTTCTATTATTTATATAAATGCAATCCTTGTAACCGTTATCAGTTCATTATCAATATATTTTTTTTTTGTTTATATTACTCAGACGTATGAATAAATAATGAAGTTGAGTGTCAGAATGCACAAAAATAAAAACATTATTATTATAAAAAGTCTATTCCCATTTTAGAGCCTCAATAAATAGTAACGTCATGAGTCATATTTCAATGGATAGAATAGCATTGGTAAAATTTAAAATTAAAGATTTTAAATGAGGGGGTTAGAAACAAGGGGATGTAAGTGACATTACTTAAGTTTTGACAAAATCATCTTCAAAGTTATTGTAACTTTAAAAACTCAAATAGTCCCTGAACTCTTTAACAAAAACATTGTTAGGGCACCCCAGTCTATTACAAAGAATGGGTCTGTCCATCTGCCAGGAGTCAGATGTTACTAACACCCTCTTTTTCTTCAATATATTAGCGCGACAAACTTACTGTATTAGCCACGAAATACTGAAGTATCTATAATATATCTTCTATTTATACGTGCCATATCATATCCCCCTGACGTTGGCTATCATTCTGGCATATTCATCCCTTTTCCCTGCGACTCGGAACGACTCTTTGACGCTATGGATTCCTGTCCAATCTCGTATGTTTCTCAGCCAAGCGCCTGCTTCCTACCCGCCTACCCTCAATCTTTCCCCTCATTATGAGCTGCAATAACTCATATTGTTTGCCACGAAGAACTTGTTCCAAATACTCCAGTTTTCTACGTTTTACCATCGGCAACAACGCTCTGACTGCATTAGCAGTACTTCCTGATTGGTGACGTAGGCTGTCCACGGGATACGAAGGATCCTCCTATGCAGCCACATCTCGCAAGCCTCCTAGCGGTTAACTGTCGCAACCTTCAATGTTCATACCTCAGTGCCATACAACAAAACCGACCAAATATAGCATTTTAGCATTCTCTGACGCAGTTTCAGATTAATGCTATCATTGCAAAAGAGAGATTTCATTTTAATGAAGGTTGTTCTGGCTGCTTCTATTCTGCACTTAATTTCTTTGTCAAGGTCTAACTGGTAAGTAATGTAGCTTCCAAGGTATTTAAAATGCTGAACTTCTCTAGCGCTTGACTGTTGATATGGAGATCAACATCTGCATATTGTTAGTGTCTAAAGACCATGAATTTGATTTTAAATATATTGATGTTAAGGCCGGATATGGGCCTGCCTACTCAACTCTATCTAACAGGCGTTGAAGGTCTTCAATCCTGTTACTCAAGGTAACAGTATCGTCCTCATATCTGTGTTAATGAATTCTCCATGCACCTTCACTCCATATGGTTGTTCATATAAAGCTGCTTTGAATATTTTGCCGGAGTAAAGGTTAAACAACAACGGTGAAAATATGCAGCCCTGTCTCACTCCTCGTTGGATGGCAACATCTTCTGACCTGGTCTCTGCAAACTTCACCGACGCCGTTTGTCTCCAATACAGATTTCTGATTATGCGGATGTCTCTGTTGTTAACTCCTCTGTCTATAATATATAAATAAGGCAATTAATAAAGTTGAAAAACAGTTGTATATAGATGTATTGTAACAATACCTAATATTTTTATATTATCTGTTAGGCGTATCCTCTAATATGCTCTTAATTATCATCATCATTTCTGTAGATATATTAATGATTTATAAAATTTCATGGGCTTTGGTAGATATTTCCTATTTCAAATCCAAGTTTTTTGTGATGATAGTTTAAACACTTTTAATAAGTAAATATATAATAATTCTAGATATACTGCTTCATTATTTCCAGTGTCACAATGACCATGTAGAATTTTTCTATACCCATTGATTCCTACAGTGAACTTTAAGTGACTCCAGCACTCTTGACGCATTACGTTTCTAGCTTTTAAAAATGTCCAAGTAGGCTAAAGAAAAATAATAATTGAAATAATAAACCTGAAAGTCTAGATCAGGGGTCGGCAACCTTTTAACTAAGGGGTGCCAGTTTTCATCCATACAACATTTTGCGTGCCGACATAGGTACTTACTACAAATAAAATTAACTTAAATTAACTTAAAATATTGCTTTTAGAAGGTTTAATTACAAAATTTTTTTAACATTTAAAAAATAATTTTATTATACTAGTCCTAGGACCTAGTGTGAACCCTGTGCTTGAAGTTCTTTAGAGAGTTTTCTTATATCCGGTTCATGTCTGGTTATTTTCAGTGTCACACATGCTTCCGAGTTGTCTGTTGTCAGCCTGCTTCGGTACGGGTTTAAAATCACTCTCATATGGGAAAAAAGTTGTTCACAGATATAGGATGATCCGAAAGATGTAAGCATGGCAAACGCTACTTTCTTAAGACAAATAAATTTCTCTGGTAAACTTATCCAACAACTGAGTATCTCGTTTGAATGGTTTTGGCAGTCACCTTCTAATACCCTTCTTAATTCTACAAATTTCGTGTTCCATAACTCGGAGCTTTTAAATTCAATGTATTGAAGATCAAAATCATTAATGTCCATCCATGAGAAAAGAGATATGTCAAAGCAACTGCTGGAAAAATCCATTAAAACTGGTTTGATTAAAAAAGCGAACATAGGGCCATGTTTATCAAAATCTTGACCCCTCTCGATAAACTCCTCTTTTAAATTAGTCATATATTTAAGAATTCCGTCTATTAGTGCACCATCGTCGACACTGGATATATAAGTTTTTAAATTTGGAAAATATTTATATGTGTTTGTAGTAATATCGCTTATAAATAAATCTATTTTTAATTTGAATGATTTCCAGGATTCGTATAAATCCAGAACTGTTTTGCCTGAACCTTGTAACTTTAAGTTGAGTTCACTGAAATGGTTTGTAATATCAGTAAGAAACATTAACATACAGATCCAATTCTTATCTTCTAGTTCAGGATAAGCATCCACTTGATTTTTTTCCAACAAGAACGATTTAATTTCGCCCAGACATTGCACAAATCTAGAGAGCACTTTACCACGGCTGAGCCAGCGCACATTATTCTGCAATGATATATCTGAATATGGACTTTCTAATTCCTGCAGAAACGCCTTAAATTGTCTATGGATCGGTGAAGAACGACCGACAATGTAGTTAACTATTTTAACCACCCTATCCATCACGGATTTTAAACTTCCAGCGGAGATTTTAGCGCACAAACTCTCTTGGTGAATTATGCAATGAAAATTCAAAACTGATCGACCCATGCGTTCAATGTCTCCCAATCATAGCAGAAGCGCCATCTGTCGTTACGCAAAAAATTTTATTTAAATCAATGTTCCCCTTTTCAAAATGTTTAACAAATTCTGAAAATATATCCTCTCCTCTTGTAGTTCCCTGCAATAGGAGCAGACAAATCAGCTCTTCATACACACTGCCATCATCGAAGTATCGCGCAACGATTGCCAGACGGGCAATGCCATTAATATCGACACTTTCATCCAATGCTACACTAAATACAAAACTCCGTTTGATAGCGTCTCTCTGCTGTTTTTGGACATTTTGTGTCATTTCGGTAATTCGTCTCGATGGTCCGCGCTGATGCTGGTATATCCCTAATCCTGGCCAATATTGTATCCTTATTGGACAAGTCGTCGAATAAAATCTCGCCAGTACTCAAAAACGTTTGCTTCATAAATTCTCCGTCAGTGAACGGCCTACCCTTTTGTGCCAACGATTGTGCAATTTTGAAACTGCATTCAGTTACCTGATTTTTTCCTTGGAAAACTTTGCTAAAGAATGTTGACTGTTTGTTTACTTGCTCTTTGTATTGCTTCCCTTTTATCAGCGTTATCTTTAAATGACGATTCGTGTTTTATCTGGAAATGTCGTTGAACACTAGATGCCGGAAAACTACGCTTTCCCGACATAGGACACAAATAGCCCGATCGTTTTGCTGTACAAAACCGTAATCTGTTGTCCATGAAGTTTGAAATGATCGAACGTCTACCTTCTGTTTCTTCGCAGCCATAACGCAACGTAATTTTAATTTTTAAACTTTTCGATGACTCTTGACTGGAACGGATGTTACTTCGATACTGAATGATCCAAACGTGTAGCCGCTTGCTATATATAGAAAAATAATGTTTCCAAATAATTGAAATAATTACGTTTATTAAATTTCTTAGAACAAAAATTATTATCTACAACGCGCCCATTGCAATCAAAGGGCCGCCTAGAAGTTAAATCTAACAAAAACTAAAGTTCGGCAATATAAAAAGAGTTGTGGCGCGCGTCGGAAAGATTGAAGTCAAGTCAAACAAAAACCGCTTTATAGCGGCTCTTTTGATCTGAATTGAGGACGTTTATTTGTGTTTTTGCCTAGGCTTATATTTTGAGGCTTGCCGTCTTTAATACTTGCCGAGATTAAAGCCAAACCAATGCATTCAGTAAAATTATAAATTACAAAATATATATTTTGTAATTTTTGGTAATAATACCTAGTGATCTATATAATATGTCGTTTTTGTTTGTATCGTTAAAGTAATACTGTCTTCGATTATTTACTTAATTTCGAAACATGTCACAGATTACAGAATTAATGTGTGAACTTTGAATAGGTATTGGCGTGCCAGAGATGGCACGCGTGCCATAGGTTGCCGACCCCTGGTCTAGATCGACCACTTCCAGTATAAATGAGTATACTTTTTTAAGTAGAATCATGAATTAGATAGTTAAGTACCTGTGCCTAACTTTTTTTTTAACAGCATAAAAACATTTTTAGACTTATATACACAGGGTTACGTTTTTTATAAAGCGATATATAATTTATTGTAATTTAGGATGATATTATATATCGGGAGACATTAAGCTAGAGCACACCCGAACATGTTTTGCCATATTCGCTCTGTGGATTACTTTCGTCATTTTGCTAGTAATTTGTTTTTTAAAAAATACCCTGTATATTTTTGTTTTAATGTATAGAGCTCTTAAATAAAATTTTATTGCTTGATTAAGAGGTTTATCATTATCGATTTTCGTCAAATTTAATAAAAATCACACCGTAGGATTAACCCAAGAGCGTATAAACGTAGTAACCAAAAAAAGTTGGTTTAATTAATTCCTACATATAACATTTTGCTTGTTATGCACAAAGTGAATAAAAGAGCTAAGTAGTGTTGATATTACCCACCCATTTTCAACAGAAAGTAATCCCAAATATGATTTTTGCACTCAAAAATTTCTAAATCACCTTTTCATCTTCTTAAGTCAATTTGAGAACATACTGTATATATTTCATTGATCATCTGATAAAAAATATGCTTATTCAGCACAGAATGAACATTACTGTACTACGAGTGTATTCGTATATTGTATGATTAGATAAACACGTACGTCCAAAGAGCAAAGGTAAAAGCAAGATAAAGAGACTTAACTAATTGCTAAGTCCAAAGTGCCAATTGCACAATCGTGAGCAAAGCTGACTACTTCAACTGTACATCTTAAACTTCGTCACAGATATGGCAATTTTGATTTATTTTGGTCCGTTAGCCTTAAAGATCCTGCAGAACTGCGTTTTCTCTAAAGAAATGTAATTATTATTAATTTTTAGGAATTTTTCGGTAAAAATATCGCTTTATTGTAAAAAAATTGTTACAAATTAATTGTTCAAAATATTGTCCATCGCTAGCCACTTCTTTCTCGCATCTTTGTGACAGCATATGAATACCACGTTGAAAGAACGACTCATCTTTTGAGGCCATCCACGAATCGACCCATTTTTTTGGTATCCTCTTAAGAATGGAAGTGCTGTTCAGACAGGCCGTGAGTCATCGATCGCAACAAGTGATAATCAGAAGGAATAACGTTTGGTGAGTACGGCGGGAGAGGTACGACATCCCATTCAAGCGTTCTAGCGTTAGCTTGACGGGTTTAACAACATGTGACCGAGCGTTGTCCTGTTGAAAAATCACTTTGTCGCGTCTTTTGGCATATTGCGATATTTTTTTCTTCAACGCTCGAATCATTAACATCAATTGTTGTCGATAACGGTCCCCAATAATAGTTCATTGGGTGGGAGCAGCTCATAATACACTACACCCAGCTGATATGCGGCATAACCTTGAAGTCATGAATATTCGGCTTTGGCGAGGATGTTGATGGTTCACCGGACTTCACCCATGATTTTTTGCGCTTTGAATTATCGTAGCGTATCCATTTTTCATCACCAGTTACGACACCATGCAAAAAACCTTTCCGATTATACTGTTGAAGCAGTTGTTCACAGGTGCAAAAATCAACTTTCAACGTCTCTCGGTTTCAATTCGTATGGAACCCCTTTTTTGCTTGCTTTTGAACCATATAAACTCCTAAGAGTTCTTTTTCCATTTGGCAAGGGTCTTCATCGAGTAATGCCTCCAATTCTTTATCTTTAAACTTTTTCGGCTGGCCTGGACGTTCTTTGTCTTCCGTATCGAAAGCATCACTCTTAAAACATCGAAACCAGTACTCACATGTTTTTATCGATGGAATATAATCACCATAGGTTTCCAACAGGAATCGATGATTTTCAGCAGCGCTTTTCTTTAAATTAAACGAGAAAAGTAACGCTTCCCGCAAATGGTATTTTGTTGGCACGTAATTCGACATATTCAACGCTCAAAAAAAAAAAGTTGTTTACACTTCGGCAAAATAACATATACTAAAAATTAAAGTCTAATGATGGTGCTTCACCATGAATATAGCAATAGTATGTCCCGATGCTATATAAGTAATGCACTTTCTTAGAAATCTCTCAAAATTAATTCACACTCCTTATATTTATAGAATATTTCTTATAATTTATTTATAAAACTTAAATACCTATGATAAAGATGTGTTCAAAAAGTCAGAACTTTCTTAATAGCTGCGCATGTTATTAGAAGCAATTCATTTCTATTAGATCTGAGAGAAGGGAGTAAGAACTCTACAGCCCATACTTTTCCCAAGTTTTAGTTTTTCTTTCTTATAGACGTTAGAACTTAAAACAGGATGTAACTTTTCGTTTTAATCCAAGTATCTATGGCAAAGTTTGTGAGACAATCACCTCCGAAATCAGTCAGTTTTTTACTTTTGCTTGATTTCAACGTTTTACGACATGACTCAAAAATTACTCTTTCCTGTCATGATTTCAATACGTTATCTAATGAAATAAAAGTCTAAGTAATTATAGCAACTATTATCAAATTTTTGGAATTATTGGAAGCTTTAAGTAACAAATATTAATATTATTTATTTAGACAATCGACAAGGTTAGTTCATATTCACTTTTTTGTTATCTATCCGATTTCAGAAATCAACCACCGAAATCTGTAAGCTAAAATCTTATTTTGTCCCTTAATCCAAAAATTCTCTATTTATTATTAACTTAGTACAATAACTCTTATTTCTTAAATTTTCATTTTTAGAAATGAATTTATATAATGTCTGGTGTCACACGCTGCTAAGGTATTTCTCTGGATCCTTGATAAAAGGCTCAAAACTTTTCTGCTGCTGCAAATATGTACCGAACAAACAGCCTTCATTCCAGGAACAGGGACTAGAGAACAAATTTTCAACATACGCCAGATAATAGAAAAACTCAGGGAATTCCAAATAATCCAAATATATCTGTTTTATAGAGTACTATAAAGCTTTCGAGTGCATACAATGAAACAAACTCTGCTCGATCAGCATGGGAACACCTATAAATCTTGTATCCGATCCCTGTATGAGAACACAAATGGTAGAATTAAACTGAATTATTCTTTTTCCGATCCCTTTAACGTAGAAGCCGGCATCAGATAGGGCTGTATTCTATCACCCCTACTTTTTGACATATATAGTAAACACATAATGAGGAGGTGTGTTTTGGATGGCTGCAGTGGGGTGTGACAATCGGTGGTAAAAAGTTAAGAAACCTTAGATATGCAGTTGATACTATTATACCTGCAACTTCAATACTAGTCCTAGAATCAATTATAGAGCGCCTTGAAATCACTAGCAAAAACTATAGATTGACAATTAATAGAGCGAAAACCAAAGTAATGATTGTTAGTCGTAATAAAGATTTCTCACAGATAAATTAAATTGCTGATTTCACTGTTGTAAATCATTTCAGTTATTTGGGATCCGTCATAACTAACAATGGTGGCCGTGAAGCGGCAGTAAGAAGACGTTTGGCTATGGCTAGAAACTCGACGATCAAACTCACTAAGGTCTGGAAAGATCCAGCTGTCACAAAAAATACAAAGTTAAGATTGCTATCCAGCCTTATACTCCCCATAGCAACTTACGCATCGGAAACATGGACCAAGCTGACAAAAGACGAATCGATGCGTTTGAGATGTGAGCATATCCAAGAATCCTCAGAGTAACATATAACGAACCCAGTACTAAAGTGTCTATTCTTGAAGAGTTTAGTATAAATGACCGACTTTCAAATACAATTAATAGACAGTACCTGAAATGTCTCACATTATGAGGAAAGTGGATGCTATGGAAAAGCTTGTAGTATCGGGAAAGATAGAAGATCAAGGGGACGATCTCCAACAAGATGGTCCGACCGAGTAAGACCTCTTCTTGGTATAGGTATGCAGGAGTTAAGTCTACATAGTGTCACCGATACTCCTATTGGGATGAAAGCATTGACAGAGAGGTTAATAATATAATTTTATTAACTGTTTAGTGAAAAAACAAGATAATAGAATATTCCAAATGCCATGGAGAAAATGCAAGCACGCTGGCGACCATGTTGAGTCTTATTATGTTGGCAGCAATAATGTAGTATTTTCGTCTTTTTCTTCGAAGTAGTCGTAAAGAACAGCAGCATTTGCCATTTTGCCAGAAAGTATCATAATTTATTACAGAGGAGGAAACTTACTAGATTACAATATATATATATTTATATATATATATATATATATATATATATATATATATATATATATATATATATATATATATATATATATATATATATATATATATACGCATACATCAAGAGTTCCTTTTACATCAAACAATATAATATAAAACTTGGTGAACATGATGATTTGAAATAACGACAAAGTATAATAATATATTTAATTTCAATTATTCCTATTATTTAATAGAAGATAAGTAAAATCGTTACTATTATTCATACATTGTATACTTACATGTTTAATATAGGAATAAATTTTATTAAAACTGGAAGAAAATACTACTTTTTTTTTTATTAATACATATTAATTTAAGTGTAATTTATAAGGAAATTTAGTACCCTATTTATTCTTGTGGCAAAACTCTTATCACCTAATATGGATTTGTTGTATCATTTAATAGTTAAATCTGATATTAACAATAAAACAAACAGTTAGATTCGCTAAAGGAGTCTAAAAATTTGATCTGATCTAGTTGCCAGAGAATCTAAAACCCCTAGCTGTTCCTGCGAGTTTAGTTTTTGAACCTATTAGTTTTTTTTTGGTCCATACACAGTAGCAGCAAAAACTATACATTTATATCCTAATAACAGCGTTTAAAGAATTAGGTTTGTAGGGTATAGGATAGCAATAGTTAACACTCAATATAACCATTGAGTTTAGTACTTGTCAATTCAATATTAGGGTCCAAATGAAAGAAAAAACAAAAGTGAAAAAGTACAGTTTGTTTCGTTTCTATTTTAGCCCAGAAATTACAAAAGTTAGAGGAAAATCAGTTCTGCGTTTTGATACAAGCTTTTATTTTATATGAGCACAAAATATCTTATTAGTGTTGTGTATTTTTAAATTACTAAATTGGTAAAAATATTAAACTAAAACAAATCAGAGTACAAGTCAATCTTAATTAAAATGCGTATTTTCTTAATCTATATGACAACTCCGCAAAAGTATTAATACCCCATCAAAAACATGCAGTGTGAAAAAATAAGCCATGACCTCTGGCACCAGTTTACTAAATTGTAATCTAACATAGTTTTAAGTTTGTTCCAATCTCATATCCGAAAGCTTGCTAATCCAGATTTTGAACTTAAGTTCTGAGTAAATTAAGTGCAATGTGATCAAAAGTTAATTTCGAGAATATTGCTCTGTATTACTAAGTGTTACCTCACTCGCTTTAGTAGGTTTCTGTTTCTATTCTATTACTATATATGCACTGCCATTCAAGTATTCGCCAATGGTATTCATTAATAGTATTATAATATACTAAATGAAATTTGTCGACCAATAATTGCTCATATCACTCATGAGAATACAGCAACTACTTGATTTACAGTTGCTCCATATAGCTACCGGATGTCAGTCCCTTAATTGACTTAATAAAATTATAAAACAAGCACACGGGAAACAATGAAAGAATTTTTGGAATTATTCTTTCCAGGAATTAAATTTCCCTCATTTTTAGTGTTCCATACGGACCCCTTATAACATTACTTTGGAGTCAGTTGGTAAGCCCGTCTGACACAGCCGATTAAATCCGAAATTAAACATAGAAAAGTAAATATGGCACAAATATAGAAAATGATGGCAGCATACGAACATGTAGATTTGAAAGATAAATTTTAACATAAAGAGTTAGATTGAGGAGGTGACATCGGAAGTGAAAAAAAAATGTTACCAGGTCATCGAGTGGGGTGTCAAATGAAAGCTTGTGAAAACACGAGTTCAAAAATATATATAAAGTAATACTTGTGCACACTTTTTTTGGTATTATTTTTGAAAAACTGCCAAAAATCTCTTTCTTTATCCTTCCTATCTATATCTTCCTTATCTCGAAAAGTACTGCAAAAAAAATTTGAAAAATTAATATTCTCTACAGGGTGTAGATTGAACGAAAATTATCACCAGTGCATTACCTTTAATAATTAATCAGGTATATAAAAAAAAAACAAACATTTTAAGCTCATCAATTTTCAAGAAAAATCGAAAACAAGCTTTGTCGAAAACTCATTTGGGGTGTGTTTTGTGAAGTCATTCATCATTTTATACCTCATAACAAAAATTTTTATTCTAAAAGCATTCAGCATACGGAACACTAATTGTGCAAGTCCGACTTGCACTTAACCGGTTATTATTCGAGAATAAAATTGAAATATTACTTGTAGAGGTATTCATTTGATAATTACAAATTAATATAAAGCAGAACTTATTTTTCCGTATTTAAGTTTTTGATTGGATTTTATTATAAACAAATTATTATGAAATATCACAAAAAAGATACAGTTTTCCTAGGTTAACTTATATTGTTATACTTATTAATATCTCCTAATGCTTCTTCTGTTAACAAGTTTACTTCTCGTCCCATTATGAAATCCAGATGGTTAAAATTCGAATAGGGTACTAGATATATTTTGACGACGTTAGAAAGTTCCTTGGCTACAGAATTTAAAAGAATCTAAAAGTAAAAATATCAAAAAATAAAACTGCAATTTTATGAGATCTTTTAAAAAAGGATTAGTATTTACTATGTACGACATCGTGTTGCGTATCACACATCAAATCGAAATCTTTAAATACAAGTTTCATTATTTATTGATAATTTTAAGAACTTTCCCGTTTACCTAGATGAATAACAAAAGGATTAAGATGTTGTTTTCTTATATAATATTTAAGTATTTAACGGTTAAAAGCTTTTTAAAAATGTACAAATAACCCCTAGGCCCATATATAAAAATTTAACTTTACAATAGTGTCTCAAACATAAATATCGCAGTGAAAATTTGCTAATTTCGTCCATAATTAATTATTTTCCAATATTAATAACAACAGTTTCACCAAAAACTACATAGCCAAATTTCGGTTTTGTTTTTTTTTTCTTTGTTCGGTATTATTAAGCACCTAACTTTCTAAAACTTGTCCCATTCACTCATGTAAGTAACAGTTTCTTTTTTATAAAGGTTATTTTCAAATCCTTCTATTAAAACTAATTCTCTCTCTCTATTTTAGGTAATAGTTTTAGAACCTAAATTAATCCTTGTATATCCCTCGTAAGTAAAAGTTTTCTGTTGGTAAACGAACTTTTAAATTCTGCCCAGTAAGAATTGTGTATTCTTGTTACACACCCTGTATACCATTTTTCGGGATAAAAAGTATCCTATAACCGGGCCCTGGACTTATTTTTTCTAGGACCTAACCATTTTATCAAGATCCGTTCCACCGTTTTTACGTGATACTAGGACAGGCTCACAGGCCAAAAGTTTAGAATTGTCTGTTTTAGATTTTATATATATATATATATATATATATATTAATATATATATATATATATATCTATATATATATATATATAAATAGTCAATGTATCTCTAAATTACAAAAAATAGTCAATGTATGATTTCTGTTCCAATTTTATGCATTATCGAAAATATTTTTCCGTGATTATATTCTTGCAAATAATACTTACATCATTATTTATGAGATCATCTTTTTCTCCATAATAAATAATAACGGGGACAGTAACCTTTTTCAAATCGTATGAAGGTGGTACTGGTCTACCATATAATTTTAGGTTTTTTTCTGGTCCATAGTCATACTGAGCAAAATTACCTAACAAATATATACATTTTTAATTTAAATTCACAATTTCCCATACCAAAAATTAATCTCAAGTTTATCTGTTTTTAGAACTGCGTAACTGTTTTATGTTAATTATAATTACCACTTTAGGCCGATTTATCACAATATTTTAAGCAATTGAAAGAAATAGTGTCTTTATGTTTAGGTTAAAGTTTTAAACCGTTAGTTAACATAGTTCACTGAAAACTTATTTAATTAGCTGGAAAGTACACTATCGCTTAGCAAATGGCTACATTTACAAAATGTGTTATAGTCGCTGTAATAGAAATAATTGTGTATTAAACGAAATTCTCCAATTTCGATTTCAGTTCCTAGCTCAATGCTGTTGTTTAGCTAAAAAAATTTGTAAACTATATTTAAAATCAATCTACAGGTCCAATAAGGATAGCCTACTTTAATTTGTCAATAAAGATTGATTCATTCAAGTCCACAAAACTCTGTTAAAATGTGGCATTATGTTCCGCTTCAACATTTAATACATGATGAATTCTATACCATTTCTAACACAGAATCGTACGGAATTTAGAAATCGGTGGTGAAGGAAGCGGAAAAAAATAATTCCCATTAATTCATAATTCTTTTTTACCTGTTCGTACTCCCTGAGCATAGTGCAATACTTGTTTTAAAGACATTCCTGCTGGGTAGTTCGATAAAACATCATGGCGAAGAAATTCCTGAAAAAGTAAATTTAGTGTTATAAAGTTAGTTTTCAATATATCGTCAAATATTGTATAGATTATTCTTTGCAGGATTGAATGTCAAATTTTTCATATACATGACATCACGAGCACATATATATATATATATATATATATATATATATATATATATATATATATATATATATATATATATAGAGAGAGAGAGAGAGAGAGAGAGAGAGAGAGAAAGATGTGTATACAGTGTATGTGCACGTGCATGTGTGGATTTCTTGTGACTTGCTCAGTGCATGATATCTTAGAGTATCGCGTCATCTCTCGGAACCTTAGCTCTATATACACCGAGTGACTAGACAAGAATCATTTTGGAGTTGCCCCATAGCACCACACAGTCCACTGTCGGATTCCTAATGAGTAAAATTAGTTCAGTAGTGTTTTAGTAGTACTCAGAACCGACGACCCAATAAGATTTCCGCACTGCGAGTTCCGATTTTAAGTGATACCTAAAACTGGTGTGTAGAAAAAATTTAGATTATTGTACGAGTATACACACCTGAAATATGTTTAGAGAACTCGATTTTTATTATTAACTTCGATTGAATAAACTTTAGTTTAGGCCTATAAATCTATTAGGAATAGATATTACTTCAGTACCGTTGAAATAAGTATCTCCAAACTCGGTTTTAAATTTAAACTGTATCTCGCCCCTTGTATATGTAGAAGTACTAATTATACAAAACATAATCTCGAAAACGATGTCGGTTGATGTGGCAGTGCATTTTAAATGCAAAAATGCAACTGAAGCTATACAAATGATTTGTTAAACTTTGGCAGGAGACGCTGCAATGCATAAAATGTGCAAAATATAATACTCGTAATTTAGAAACGGTGATTTTGATCTTGTTGATCGTCGTTTTGGACCATGTGAGGCCACACACGACAAAATCGATGAGAGATTTTATCTTTTCTTGGGAATAGAAAGTTCTCCCTCACGTTGCGTATTCTTCGGAATAGGACCGTCTTATTACTATTTATTTCGATCTCTGCAACATCATCTGGCCAATTCCCACTTCATGTCATTAAAGAACATCAAAAAAGCATAACCGAATTCATCGGCTTGAAACGATTAACTTCGTTCAAAGAGGGAAGCCGTCAGCTGCCCGAAAAATAAGCTAAATATGTGAAAAATAATAGAAAATATTTTTTCTTCTTCGAATTGTGTTCTATTCGTAAATAAATACATTTTGTTAACGCAAAAGTGGTACCGAATTAATTTCTACACCTAATACACCTTTTGTACTAGTAATGTAAATAACTATTACTTACTTGATCTGGAATTTGTTCTGGGGATGCACCTAGTGAATAGAACAAGACATCGCAGAATAACTTGATGTTGCACATCAATCTAAAAAACGCTGAATCACTATGAGGAAGCCATTCATGCCAGCCTAGACGATCAGCAGCCTAGAAAAAAAAGAAAAAAATATATATATATATATATATATATATATATATATATATATATATATATATATATATATATATATATATATATGTAAATAACAAAATAATATGTTATTTTAAGAAAGTGTTATAACGAGGTTATTGACCTACGCATTTAAAAGTACGATTTAAGGTCTTTCGATTCTATAGTGTTCTATTAGGAATAAGACGTGTAAAAGACAAAGTGAATATTTTAATTCTCCCTCCGGGTATATAGTCTCAAAAAATGTAGCGTGATCTATGGTCACAAGAGGAAAAAAATATGTACATACTTTTCTCTATGTGTTTTTCTGATGATATCACAGAAAGGTGTACCTCAAAAAAAAAATTGAGAAATTATTGATGGACATATGCCTCTCCTTTGAAATAATTCTTTAAAACAATTACTTATTAAAAGAGGAGGAAAAGATCATTGTCATAGTAATTCCAGAATTTCACGAATATTCTAGAAAAAAAAAGCATTTTTTGACTTCATTACAGATCCTAGAAAATTAATTAAAAGATAACAATATTAAGAAAGCAAAATTAGAAGCAAGAGTATAGTAATGTTTTACTTACATTAAGAAGGTATGGACGAAAGGCAAAGAAGTTGATAACTGGACTTGTTATATTGTGACAATTTGTTACTGGCGCAAAAGCATTCATGAGCAAGATTTTTTCATTATATTCAGGTTTTAAAGAGGCCATTACCATAAATGCAGTACAGCCTTGTGAAAATCCAAGATATATAAGTTTTTTGTAACCTGTAGTATTTAATACATGGTCTATCATCGCAGGAAGATCATAAATTCCTATTTCATGGTAACTAAAACAAATAGTAGCTCAGGTTAGATTTCTAGTATGTATGATGAAATATGATGCTTGAATCGGAGTTAAGGATAATAATATATCATAAGCATTACTATATACATACAGTCTCCTTTATAAGCTACAGCTTCTCCACTGCAGAAGATAAGCCTCTTCGAGTTTTTTCCAATTCTCTCTATCCTGTACAAGATGGAGTCATCTACTGCCTGCTGTCAACCTGATATCATCAGTCCATCTTTTCATTGGTCTTCCGAGACTTTCTGCCCTCTCAAGTTCTCCATTTATATATACATTAATATAGTATTTATGAAATATAAACATAAAAAGTTTTTACCTGTAATTAAAAAACTCTGTGACATCTTGGTCTGGATTTAGGATGACATGTCTCCTGGAGTAAGTGCTGCCTCTATTGTTTCCAAGCCATACGTCATATCCAGCATCAGCTAAAATTAAGGCCATAGCTTTATCTGGGCCATTGACAATCCAGTCGATTGAACAACCTGCTTGACCTTTAAAACAAAAATAGAATTACCAGAAAAAAAGGTCAAATTTTAATACGAGGGCCTCTTTTTAAGTCTTTACAAACGACCACTAGATGGTGCTATTGAGATACGACATTACCATTATTGTAAAGTTTGACATTTGTTATTATTAAAACAGTGGCAGCTCAGAAATTGACCAAGTAGTTTGTTTACAATGAGCGTTTAAAAAAACAGTTTTGTGAACAAATGGAAATTTCAAGTAAAGGTTTTCGTTGGATAATTTTTTACGATTTTAGTAAAGGCCTAACTCAACAATAATGCCTTAAATCGCTTCGTTCAACTTTTGGTAATGAATCACCATCAGAAAAGACTGTTTACAATTGGTTTGCAGAATTTCGTCATGGTCGTGCTTCCCTCAGCGATGAATTTTGTGAAGGTCGACCAAAATCGGTTATTGTTTCAAAAAACATCGACACTGTGCGCAACCCGATTGAAGAGGATCGGCATGTGACTTACTGTGAGACAGAAGCATACATTCGATTTTTTCGCATGAACATTTAGCTTTGAAAAAAATCTGTTTCCGATAGAGTCCGCATAATTTGACCGAAACTCAAAAACAGGGTCATGTCAATTGGTGTAAAGAAATGATAAAAAAATCGACCGAGGACATGCAAAATCGGTATACATCATAACAGGAAACGAAACTTGGATATATTCGTACGAGCCGGAAACTAAGCAACAATCAACTGTTTGAATGTTCCAGAATGAACCGAATCTAACAAGAGTGGTTCGTTCACGAAGCATTTCCAAGAAAATGATCGCTTTTTTCTTTGGTTATACTGGATATGTTGGCAGCGATTGCTTTAGAGGATCGAAAGAAGCAGTTAATGCTGAATGGTATGCAACAATTTTTTTGCTAGAAGTCAGCGATGAAATCAGGAAAAACAACCGAAAACGTCGCAACATTCTTCATCATAATAGTGCCAGCTCTCACACAGCACATCAAACAATTGATTATTTGACGGAGAAAACATCGAATTAATGTCTCATTGCCCGTATTCACCTAACTTTTCGCCTAACGACTTACTTTTGTTCCCGAATGTTAAAAAGAAAAACATTGACAGGGATTTTCATCACCTCAAGAAGTTGTTGAATCCGACCGCTTCTTCAAAACCATGTTTTTGAGGTACTAACTTCAGAGTGGAAAAAATGTTTCGAGAAATGGTTCGAATGCGTGCAAAAGTGTATAAATCTTAAAGGCGAATATTTTTTGAGAAACAAAACGATTTGTGCCAAAGAATTTTTTTTTTTGTATTGTTTTTGTAAAAACTTAAAATGTATCCCTACCATTGAGAGTCGAAAGCTACAAAGTACTTTCAGTTTAAAAATTACAATCTTATTTTAGTATTAGTTAGAATACTTTTTACGCAGCCACTGGAAGATTGAATGGCATCCGTCACGAAACATTAAAATAAAATGTTTACTTTAAATAAAAAAAATATACGTATTAGTAACATTAAGTAAAGCAGCCCTACTTAATTTAATTTGCTGTATATTCAGCATACCTGTGTTAATCCAGCGGATTTTTTGCAGTTTACCGGAATTTTTCATTTTTTAATCAAAACAAGTTTTTCTACCATTCTCAAGGTCGGTAATTACAAAAAAATAAGTTAAATTCTGCGGAATGTAATCCATCACAAAATTGTTCAACAAACATACATGGAAAAATAAACCTTACACATTGAGAAAAATCGCTAATTTTCAACAAAATCTTTATTCCAAATCAATTTTATTATCTAAATCTTCATCAACAGATTCAATAAAAGCACTATCTCAATACAGCAAACCAGCCAAAAATAAAAATTCAACAGCTCGATCTAAACCCCACTGATCACATCTTTTCTCGAACATATATCTTGCCAAATTTCCGGGAATATGCGCCTTAATTCGCCCACTAGATGAAAACGACACTTTAGCCCAACGCCACGAGCTCTCAATAGAATTCCTGAAACTAACCTGAACTAATTGCTCGTGAAGTTTGTCCTTATCTCCACACAATTTGGCTATATTGTCAAAATTAAGTTCCATACCTAAAAAACATATGAAAAAAAACCAATTTCCGCGCAAAAGCAATTATTTTTTTGTAATCATCGACCTTGAAAATGTTAAAAAAATTCACAAAATAAAAAATTACGGTAAACTGCAAAATACCCAATCCAGCTATCATTACTCCTTTATATTCGCTATCAACTCTTTCACTTTAAAAACGACAAGATTATTGCTGAAAAACATGAATTGTATAAATAATGTATAAGGTCTTACTTACCATGCAGTAGAAAAACTGGTTGTCTCTTGTCTTTTTTATTAATAATATTTTCCTTGCGACCGTAAGGAATTCGGTGAAGTGTCAGGATATACCCATCATCTGTTTCGACTTGATAGGTTTCCAATGGATAACCATAGTTATGAAGAATATCCACCTGAGATTAAAAAATGTGTCAAATTCTTCCTTTTTTCACTCCGTACAAACATTCGAAATTTCAAAAATAGCGAATATGTACATTTTGGTGCAACACAATAGACACTGTGTTAGTAAAAGCAATTTGAATACATTTGATTGTTGTTTGTACGGTGATAAGCTTCACATAGAGAAACACCCAATTCTTTAGTTACGAGGAATAATCTATGTAATATTTAATATTACTTATAAAATAAACATGGTTTATTGAATTGTCAAAATCAAAATAGCTGACATACCTTTAGGTGATGTATATACATTTATATATATATACGAGGCTGGTTTGAAAAGTCCGTGCAAAAATAAAAACTACTTATGTGTTTGGAGTAAACCTTTTTTATTTTTCGACATAGTCTCCTTTTAGGCTTATACACTTCGTCCAACGATGTTCTAGTTTGTCGATCCCTTCCGAATAATAGGATTTGTCCAAGTCTGCAAAATATCCATTAGTGTCTGCAATCACCTCCTCGTTTGTATAAAATCTTTCTCCCCACCAGCCATTTCTTCAAATTGGGGAACAAATAGTAGTCCGAGGGAGCCAAGTCTGGAGAATAGGGGGGATGTGAAACGAGTTGGAATCCTATTTCCATTAATTTTTCGACCACAACTGCTGAGGTGTGTGCTGGTGCGTTGTCGTGATGGAAAAGGACTTTCTTGTGGGCCAATCGCGGGCGTTTTTCTTGCAGCTCGGTTTTCAAACGGTCCAATAACGATGAATAATATTCACCTGTAATAGTTTTACCCTTTTCTAGATAGTCGATGAGGATTATCCCTTGCGAATCCCAAAAGACAGTCGCCATAACCTTTCCGGCCGAAGGAACGGACTTCGCCTTTTTTGGTGCAGATTCCCCCTTGGTAACCCATTGTTTAGATTGTTGTTTGGTCTCAGGAGTATAGTAATGTATCCATGTTTCATCCACAGTGACGAAACGATGCTTAAAGTCCTCCGGATTCTTCTGGAACAGCTGCAAACCATCCTTGCAATACTTCACACGATTCCGTTTTTGGTCAAGCGTGAGCAATCGCGGCACCCATCTTGCGGATAGCTTTCTCATGTCCAAATGTTTATGCAAAATATTATGTACCCGTTCAGTCGAGATGCCCACAGCACTAGCAATCTCACGCACCTTAACTGTTCATCACCATATCATGGATTTGATCAATGATTTCTGGAGTCGTAACCTCCACAGGCCGTTCAGAACGTTCAGCGTCACTTGTGCCCATATGGCCAGTCCGAAAATTTTGAAACCACTTATAAACTGTTCTAATCGAAGGTGCAGAGTCACCATAATGTTTATCAAGCTTCTCTTTAGTCTCCTGAGGCGTTTTGCCTTTCATAAAGTAATGTTTAATCACCACACGAAATTCTTTTTCGTCCATTTCTTGAAAATCACTCGACTTCCTTGATTCACACGAATGCCAAACACAAAGAAATAGATCAATATGGCTGAAACTTGGTGTGCGTTCATTCAAGAGATGCTACTAACTAAACATGACCTCGATACGCGCCGGTGGTGCTATCTCTCGACTTTGCACGGACTTTTCAAACCAGCCTCGTATATATATATATATATATATATATATATATATATATATATATATATATATATATATATATATATATATAATATTTATATATATATATATATATATATATATATATATATATATATATATATATATATAATATATTATATATATATATATATATATATATATATATATATATATATATATATATATATATATATAATATTTATATATATATATATATATATATATATATATATATATATATATATATATACATATAATATTTATATATATATATATATATATATATATATATATATATATATATATATATATATATATATATATATACATATATATATTAATACATCAAAAATTTATTATTATTTTTAGTTCCTCTAAAATCAGTCACACACGAATAATACACTTATTTACGTTAGGAACTATATCTTACTCGATATTGTCTTTAGACTCTATATCATAAAACTAACATAAACTAAAAAAAAATTAATGATGTTAGAAACCAAAAAAAGTTCTGGTGCTCATGCAACACCTGCCACAGTACTAAAAAATTGCTCAGCGGACTAATTCCAGTTTTCTCTAGAATTTTTTACCTATCCTACAGAAAGGGAACATTTCCTTCCTGTTGCAAATGTGCTACAGTTCAGCCAATACCCAAAAGAGGCAAGAAAACCTTGCCAAAAAACTTTCGACTAGTCGTACTGCATTCAATAATATCGAAAGATTATCAATCAGCATATTTTAAAATATCTACCATTATTAGCTATCATTAATACGGCTTTCGTAAGCGAAGCTCAACAGGACATCTTCTAACTTATGCAACACATGTTTGGAACAATGCAACTGAACATTTTGGACAATCTCGAGCTGTTGCACTTGATATATCCAAGGCATTCGACAATGTTTGGTCTGACGGATTGTTGACTAAGTTAGGCTCTTATAGTATGTGTAAAAGGTTTGAGGGTTTCCTCAGAGAGCGTCCTTTAGGGATGGTGGTCGACGGATTGCTTTCTAATACGTTTACATTCATCAGCGCCGGTATTCCCCAAAACTCCATACTGTCTCCTACTCTCTTTGTCATTTACTATACATTAAGAGTCTGCTGGAAAGAATCCGAAATCCAATCTACAGCTTGACTACGCTACGCTTATTTCTTCATTCACTTTGAACTGATGCTACTGATCCAAATATCCGCACACAGCAGGAAGTCATTTAACTTAACAAGGACCTGAAAGAAATTCTATGTTGAGGTGACATCAACCAAGTAGAATTAAAGCTACAAAAACCCAAGCGGCATTTTTTTTTTTAAAGTTTAAGTTATGGAACCCGACATAGGTATGTCGGAGCTTTCCATTCCTCTAGCATCATCACTCAAGTTGCTAGGCGTTAACTAACAAAAGCTGGGATACTATTTCGAACTAAAAATCCTTACACTCCACAACAACCGTTAGTTCTGTACAAAGCTCAAATTCTACCAACGATGGAATACAGTCTTGTGTTTGGGGCTGAGTTTCCAACATACATTGTATTTCTTGTGTTCTATTCAGAGGAGAGCTGTTCGATTGACTGGAGACCCAGAACTCACCAGAAGCCTTTATACCTTCAACCATCGAAGGCCGGATGGCGACTTGAGTTTTTTCTACAAGTATTTTCATGGAAAGTGTTCGATGGATGTAGCCATCTTAATTCCTCCCAGAGCGGGGCATGCTATTAATACAAGTCACACTAATACATTACATCTGTATGAGGTTTAACTTGTTACTCCTCGTACAACACTTTTCAAGCGGTCTTATATTTGGAATGATTTGCCTAGGACTGTGTTTCCCAGCGAGTACAACATATACCATTCAAGATCAACGTGAATCACTTTTTCCCCACACGCGATCGCTCCTGTAACGCTTTAGAGATTTTCCTGCGGCACTTATGCTGCACTCATAAAAAAAATCTTATACCCTAAATATATTTTATTTTTACTAATTTCTGTTATTTGCCATGTTTTAATATATAATAAAAATATAGATAAAACTTACTATATCTCCCACGCCTGCAGCATACCACGAAACTGGGACATAAACTTTCCACTTATTTAGGGCTACAATAATTAGGATCGAAAATATGAAAACCTTTATCATTTTTTAATATCCACCACAAATGTTGCAAACACTCTTTATCTTGTTTAATAATATCTTCAAAAACAGTAACTGACGTCAGTTATGTAGAGGTAATCTTTATTTATAATAATTTTGCGAACATGTACTTATAATTCGTGATAAGTCTTTGTATATTTTATTGGAATATAAAAATTGAATTGATATCCCTCGATTTGAAGAAGAATAACATATTTTTGCTCGTTATCAGTTATTTAGCAGTATTATTTTTATTTGTACTTTAATCATAGGAGTAGTTTAAGGGTTTTAATCTAAAATAAGTGAGAATGCCCCAAAATGAACAGTAATATTATGAGTACCTTAATGGATTGAGGAGCATTCGTAAAGTATGAACCCCAAGGTTTTTTAAAGTCATAGAGGAAAATAAGAAACCTTTGCTTCTTGAAACTGTGTGACCTATGAAAATATTACCATTACGAAGACCATTCAGTAAATAAAGAGACAATTGGTCTCGGCTTAAACCCATTTAACTAAACAGCTGTATGCCTCTAGGAGTGCAAGTTGGCAACCTTGGATAAATTTTAATCAGCTGTTCGACTGGAAGACTGCACGTTAGAAGAGCAGCGTTCTGTCATCAGATTTTTAGTAGCAGAAGGTGTAAAGCCAAGTGAAATATTCTAGAATGTTATTACAGTCGGGACAGAACAACATTTACAAGTGGATAGATCGGTTTAAAAGTGGCCGGATAAGAGTGTGTGATGAGCAGCGAAGTGGACGTCCATTTGAAGTTTCCGGTCCCTCGTTAGAATCGAGGATTGATGAATTATTCGTAATAACAAAAGAATTGTAAGTTGCTGGAAAACGAAGTTAAGCTAACTATTAAGAGCAAACGCCATGGACTCTTGCGAATAGGAGTCATTTTTCAACACGACAATGCCCGCCCTCGTTTGGCACAGCCCGGTTACCCAAGAAAAGCTTCAAGTACTGGGTTGGGAGATCTTGCCTTATCCCACATACAGCATAGACCTGGCTCCGTGTGATTTTTACCTGTTCGGACTTCTCAAAGATGCCCCACGTGGAAAGAGGTTCACCGGCAGTTAAAAAATGAAGAAAAAAGTGCAAGAGTGGCTTCGACGTTAATCGAAAGAATTCTTTCCCACAGGAATCCAGAAGCTAGTAGAAAGGTGGGACAAGTATATTAACATTAAGGGGGATTATGTCGAAATGTAAGCTAAATTTTGTAGCAATCCATTAAACCGTTCTTGAGCTAGAGCTATTTGTCTCTTTACTTATTGAATAACCCTCGTACCATATATGTAAGATGTTTTTACTATCTTTTGCTCCTAATACATCTCAGTACTTTGTCGTTGGTGGCTCTATGAGTCCAGGGCATCTTTAGTATACGTCTATACAGCCACATTTCGAACGATTCTAGCTTCTTCGTAAATTGAGCTTTCAAGGTCTAAATTACCACCCTGCACAATAACACCGACCATATAGAGCACTCTATGAACGTCAGTCTAATACGAAAATTTAAATTTTTATTGGTAAGCATTCAAGAGCACTTAGAAATACCTTTCGAGTCATTTCTATTCTGCTTTTGATTTCTTCCTCTGGATTTAGTTGTACATTTATGACTGAACCGAAGTATCTGTATTTTTAAACTCGTTCTATTTATTGAATTTCACTCAAAGCCATAAATTTTGTTTTTTCGATATTAATAGTGAGTCCTATTTCTTCGCCCTCTCGCTTGCTTCTTTCTAACAGGGTTTGTGTTTTGTGTAGGTTGTTCAATAATGTCCCTCGAATACTCACTCCTCACTTCTCTCATTCAGTTCTCTCCGAAACACAAACTGAGAATACACGTTGAACAGCTGGGAAGACAGGACTTAGCCCTGTCGAACTTCTTTTTGAATTGGAATTTCATCCGTTTCCATGTCGTGCTGGATTTCTTTTTTCTCTCCATGTTTTCCATTCCGTCCTTTTCTCCATTTAGTATGCTCTATCCATCCATAAATTTATTGCCCTTTAGTGTTAGGTAGTTTGCATCTTACCCATTGTTTTCTTTGTGTTTCACGTTTCAACCCCATATAGTATGACTGGGATAACACATTTATTTTGTATTTTTGTTCCCGTGTGTGTCTAAAACTTTTGTTTTGCATTATATGTTTTAATCTCCTAAAAGCTATCCATTTGAATCTTATTTGTCTATTGAAATCTACCTTTTTCTATCTATTTTTATTTTTTGGCTCAAATATACTTATTACTCTACTTCTTCTATCCTCACTACATTTAGTATAATGTGTTAATTATTGTATTAGGAAGCTCTCTTCATTTTTTTTTTGATTTTGCTCATATTTATACTCAGCCCTATTTCCTTTTATCTATTTTTAGCCCTTTTATCATTTAGTCTTCCGTACGAAACACTTATAAGATCACTTCGGTGTCCGTCCGTCTGTCTGTCTGTCTGTCTGTCTCTATGTCTGTCTGTCTCTGTCTGTCTGTCTGTCAGTCACACCCGATTTTCTCCGAAACTATTTGACATAGAAAGTTGAAATTTGGCATTAATATATAGCCTATGGCCTCATCAGAGCCGTGTAGTTTGAAAGTTAAATTCTGGCGTGAAATCGGAAGTGAAAATTTTTTTATTTACCAGGTCATCGAGTGGGGTATCAAATGAAAGCTTGTATAAAGACGAGTTCAAAAATATATATAATGTGGTACCTGCGCACAATTCTCTTTGTATTATTTGTAAAAAAGTGCGAAAAATCACTGTCCCCCCACCTTATCTCGAAAAGTACTGACCAAAAAATTTTGAAAAAATCCTGAAACATTCTCTACAGGGTGTAGATTGAACGAAAATTATCATGAGTACATTACCTTTAATAATTTATCTGGTACATAAAAAAAATTCAGTTTTCATTAAAGATCGGAAAAAAACTGTGTTGAAAACTCATTGGGGATGTGTTTTGTGAAGTCACTGATCATTTTATACTACCATAACTAAAATTTTTATTTTAAAAGCAATCAACTTACGAAACACTAATTACCCAAGTCCAACTTGCACTTGACCGGTTATTTACAGTTCGAAGCGATCCTCCTTAACAAACACCTTGTCCGCATATCTATGTGTTTAATTTTTGTCCTTCAATTGTTCTCCCCCTTTTTTGAAAATATAGATGTACTCGTACTTATTGATTATTTTTAACCCAACAGGGTAGTTTTCTATACCAAGAAAATATGATACTTTTAGCCAAGTGTACACTTCTTTAACGCTCCACAATTTCAGCTGTGTTTTAATGTTGTTGACGCGATGCTCAATGTGTCTAAGAAACTTTGCATAGTTTCTTAACCTACAAATTATATGGCATGGAATTGGCCAAATATCAAACCATAGTCATACGATTAGATGGCGTCAAATCGTAGATCATCTTAAGCATTTTTTCCTGTTCTACATTAGAATTGATGGTTGATGTAAATTCAGAATGGTTCCCTTATTTTTCGTTTATGTAAAATTCTCGTTTCCCTTGACATTGGTGGTGTATTCTGTAGTGTTAACGTTTAGCTACAGCTGTTTTTGCCTTTTGGCTATTTTAAGGATTCCCTAGTTTTGTGCTGAATCTATTAAGTAATTTAACTATTTTGTGTGTAATACAGTTTATGTCCGGTAAAACCGAATTGTCGTGTTGGATCATTATTTCTATCTTGTGTGGGATTTGGGCAAGTTACTCTCTTTCCGATGAAATCCAATGTTCACCTTAAGTTGATATAGCTCTGCTAATGAGTGGGTGATAGATTTTTCGACACGGATCATGATGGGAGTAGCATTCAGTTGATTTTCAGTCGAATATCCTGCGATAAATTCCCCTTTGTACCAGTATATACATCTAGAAAGAAAAGAACGATATTTGATTCAATTTCCATTGTAAGTCTTGTATTTGAATGTTGTTGATTATGATGACCCAAAAAGGTATTCTGTGTTTCTTTATCATATGGCCAAATATCAAATGTGTCGTCTACCATATCAAAATTTTGGCTTTAGAAGAGCAATAGTTAAGCCACACAGTTTAATGCCAAGCAGCATAATTTCTCACCAACAAATTATGGAAATAAATTCCGCATATTATATTTGTTACTTATTAATACTTAAAATTAATTTTTGATGATAATAAAATTAAAATTTTTAGGGCCGCCACTGCCAAAATAAATAAGTGTACTTTGTTCTATATACAGCCATAAATTAAATAGTCAAGTACCGGTTTGGAATTATTTTCTCATAACATAGTATTACTGTTGGACATTTATACAATATTATGCTTATGACAAAGGAACTGCCAATAAACTGATAAATGTTATAATAATAATATCACCTGTTCTATTTCCTGCTCTTGTTCCATAGATCATAGTAATCATAATAATTTTTGAGTTCTTTTTTATCGCTATCGTTAATAATTATAAATGATTTTTACAATGTTTAGGTTCTGAATAATGTCATTAATAAATATTAAGAATATTCCACCAATCAGTCCACCCTTTGGCGTACCCAAGCTCAAGTAAAAATCATTTTTAATTCACGGTTTTTCCAGAAATACATAAACCAGTCGTTTAAATGCTCTTGAACTCGAATTTTCCTTTTTTGTTTAACGTAAAACAACTTAAAATAGGCAAAAAGCCCATATTGAACTCGTTGTATTCTTCCTTTTTTTTTTAAATAAAATTTATAAACAATGTCTCAAAAACTTTTGTCAATTTAAAGGACAATCCAAAAACCATCTCGGTTTGGTATATCCCATTAAAAATATATTGAGTTATTTCGATAGGAACTGCTTCATGTTACTCTTCATTTTCGGAAATATATTTTTCAGGAAACGATGTTTCATGTATATCCGTCTCTTATTGTGGACTCACACTGCTGACTGTAGAGTGATTTGTGCGTCTGTTGCAAACCAAGTCCCAAATTATAAGTGCATGCGCAACTTTTCATCAACGCTTTAAGATTCCGGAGTAGATAGCTTATAAAATGTTTAAAATTCAAACAAAGACCATCTAAATGCGTATAAAATATTGTTGCTAAAACTAGCGGCCTGATATAACTTGAATATAAGTGCAAAAACACGTGAAACTATTCTCAATATCTTGCCACATTCGCATAATGCTTTTATCCTTTCACTAGTAATTAGTGTTCCATACGGATCACTTATAAGATCACTTCGGTGTCTGTCTGTCTGTCCGTCTGTCACACGAAGTTAAATTTTGACTTAAAGGAATAGTTTTGGGGGGTGAGTGAAAAAAAAAAAATTTTTAAAAGCAATTGCGCAAGTCCGACTTGCACTTGGCCGGTTTTTTTTTTCTAAATACATCTAAGTACATATATTTCATTATCTAAAGATTTTCAATATAATTTCAGGGATACAAGGGTCGATGAATTTAGAATTATCAGATTTCGTAAAAAAATCAAACCGTAGGATAAATAATGGCGCAATCGTAGAACTAAATATAATTTTTTGAATTAATTTCTTGTTGGTCATAAAATAAGGTGTGTAAGTGGGCAATGCTAACAGGATCAGCATTGTTGGCCTGTCCAAACATTTTAAAATAAAAAGTACTCCCAAGCATTAATTTTACCCTGAAAATTTTTAGTTAATTTTTCCGCGTCTTAACTCAATTTGTGGATATTTAATAACATTTGGCTCATCTTTATCCTATAAAATATATGCTTATAACATGAGCACTACTCTACCTCGAGTATTTTTATATATTATTTGATTAGATAAACATACTACCAATACGCCAAGGAACAAAGGTAAACTTACTCGTATATTATTCGACGCAACTAATTTTTAAGTACAAAGTACGAATTCCATAATAGAGAAATTTTGCAACGCTTATTTTTCACATGTCTTTATCCTTATTGTTATCTCAAACATGTGCAGTATTAATGCGAAGGAATTGCAAGATTAAGTTAGTATTCATCTTCTATAAACTTTTTTTTTCCATTCATTTCATAGTTAAGCAAACCGATTATTAGTGTTTAATGAGCCAACACAAGTGTCTAAATTAAAAGGATGTCTAGCAGGTTTCTATCACTTCCTTCAATATGTCCAAAGTAATACGAATGTGAGATAACTAAAATTTCATTTGAAATTAGCCTTACACACACTGTAATGCCATTGTGGCAAAGATTGCAAAATCCCAACATAATCTGAACACTAATTAACTGTTGTCAGTGTTATTTGCAATAAAAGATTATCATTTTAATTTTGTGTGGTTTGTATACCTAAGTAGGAAAAAAAACAGCCCTACCATAATAGCGATCAGAATAACGGACTTCAAATAACGTCTCTTATAAGTTCCTAAGTAAGGGAAATAGTTATCCTTAATAAGGATTCTCTTATTTTGTGTCAATTCTGCGCAAACTCCGCATGGTGGGCGCATGCTTCAAATAACGATAACAGCTGAGTTTTTATATTTAATTTCTTCCTTTTACTCCAAAACTGTGGGCGCATGCTTCAAATAAAGATAAAACAGTAGCCTACCATAATAAGCGTTGCAAAATATCTCTAATAATGAACAAAATTCATTATTAGAGTATTATCCTAGATGTCGCGATTTTCATATGTTTTGGTCCTTTCGACTTAAAGCTCTCACAGGGCTCTATGTTCTCTAATAATTAAGTTTCATAATTATGTGCAAATTATCTTATAGTTGATATAGAAAACATAACAATCACTGATCAGTGTATGAGGTACGTTCAAAAAAAGACAGATATTTTCAACTAACTGCGCAATTAAGAGGATAAATTCATTTTTTCTGGACCACTGTTCAGCATTCCAACAAAGTAAACCTACTTCCAGGAAGTCCTACGTATTCATACTAGAACTCATTCTTTGATTTATGATATGTGTATATATATATATATATATACATATATATATACATATATATACATATATATATATATATATATATATATATATATATATATATATATATATATATATATATATATATATATATATATATATATATACGTTGCATTTTATATATATTATAGATCATAGATTATTATTATTATTATGTAACCTGGAAATAGAACATATGTGTAAAAAAAACGTAAATCGGATAAGGGGTTTTCGAGTGATAAGCGCACTAACCAACAGATAGAGAGACGTTGCATTTGATACATATTATATTTTTTGATGCATGATATTGTTCCATATTTAATGATTTAGGCAATGTATTGCAAGAGAACGCTCTAGTGGCAAACTTTTTTCCGACTTGATTCACTATTATCGTCACTGCTTATTATGTTACCTAACCTAATAAAATATATCCTATGTTACCTAACGTAATATAATACATCCTGTAACCTGGCCAGTGGACATATGTATGCTTTAAAAAAAAAAGCACGTAGATCGGATAAGTGGTTCTCGAGTGATAAGCGCACTAACGGACAGACAGACAGAGGGATCATTTTATATATATTATAGAAGATTATAGATAACCTGGACAGAGGACAAATGTATAAACTAAAAGTAAAAACACGTAGATCGGATAAGTGGTCTCGAGTGATAAGCACACTAACGGACAGATAGACAGGCAGATAGAGAGATGTTGCATTATATGCATATATTATAGAAGATTATAAATAACCTGACCAGAGAGCAAATGTATGAATTAAAAATAAAAACTCGTAGATCGGATAAGTGGTTCTCTAGTGATAAGCAGCACTATTCTCGAGTGATAAGCGCACTAATGGACAAAGAGACAGACAGATAGAGGGATGTTGCATTTTATATATATTATAGAAGATTATAGATAACCTAGCCAGAGAACAAATGTATGAATTAAAAAAAAAAAAAAAAAAAAACATGTAAATCGGATAAGTGGTTCTCAAGTCATAAGCACACTAACGGACAGACAAGCAGACAGAGAGACGTTGCATTTTATATATATTATATTCTTTGCTACATGATATTATTCCATATTTAATGGTTTAGGCAGTGGACTGCAAGAGAACGCGCTAGCGGCAAACTTTTTTCCGACTTGATTCACTATTATCGTCACTTCTTATTCCTTATATTACCTAACGCAATAAAACATATCCTATAACCTGACCAGAGAACATATGTTTGTTTAAAAAAAAAAGCACGTAAATCGGATAAGTGGTTCTCGAGTGATAAACGCACGGACAGACAGACAGAGAGACGTTGCATTTTATATATATTATAGATTATTTTTACATTTAGAACTATAAATCACAGACATATAAATTAGCAGTTATCATTTCACACGTCATCGTTCAATGGTTCTTTTGAAAGCTTTTTTATAGAGTCATAAAAAGATTGGTACGGTTAGGTTATCTTCCCCGACTTTATGAGCCTATTGGTTTGTGATTCAATAAAGGTCTGAAAACCAAAGGCCCCAAAAAATTAGAATTTATTTGAATTTCATGTTTTTCTTTTTCTAATAAGTGCAGGTAATAATTGAAAACGAAAATTTGTGTGCTAAAATAGTATTAATAATTTGCTATACTGGTAGCGAAAAAAAATATCATCATTAACATTGGGATATATGACTATAATATTTTCGTTCATTTCTTCATGTTCAAGGATAAAGAGGACCACCGGGAGTATACGTGGCCCCGGATACTAAAAAAATTATTGGGCCACTGATACCCCATCGAATACAAGGGTCGACTGAAATGTCTTGTAAAAACCAAGGTAAATAACATTTTTTTTGCATAAAAAAAATATTTCTGAACATAATGGTCCAGCGAGATTCCAATTTTTTATACAGTATATAATAGTCATTTACAGCACAGATAACCTCTTCAGTCGGCGAAAATTTATTCCCCCAAGCCAATTTTTGTGGCTAAAAGAAACAAGTTACTTGGGGCCAAATCTGAGAAATAAGGTGAGTTTTGAATTATTTCGAAGCCAGGCTCGTACACTTTTGTCATTGCAACGGTTGATTTGTAAGCAGGCGCATTGTCCTAGTGAAGCAGCACTTTTTTGCGAGCTAATCTTATTCGTTTGTGCTTCAACTCACTATGCAAACGGTCTAATAAAGTTGCGTAGAAAGAACCAATCACTGTTTTACCCTTTTCCAAATAGTCAATCATGATGATATCCTGTAAATTCCTAAAAACAGTTGCCATCACTTTTGTCTTCGCCAAATCACTGTTTTGACTGCCATTTTGTTTCCCGGATGTAATAGTGAATCTACATTTCTTCTACAGTCACAAAATAATGCCACAAGATATCATTCCTCGTGGTCTAGAATCAACGAACGCTTTTTCATTTTTAAAACTTCGTGCAGGATAATATGTGCTTGTTCATCTGAGATTCCTGTCATCTCAGCAATCATACAAGGTTTAATGCGATCTTCACGATACCATGAATTTTATCGATCATTTCCTCAGAAGAAACCTCAATCCGGCATCCTGAAACTGCAGCCATCCGCAGTGCTCGTATGACCATGTTTAAATTCATTTATCTAGTAATAAATAGTCTTGAGTGCAGGTCAACTTCATTCAGTTCAGTTCCTATCTGGGCCGCAGTCTACTTTTTTAAATAAAAATGTTTCATCACTGCACGATCCTCGACTTTATCCATTTCTATGAAACATGTAACACCGGTCACTTACGATAGCTGCCAACAAACAACTGTACGCTGCATCTGTTTGAAACTTTGAATACAACTGTTACAAGAATGACGCTTGCCATCAGTTATGCCGCTTAACGAAATTTTCCGCCATTTCCACTAAGAAAAATTTCAAGTGTGTTAACAACGGACTCTCAAAAATCTTATGAAAATGGAGGTTCCGGTCAAATCAGCTGAAATTTTCCTATAAGGAAAGTTTTAAAATTAAAATTATAATTTGCAATAACCAATTGGTTTATCCACTTTTGCGCTATATACGAGTAACTATGTCTCCGGATTCATTACTAAACAGTATATTGTTTTCCAAAGAGTTTAAACCTAAACCACCTATATTTATTTTATTTCCCTAATCGACTTTGTATAATAATATTAGAACCAATTATTTTTTTTGTGTAATATGACTATCATTGATGTAAGGTCGTTCCAGTGTAATATCACTAATTTTTGTTCGAACTATTAAGATAAAATTTAGCTACGTATATATTTATAGTTTTTTCAATTGATGTGATAGGTAATTATGTAATTTATTATAAGTTTCGACTTAAAATCGATATATCGTAGTTTTCGAGGTCACAGATCACTTCACATCCAAGCACAAACTATATTCTTTATACGAGGACTGTATGATAAGTACCTGGCCTTGACAAAAAAAATATTTTTATGTGTAAAATTTATTTTATTTTTCAACTTAGTCTCCTTTTAGCTCGATACACTTAGTCCAACGTTTTTCTATCTTTTGTATCGCATCTAAAAAATACGATTTCTTCAGCCCTTCAAAATAGGCGTTTGTTTTAAAAATCACCTCATCGTTTGGGTCAAATTTTTTTTTTCGCCGACCTTTTTTTTCATATTCGGAAATAGGAAATAGTCGCTAGGGGCTAAATCTGGCTAATACGGTAGATGCAGAAGCCATTCGTATCCTAACTCATGGCGATGACACAAGTGTACATGCGTGCATTGTCCTGAAAGAGAATTTTTCCACTAAGTTATACTCTTCATTAATTATGTCGCCCTTTTCAAGATAATCGACGCGGATTATGCCGCGTGCATCCCAAAACATTGTAGCCATGACTTTGTTGGCTGATAAAGTAGTCTTGGCCTTCTTTGGCCACGGATAACTCACTGTTGGGACTGTTTTTTGATTTCTGGTGTGCTGTGATGGATCCATGTTTTGTCAACAGTTATGAATCGACGCTAAAAATCATTCCGATTGCGCTTTAACATCGCCAAATATTATTTTGAAGTTGACACACGTGCGTGTTTATTGTCAGTTGTAAGCAATCGCGGCACCCATCATGCGGAAAGCTTTCTCATATTCAAATGAATTGTTAAAATGTTCTGCACCCGTTCAGTTAAGATGCCCACAATCTCAGCAATCTCACGCACTTTCGTTCCCCGATCATGGATCACCATATCATGGATTTTTTTAATTTCTGATGTGGTGACCTCATCTGGACGACCTGGACGTTCATCAAAAATGCTTGTACAGCCGCGTTTGAATTCAACTGCCCAATATTTTATGGTCGATAACTAAGGTGTAGAGTCCCCATAAATTTCGCTGAGTTCCACTTTTGTCTCATCATTCGTTTTTTTTTTCAAAAACAAATTTTTTTATCTCTGCTCGATATTCAATTTTTTCCACTGTTGTAAAATCACAAAAGTTGTTAAATGCCTGCCACTCACAAACTAATTCACTGAGCCACAGTAAACACACTATACAGTAGCGAAACTCAATGATAACCGCATAGGAAAATCAGGTTCGTTTTCAGAAGATCACGTGGCAATCCGCCATATTAAAACTGGACCAGCGTGAGATTTGAAATACAAATAAAGTTGGGTAAAGTTTTATCATTCAAAATCTTAAATATATAAATGTTTGAAAATTTTTGATTTGTTATTTAATACAGAATGAGTACTATAAAAGTTAATGCAGCATGAGTAATATAAAAAAAAAGAATGGAGCATTTTGTTAGAAAAGAAATGAATACAGGTGAAAAACTTGATGGGAAGGTATTTGATGGAATTCTTCATATTCAACTTCAGTTTTTAATAACCTTATCCAAAAATTTAAAAGTCTATCAAAGTTAAACGTCACTTTTAGAGGTTAAAGTTTTATTTACATCATTTTTCAAGTAAATTTGTGATAAAAGATGTTTTTTTAAGGACTAAGTTAATTTAATTTTAACATACGTAATACCTAATGCTATTTTTCTGGTACCGTGAATTGTCATTACTAAGATGTCAACATCTTCTAAAATAAGAGCATTTTTTTCTAAGCAGTGTTGTGTTATTTGGTGTGATAGATCTCTTGTTAATTAAAAAACACTGCATCTACTTTTTTGGTACTTATTTTTTTCTTAAACTACAAAACTATTTTGTGTAACTTCGAGAAAGGTTAGTATAATATTAATGAATTATGAACGTATATGTATAGACCTCTATTTTCTATATGAATGATTCTTAGAGGTTCTATACCTTTTTGTGTTCTGTTATCCGTATTGCTTTTTGATAACGTAATTAACGCTTGCTTTTATTTACAATGAATTAATATTTAGATCAAAGAGTTAATACATTAATTTCCTAATTATATTTACATACAATACTTAGTTATGACCAACCTGACTTGTCAATTACAACTATGTTGGGAATGTGGAATCTTTGGCACAATGACACTACTCAGTATATATCACCAGTACACCAAACACTTTATTTTTGCACTCAACGCGCGTTTCGCTAACCATATTAGCTTCATTAGGAGAAATGATTAACTCATATATACTGAGTATTGTCAACTACAGTTTAAAAGGAAAACAACTATATTTAATTTATAGTATAGGTATACAACAATAGAAATAAGTTCTTTATAGGAGGAATATTAATAACAGGTAACTAAATCTTCAAAATTTTAATAGTAACCATAATTACCATCAAAATGGACTTTGATTAAGTGTTCTGTCCATTTAACGAACTTATTTTGAGAATATTTTACCCTCTGGCACACATCGTTTGACAAATTCATATTACAAAAATTTCTTTGGAATCACAAAAATTTTTCTTATTTTAATAGCATATTTGATTCAATAATCGATTTATATCGACAACATGACACTTAATATTTACACTTTCAAACCCAGCTTATAAGAAAATAAAATATACTGTCTAAAATTTGAAAATAATAAATATGTTGTTATAGGTTCTGTATTCCTTACAATATATTCAAAGAAACTTTTGAAAGATTGGCATGAAAAAGGAGCAATGTAATTTATAGAGAAAAATAGAAAAAAAAAGTCACTTTCAGAGTATTAATTGTACTTGCAATTAAACAGTGTTAAATTTATCAAGTTTATTATTAGAAAAGGTGTGTCAAACAATTAATACAGATGAAGTTATTGAAAACTAGAAACCTTTTGAGAATACACCTTTTAGAAGAAAATATGTTTTATTTATAATTTACACAAATATAAATAGTTTTAAATAACTCAATACTAGTTTACACAAAAATAAATCTTTCTAAAAACCAGAATTTGGAGGATTATTTATTAATCATAAAAAAATTACACAGGCACACCAAAAAAGTTTTTCACACCGAACAGACTGCTCTAAGTATATGTATTTTTGGGCGCTGAAACCGAATCTGAGGTCAGAATTGAGCAATCACGTCAGGATTTTTAAATAACCAGCCGAACTAAGTTTAGAAATAAATTTCAAGCTTTAATGACCAAATCACTCTACCAATACGAACGTCTTATTAAATCAATCAAGGTTCCCTGGAAGGCCGTCTCTTGAGCAAATACGCCTAAAAAAAATGTACATTAGTAATGATAATATTGTTTTATGCATATGTATGTTTTCAAAAATGCATTTAAGATAGTAAAAAGTTGCCTTGTGAAAGCAAGCAATAGAGGTTTATTAAAATAATCAACAACTCCAACAACTTTAATCGCATACCATGATTTCTATGAAATCATTGATTCAACTAAAAACAGACGAACTGCAAAAAAAAAATCATTAATGCAGCAACTTAAACTTTGATGGATAATACTGTTGATGATTAAATGTGATGCAAATAAATTTAGTTATTTAGAATAATAGTCTTAGCACACCCTGATTGAGTTAGAAATTTCTTATTTGCAAATTTTAGAGCATAAAAAAGTGTGACTCGAGCAAATAATTTGCGAAAATAGTGAAGTCACTGATCATTTTATACCTCCGTAGCAAAATTTTTTATTTTAAAAGCAGTACGGAACACTAATTTGCGCAAGTTTAACTTGCACTTAACTGTTTTTTTTTTCAAAGATTATAGTAAAAAGCGTCTAATTTTTCCAAATATTTGTAAGTTGTAATAATTGATGTGCAATACCTGAATTACTTTGCATTCCATTCATCGCTCCACGGCCTGTTTCAATAGGTAACTCATCTGCAGGAACTCCAATATCAATGTCAGTTAATAATTGATCTACATGGTTTTCTAAAATATCCAACTCTGATCCTATATTAACATCTGGATATGCTTGGTCGAATAAACGATTTTTCAAATCATTTTTAAACATTTTCTGAGAAAAATGTGAGGCGCATATTTTATATTTTTTGCACAAATTTTCAATTGGACAATTAATGACGCGTTTGGTTGCTGCAAGCCAAATCTTTGCCCTATAACCAAAATAAACCAATTTATCCGCGTACGATTTCTTACGCAATTGATATTCTTTAATTAAATCACTTACCTTTCAACATCTTTGGGGAAGAAGAAGAAACTAACGCCCCGCGTACAGTTTGAATTATTTTTGCAATTCTCAACGGCACACAATAACCTCCTTTCCCTATGATTATATAAATTATTTCTCAACCTTTTCGATTCTCTTCACTTACAAACATTTTTAATTCTCTTTTCCTACAAACTCTCTCTTCCTTCTGTCTTTATATTCATATAAACTACAGTCACATCAAGAAATGATGGACAATACATTTCCAAAGACACATTCCGAGATCGGATGTAAACACTGAGCTGCCATTTTGAAAAAGGACCTGTCCGTCGTCAAAATCTCGTCACCAAATTGGAGCTCAGTTTCGCTACTGTAGTATGTTTACTGTGACTCAGCAGGCTGAAAATTTAACAGAATTCTTGTGAAAGGTTTACATATAATTTTTTAAATAGTAGTAGCGCCACCTCTGGCCCAGGTCAGGTACTTACTTATACTATCCTAGTAGATTTAGTATTAAAATAACTATTTCTTAATTTTATTGTAACAGAAAAAGGATAGATTGTAACCATAAATACTTCACCATAAAAATTGCTATTACGTTTAATGGCCCGCAATAAAATTAATTGCAGAAACAAATTATATGGCTAAATAGCCGCAAATAACCGTTTATAAGCACAGCCATTGTTGTTTGCAAGACCTAATTACCGCATTACCAATCCTCCAAACGTTTTATCTTGACTTCCTGTTTAAAAATCCCGGCAGAGCTTTTATTCTGCCTAGATGTAGATGGCGAGACATTTATCAGGTTTCTGATCTCATGTAAATTAGTTGTATGATTTCGTTTACATCGCTAATATTTAGTAGTTTAAAATTCGCTTCTAGGCATAATTTTATCTATAATATATATAAAATGCAACGTCTCTCTGTCTGTCTGTCTGTCTGTCCGTTAGTGCGCCTATCACTGAAGAACCACTTATCCGATTTACATACTTTTTTAAAACATACATATGCCAGGTTATAGGCTATATTTTATTACGATAGGTAGCATAAGGAATGAGCAGTGACGTAAAATAGTGAATGATGTCGGAAATAAGTTTGCCGCTAGCGCGTGCCTTTGCAATACACAGCCTAAACCATTAAATATGGAACAATATTATGTAGCAAAGAATATCTGTAATGTATAATCTATAATATATATAAAATGCAATGTCTCTCTGTCTGTCTGTCTGTCCATTAGTGCGTTTATCATGCGGGAACCACTTATCCGATTTACCTGTCTTTTTTTAAATTCATACATATATTTTTTGGCCAGGTTATATAATTATAATAATAATCTATCAATGCGCTTATCACTGGAGAACCACTTATCCGATTTTCGTATTTTTTTTTTAAAAACATATATATTCTCCGGCCAGGTTATAGGCTATATTTTATTACGATAGGTAGCATAAGAAATGAGCAGTGACAATAATAGTAAATGAAGTCGGACAAAGTTTGCCGCTAGCGTGTTCTCTTGCAATACACAGTCCAAACCATTAAATATGGAACAATATTATGTAGCAGAGAATACCTATAATATATATAAAATGCAATGTCTCTCTGTCCATCCGTCTGTCTGTCTGTCTGTCCGTTAGTGTGCTTATCACTGATGAACCACTTATCCGATTTACGTGCTTTTTTTTTTAAACATACGTATGTTCTCTGGCCAGGTTATAGGATATATTTTATTAGGTGACATAAGGAATAAGCAGTGACGATAATAGTGAATCAAGTCGGAGAAAAAGTTTGCCGCTAGCGCGTTCTCTTGCAATACACTCCCTAAAGCATTAAATATGGAACAATATCATGTAGCAAAGAATACAATATATATAAAATGCAACGTCTCTCTGTCTGTCTATCTGTCCGTTAGTGCGCTTATCACTCGAGAACCACTTATCCGATTTACGTGTTTTTATAAATTTATACATATGTTCTATATAATTCAATATAAGCCTAGATAATGGGCGATAAGGTGAGATAATGGGAGATAAGGAGAAATAATGGGAGATAAGTCGAGATAAGCCTCGATAATGGGAGATAAGTATAAATAATGGGAGATAAGGAGAGATAATGGGAGATAAGCAGAGATAAGTGTAGATAATGGGAGTTATGGTGAGATAATGGGGACAAGGAGAAATAATGGGAGATAAGGAGAAATAATGGGAGATAAGTCGAGATAAGCCTAGATAATGGGAAATAAGGTGAGATAATGGGAGATAAGGAGAAATAATGGGAGATAAGGAGAAATAATGGGAGATGAGGGGAAATAATGGGAAATGAGCAGAGATAAGCCTAGATAATGGAAATTATGTAGAGATAATGGGAAATAAGCAGAAATATTGGAAGATAAGGAGAAATAATGGGAGATATTTTATAACGTTGGGTAACATAAGAAATAAGCAGTGCCGATAGTAGTGAATCAAGTCCACGCGAGCGGAGCCGCGGGCCCGGCTAGTTTTAGATATATATTATAGTAATATATATACAGCGCTATACCGATCCTAAGCATATCGTTGGATACCCAAAGAGGGTCATATGCTAATTTGCCAGCCGAATGCCTAAGTGCCACACTTTTGTTATAACTGACCGGTTTCCAGTTACTAGTATCGTTATAATATGTTCGTTTATGCTTCCCAAAAATGCACGTTCGTTTTTATTCATTAATCAATTTTTAGGCTGTTTAAAACCAAGAAGCAGGTAAAGATAATTCAGTCGTTCTTTTTCCTTATGGGTAATAAGAAATTCGTGTCTTTTTTGTTATCATTTCTATATACGTAAGATGTCAACCTTTAAATTAAATAACCGGTCAAGTGGAAGTTGGACACAATTAGTATTCCTATCTAATAGCCAATAAATGAATCTAACTGAATCTAAAACCTAGTAGTAAAAGTTTAAAACAAATAATTATTACCTAAATATTTGTTTAATTAAAAATAAATAAAATAAAATTATTTTGTCTTCGGTACCTACCAGTTATCCTGATATTACTGATTGCACCGAATACGTATTAATATTTCATAACTCTTAGTCCCGGTTGAATTTCCAACTTTCTGGACCTTCTGTCATGCCACATAGTTTTCTTTTATACCAGAAAAATGATCAAACGTAATGCAATCGTGATAATTTTCTCTCAATCTACACTTTATTTAGGCTATATAATATTTTTTAAATTTTTTGATCAGAATTTTTCGAGATAGAGTGGAGGGGGCACAGATTTTTCCTATTTTTTAAAAATAATACAAAGGAGAGTGTGCGAAAGTATTACATCATATATAGTCAGTCCAAAAAGTCTCCATACACCACCTGCTTTCTATTCTATTTTTCTGTTATGTTTAACTAATTAATTGGAACTATGAGAAAACATGTTTAAATTAATATTTGAAATTTAACCAATGAGGATTAGTATTAAAAACAACTACGGAACATTTTATTTAGAAGTTACATCATTATTATAAAAATGTAAACAAAATTAATATCAAAAAAGTCTCCATACACTTAACAATTACCAATAATATTTTGACGGAGTTTAACGAAAAATAATGATAATCTCCTGTAACCTTTTTATCATACTTGCAACCAGCTTTCTAGTAAGTTCTGCTGGCATATTCTGCCATTCGTTCAATATTCTGTTTTTTAATTCTTCTCTATCTGAAACATTATGTATGCGAACGTACCGTTTAACTTCCTCCCATAAATGCTCGATGGGGTTAACATCGGGTGATTGCAGAGCTGTATGCAGCTGCTGTCGCACATTATGGATCATCCATTCTCGCACCAAGTTTGCGGTATGTTTCGTATCACTGTCCTGTTGGAAAATGTATCTGTGCTAATTTTTGGACACTTTCTGTTAAATTGTCTCTCAAAATGTTCAGATAAACATGCTGATCCATGGTATCATTAATAAAATGTAAATTTCCAACCCCTCCAGTGGACATGCATCCCCAAAGCAGAACACTATCATCCCCTTGTCTCACCGTGGAACAAATGTTTTTAATATGGAATGCGGTATTCTTCTTTATTCAAACTTTAGTTCTGCCATCAGACCCAAAAAGGTTCATTTTAGTTTCATCACTAAAGATTACGGATTCCCAAAATTCAGGAGGTTTAGTAATGTATTCCCCAGCAAAAGCTAACCGCTTTTTGCGATTAACTTCCGAAATTAATAGCTTCTTCCTGGCTGCACACCCCTTATAGCCTGCCCTATGTAAACAACCTCTCACTGTTTGTGAACAAACATTTTTCGAAAACAGTTTCCGCACTTCTTCTTTTAATTTTGATGCACTTTTCTTGGGATCTATAATTATTTGTCTAACAATACAGGCCTCTTCACGGTTAGTTTCTTGGGACGACTGGAGCGTGGTCGAATTTCATAGAAACCCGTTGATTTATGCTGGTTTACAATATACTGAACAGTGGCATGCGACCATTTAACAATGTTTCGTATATTTCTGTATGATTTTCCATCTTTCCACAAATCAATTATGATCTTTCCAACTTGAAATGGAATTTCACAATTTCTCTCGCTCATTTTTAATACTGCTTTGAAAACCTACTGCAAAATTACTAGCAACAAGTGACAGAATATAAAGTATGGCCGCAAATTATTTGTGTCAAATTTCAACTTTCTATGTCAAATAGTTTAGGAGAAAATCGGGTGTGACAAACAGACTGTCCGTCTGTGTGAGTGATCCCATAAGTGTTCCGTATGGAAATTTATTTAGGTTATATTTAACATATTATTTGTTGATTTAAAAGTATATATTACATTCCTTGGTCACAGAAACTGACTATTCATCATTTTTTATGTCATATACGTCACGTTACAGACATTAAGTAATTTTGTATTCGTAACTTCTTCATTTTCAATCTTTTTAGGTTTTACGAGTTTTTAGTTTCAAGTCTAGGTCTGCAAGAATTTTTTTTTAATATTAATATCATAATTAAATAGAATTTTATATTTTCATAAGTTTTTCTTTGATATTTAAAGAATAAATCTATTTGAGGTTAGGATTCGTGCCATAGATATCGCTCAAATTCAAAAAAATTTGGACCATTTGTTCATAAAAAAATAAAAAATTTTCAGAGGGTAACTTTTTAAAAAAAAATTCGGCCCACTCATTATATACATATATATATATATATATATATATATATATATATATATATATATATATATATATATATATATATATATATATATATATATATATATATATATATATATATATATATATATATATATATATATATATATATATATATCAATATTATTATTAGCGATCACCAATATGGTTTTCGTAAACATAGATCAACAGGAGATCTTCTGACTTATGTAAGACATGTTTGGAACAACGCAATAGAACACTTTGGAGAATCTCGAGCGGTTGCTCTTGACATATCCAAGGCATTCGACCGTGTTTGGCACGATGGACTGTTGGCTAAGTTACGCTCTTATGGTATGTCTGAAAGGTTCTGTTTGTGGCTCTCATGTTTCCTCAGAGAGCGTTCTTTACGAGTGGCGGTCGACGGATTTCTTTCTAACACCCTCACTATCAACGCCGGTGTGCCCCAGGGCTCCATACTGTCTCCTACTCTCTTTCTCATTTACATTAACGATCTGCTGGAAAAGACCGGGAATCCAATCTATAGCTTTGCAGATGACAGTACGCTTGTCTCTTCATTCACCTTGAACGCTCGGACATCGGCTGCTCAGGCGAATATCCGCAGACAGCAGGAGGTCGTTCAACTTAACAAAGACCTGGAAGAAATTCTATCTTGGGGTGACAGTAACCAAGTGGAATTTAACGCTACAAAAACCCAAGCGGCAGTTTTTTCTAAAAAAGTTAACGTTGCTGAACCCGACATAGTTATGTCGGGGCACTCCATTCCCCTAGCATCGTCGCTCAATTTGTTGGGCGTTAGTTTGGGAGCAAATTAGTCTTGGCATGAACATGTTGCAGGCATAGCAAAGAGAGCTTCTCAAAAGTTGGGAATATTATTTAGAACCAGAAAGCTTTACACCCCACAGAAACTGTTAATTCTTTACAAAGCCCAAATTCGACCAAGTATGGAATACTGCTCCCACGTTTGGGGCTCCGCTCCCAAACATACACTGCATTTGTTGGATTCTGTTCAGAGAAGAGCGGTCCATCTGATTGGGGACCCGGAATTGACCGGCAGCCTTGATTCGCTGGAACATCGAAGAACGGTTGGCGACTTGAGTTTGTTCTACAAGTATTTTCATGGAAAGTGTTCGAAGGATGTAGCCCGCTTAATTCCTCCCAAAGCGGTGCATGTTAGAAATACACGTCGCGCTGGTGCTTCGCATCCGTATGAGGTTCAGCTTGTTACTCCGCGTACAACGCTTTTCAAGCAATCTTTTATATGGAGAACGTCATCCCTTTGGAATAATTTGCCCAGCGCTGTGTTTCCCACCGAGTACAATTTACAGCGATTCAAGAACAACGTGAATCGCTTTTTCCGCACTCGTGCCGCTCCTGGAGCGCTTTATGGACTTCCCTGCAGCACGTGAGCTAGACCCATAAAATATATATATATATATATATATATATATATATATATATATATATATATATATATATATATTTAATTTTCTTAGAACTACTACTTTCTACTTCTTTTAAAATTGTCTTCAATCTATCATAAACGATATAAATCTACTCTGCACATTATCATTCTGGTAAACTTCGGTTTTGGATGTTTGCCAACGATAGACAGGGAAAACATTGGCACCAACATATTGTATTAGATAGCGTGTTACAAACGAATTTTTATTTATTGTTCAAACTCTCAATGTTTATTGGTTTATTCTGCACAAATTATTGCAAAAAAATGTTAGTCTAGGTGATTTAAGCTTGCGCCAGATTTAACATTTTATATTTCTTTAAACGTCATATAGTCTAATAGAATACCCTTAACTATCTCTAGTCTAGTCTCGCGCCTAACTATTATTAATCCTTAATTTAAAGCACCGTCGAAGCGAAAACCCCCATGCCTAAATCTTATCAGCGCCTCTGCCTTCTCCTTCAACCCGGGTCTTACTCCGATAGGCTTCGAATCTTGGTCGCCACTCTATGGTTCTCTTTGTCCATCGCCCATCCTTAAACCTAGCGACATGCCCAGCCCAGTTCCATTTAAGATGTAGAATGAATTTGACTGTGTCTTGTACTCCCGTTCTCTTCCCGATAATGTGATTTAGGATGTGATCTCTAAAAGTAACGCCTAATATTGACCTCTCCATCTGTCGTTGCATGACACATATTTTATTGATGTGTTTCTGCATCATTGTGAGAGTATCGGCTCCGTAACCAAGAACGGGGAGTATGCATCTGTCAAATACTTTTCTTTTTAAACACATAGGAAGGTTAGATTTGAATATGTAGGCCAGTTTGCCATATGCAGCCCAGGAGAGAACTATTCGCCGCTGAATTTCATGTGTTTGGTTATCTCGTCCTATGCTGATTTCATGTTCTAGGTATTTATATTGGTGCACTTGCTTTATTTCTACGTTATTCAATTTTATAGTGTTGCTTAATACAAGATTTGTCATAAACTGGGTCTTAGATGGATTGATTTTTAAATCAACCTTTCCTGAAGCATGTGTAGCATAGTTTGTGCTTCTTGTATGTTGTCTGTTATTAAGACAACGTCGTCGGCGAAACAGAGGTGATTTAACTTTTCACCATCAATGTTAAGTCCCATTCTTTCCCTGTTTATTGATTTTAGAATATTTTCTAGAATTGTTACGAAAAGCTTGGGTGAGCCGCACTCCTCTTTTGATTCGAAATTTGCTGGTGGATTGATTAATTTGTGTTTTAACATGAGCGGGGGCATTTTAATATATGTATTTAATTACGTTTGAATATCGATGTTCAATACGACACACAGAATCAAAAACCTTTTCGAAGTCCACAAATATGAGTACAAGAGGCTTATTATATTGTATTCATTTTTCAATAAAGATTTTAACTGTAAGCAGTCGTTTGTTCCATACCCCAAGCGGAAACCTACCTGTTCGTTTGAAAGGAAAAACTCGAATTTATTTGCTAGATGTTTGGTCAGTATTTTCGTGAATAACTTGTATACATGGCTCAGGAGGCTAATAGGTCGATAGTTTGTAAGGTCTGAAGTATCTTCTTTTTTATGCATGATGACAATAGTTGCATTATTCCATTGCGATGGAGTTATTTCTTCCAGGAGGCATTTATTGAATAACATTTTAAGTGATTTGATAGTTCGTTGTCCTCCTTGTTTAATTGCTTCTACTACAATATTTTCTTCACCCGGAGCTTTGTTATTTTTTATGTCTTTTAAGGCTTATGTGATTTCTTCTTCTGTGATGTCTGGGATATCCTCCGACCCCAAATTTAGGACTTTTGGTATGTTAAATTCTGTTCTTTTATCTTGTAAGGTATATAATTGTTGATAAAATAATTCAATGATCAATATATAATAGTATTTATTTATATTTATAATGAATTTCCATCAAGTAGAAGCTACAACCATCTAAAATTCGATGATCTGTAAAATACCTCTTTTGTTTGTTATTATGTTATCATGTATGTCCCTAAACGTGTATATGTCTTTCCTTCCCATTGGGTCCTTCTTTCTCAAACTTTTAAGCTTTTGTTCTACAACGTTTCTAATTTCCTCGGCATTTTTCTGTCTTTGGTCTTTTCTAATTTCCCTCGATATCTCTCTATTTATAACTCTGTATTCACCAGTAGTCTTATCTACCATTTCTCTCCTTTGCTTCATTAGCTGTTTTACTCTTTGATTTAATTTCTGTTCTTTTTGTTGTTTCGGGCAAATTTTGTCAATGGCATTTTCTATACTATTTTTGACGTTTTCAAATATATCATCAACTGCTTCATTGTGTTCCAAGGAGCTTGCGATCTCTCTTCTATAGGAATCCACATCCTCCGGGATTGTCCATTTTTTATGGTTTCTTTTAAGAATCATGTGGTTTCTTTCCTATTTAATGTTAATAAACACTTTTGTTCTCACAATGCTATGGTCACTCCCAACTGAACATCTATTTAGGACACTTACGTCTTGGATAATGTATTTCCTGTTATAAATAATGAAATCTACAGCATTTTTTGTTTTACCATCTGGGCTAGACGTTGTCCATTTTCTGTTTTTGTTCTGTTCATTACATATAAATTATTTTGATGTACAAAATCTATTAGCGTCCTTCCTCTTTCCTTTCGATCTCCCAGCCCATGATGACCTATTATGGTTTCCTCTGTGTTCTCTCTGCTTCCAATTTTGTCATTGTAGAGCAATGGAAATTTCTTTGTAGTATATTTCTACTTCATCCTCTGAGTGGGTGTAAGTAGGTAGTAGTTGCCCAATAAATAAAAATACATAGTATTTGGAAAATTTGTTTGGATTCTAGCAAATGTCACCATCAATTGACGCTACTAAGGAACTACACATGACCAGTGCTAAAAAATAATTAAATAAATTTTACTGGAGACATTTAAAATACATCTCAAAATGCATTATTTCTACTGTGTCCGTGGTAATTAACGTAAAGAAAAAAACTTCAGGCATAAATCATGTAGTTAGCTTGCAGAGACCTTCTGCTAAAGTTTTTATCTGAAAAAGGAATAAACCGTTCCCTAAAATACATAAGAGAAGAAGTTTTTATCGTACTCAATTTTAAAATTATTCATATATTTAAAAATACTGACTATTAGGATACCCAAAAGATCGCCGAGGAAATCCTACTGATTTAAATAGTCGCTATTTTTCAAAAAATAGATATTTTTAAAATCGGCTATGACAAAAGTTCTGATCTTGAGAAACTGTTTCTATATTTTTGATAACAATTCTAGGAAATATGATTGTTACCACAGAAACCCTCATCCCTAAACGATCTCGGCAAGCTACCCTCACGTTGACGTTTGACTAGTTTATTTTGTGCATTACATCACGTGCATTGTGGCAAAAGTTTTTACTAGCGTTCTTTGTCACAATCTAATCGCCAATATGACTTTTAGATTTTTATCTTTCATCGCGATTATAGTTTGTTAATTTAATTCAAAATTGCAAATTACTGTTCGATTATAAAGAGAAACAGTAAAAAAACACATCTGTTATTAATTAGTGCTTCAAATCTAGTAGCTTGATTATGAATTGTTTTTACTGTTCAAATTTTATTGACTATTACAATCCGAATTCCTAATATGTTTTTGGGATCCTGTTTTCACTCTGTTTTTAAAAAATACTAGTCATTTCAAGGAAAAAACAATTTGCAAAAAATAAACATCCTACATTGTTTGCTCTGTGACCTAAATATAACTATATGTAGTTATTCCAGCTGTTTCTGCCATAACGGCTCGAAATTAGGTAAGATCAATATTGTGATACTGGCAATTAAAGTGTTTTATAACAACATAAAGTCAAGAAATTCCGATTTTATCTATTTGTTACGAGATGAAATCACCTGCCAGTTTTATGAGATTAAAATATATTTGTGCATTGGTATTAAAAGGAAAAACCTAATTAAAACGCTATCACACATCTAAGTTGGCCTGAAAACTGACTAATTAGATAGCATGAGAACGGATGGGTCATTGCAAAGTTTAAAAAATCCACTGGCTTTCTCATTAAATCTAATGAAGTTCATAAGTTTGGCTAATAAAGAAGAAAGTAAATAACATTATATTTATAGTAAACAGCTGAATATTTTTTAATGTTCTGTACGGAACACTTATAGGATCACTTCGGTGTCTGTCTGTCCGTCTGTCACCCGGTTTTCTCCGAAACTGTTTGTGTAGTGTAGTATGTAGTTTTAAAAGTTAAATTTTGACTTAAGGGGTTAGTTTTGGGGAGTGAAATCGGAAGTGAAAAAAATTTGTTTTACTAGGTCACGACATACATGCCAGTTTTATTGATTACAGGAAGGCATTTGACAGGGTAAAGCACGACAATCTGATGGATATATTGAACAGCATTAGAATAAACAAGAAGAGGGACATGCGAATAATTAAAAACTTTCACTGAAACCAAACTTCATACGAATCCAAGGAGAAGAGTCAGAAAACATCATTATTAAGCAAGGGTTTAGATAGCGATGTCACTGCCACCTCTACTGTTTAACATATACTTGAAAAGAATTTTTCAGAAAGCCTTGAAGGACATCAGCAAAGGAATAAAAATAAACGGGGAATACATAAACAACATACGATACGCTGACGATACGGTCGTATTTGCAGACAGCAGTGAAGACCTTCAAGACATAATGAATAGAGTGAGTGAAATCAGTGAGAGATATGGCTTATCACTCAACAACTGAACACATGGTCATATCAAAAAACAACAATCAAAACGGAAGACTGGTAGTAGATAACTAGCAGATAGAGTGGGGTGTCAAATGAAAGCTTGTAAAAGGACGAGTTCAAATATGTAATGTAATACTTGCACACAATTCTCTTTGCATTATTTTTAAAAAAGTCCGAAAAATCGCTGTCCCCCCCTTATCTCGAAAGGTATTTATTAAAAAATTTTTGAAAAAGTTTGAAAAATATATTGTAGGGTGTAGATTGAACGAAAATTATCACGAGTGCATTAACTTTAATAATTTATCTAGTACATAAAAAAACAAAATTTTCAGGGTCATCAGTTTTCACTAAAGATCGGAAAAAACTTTGTTGAAGACTCATTTAGGATGTTTTTATGAAGTTACTGATCATTTTGTACTTCCGTAACAAAAAGTGCGCAAGTTCAACTTGCACTTGACCGGTTATTTAAATTTGTACTTTAATAAGAGATATATAACACATGTAACGTGCTATTAAAATTAACAAATAAAATTGACAATACCGGTACTCATCCCCACCAGGTTTTACTACCAGACCACAAGCGAGCGTTCGGGTTTTTGAGCTCCAATGCATGGAGGCTTAGAAAGGTAATTTTTTTTGCATGACAGAGTTCGAATTTTGTCAAGTGTTTTCTGCTTGTTCTTATCGCACTCATTACCGTTTCTAATGGATTATTGGTTTAGAGAGAAACGATCGCAATGTTATGAATGACATACTTTCACCACCATATGTAGTTGATTGATTGTCTCGACAAAATGTAATTCTACAAAAAATGATTAGAGGATAAATCATACTCTATAACTTGAATAACAGAACCTACTTAATTTTTTTTTTTAATTTAGGCACAGTTGGTGGAAAGCTAGCGCATAACATGTGATATTTTCCAAAAAAAAATAACTTAAGCCTATGTGTTTTCCATGAAATTACTGACACGAAAATCACATAAAATTTTATTAAAATTATCTAATAAAATTTGCAAATTTCTCACTCACAGAATAGGACCTACGGGCACCAAAACATTTTACTACTCAGTATAAACGTAGAAGCTTTGTAACGACAGGTTAAATTTTAAGCTCCAAATAAAATAAATGAAAATTGAAAACTAATTTTTTTTGTATTTCACTGGAATAATACGATTTAAAGGTATTTTTATATGAGGCTATTTTTTTCTCGTTATTCACAACTTTTACTATTATTATTATTACAATTCACTAAAAGGGTCCAGAAATTAAAGCTATTTTAGTTGCCAAGGAAGAAAGAAAACTCATAATTAACAGTTGACAACTGGATAGTTACACTGTTCAGTGTTTTAAATTGAAAATAAGAACCGAGAAATGACTTTGACACAGGTCCATAGTTTTAGAAGGTTAGGCTATGCAGATAGATGCTAAAGAAAAATGTTATGGACAAATGTTTTGCATTTTATTATAATCCTTTATTATTATGTTTCTATATACAATCCCTAAATTAATTAACATATTTAACTAAAACAAATCACAGTATATGAAATAAATCTTAAATAGAGCGCTTCCTTGTTCAGTTAATTTGTTATCTCCCATCAAAACCATGCAATGTGAGAAAATAAGTTATGCTTTCTACCAGTGTTTTAACTCATTAAAAGAATCTAATTCTATTACTATATTCAAATTGCAAACCAAAACAAGTTAAAGTTGATAGTGGGACAATATTTAGAATTATACATTTAATTTTCCTTTATTGTCGAGATTAAGGTTTTAATAGAATAAATAAAAAATAATATAGAAGAGAACTAACTCATTTTTTCATATTTAGGCTTTAGTTGGGATTTTATTAAAAACAAACTACTACAAAATACCTTAAAAATTATAGAGTGTCCTTATGTTAACTGATCTTGTTATACTTATTAATATCCCTTAATACTTCTTCTGTTAACAAGTTTACATCTCGCCCTATTATGAAATCCAAATGCTTGAAATTAGAATATGGTACTAGAAATACTTTTACTACGTTTGACAGTTCCTTGGCTACGGAATTTAAAAGTATCTAAAAGTAAAATCATTAAGAAATTATAACACATTTTGCCTTGCATCTTTAGGACAGGATTAGTATTTTTAATTGAGACATTTTGTATTGTAGATACCATCATCAAGTCAAAATTTTTGAATGCGGTTTATAGTGCATTTTTTAAAACTCTTGCAGTACAATATATAAACATATTTTAATGAAAACTCGGGAAATTCTCCGTAGGTTCTAATAAGTCAAAAAGAGATAGAGTTTCTTATCATATTATCGGGTAACCCACTTGTATTAAGTAGCATATGTGTCGGTTGTATTCAGAATTAAAATTTTTTAAAAACACACAAGAAACCCAAAGTTCCTACAATTCTGAATTGATGTTATATATTCTAGTAGTTACTATAGTGCCTGTAATGTGTTATATCTTTTATACAAATAGGTCAAAAAAGTCATACAAAAGTGAAAATTGTCTATATATATATATATATATATATATATATATATATATATATATATATATATATATATATATATATATATATATATACAGTGGCGAACAAAAGTATGGAAACATTTTCTTAATCAAAAATATAAAAATACTATCCTTTAGGAATAAAAAAACTAGTCTTGTTTTGTTGACAATTTCTTTATGGAATTTAGTATTGACTATAAAAATTTTGTTACCTTTTCTGGTACATAAGGTTTTTAAGAAACGGGTTTTATCCTTATCGAAAGAATTGAAATAATTTTATCATTCTGCTTTAAGAGTACGTTATTGTTGATACGAAGTAATTTAGTAGCATTGTTTAAGAGTGCGGTTTTTGCCAAAATGCCAAAGTGCAAATATTACAGTTCAGATCTGAAACATAAAATTATTTTTCTGTATCAAAGTAGAAAGAAGCAAATTGAAATAGCAAAATCTTTAAACATGCATAGGGGCACTGTCAGCAAAATTGTTAACCAGTTCTCGAGATGGGGCACTGTTGATCCGGCATTTAAAAGTGGTAGACCTCGAAAGTAAGAGAGTAGACAAAATTATAATTCGAAAAGCGAAAAATGATCCCAAGAAAACTGCTGTTGATATTAATAAAGAGCTAAGGCAGGAATATCAGGGTGTATTGGTGTCAGACATGACTATTAAGCGTTGTCTGTTATCTGAAAATCTTCATGGTCGGCGTGCTGTTAAAAAGCCACTCCTTACAAAGCGTCACAGAGAAGAGAGATTGAAATTTGCTAGGGAACATAAAGACTGGACTCAAAATCAGTGGTCTCTAGTAATCTTTAGTGACGAAAGTAGGTTCAATCTCTTTGGAAGTGATTCTACTGGTTATGTAAGAAGGTCAGTTGGTCTAAGATATGACCCAAAGTACCTTGTACCTACTGTCAAACATGGCGGTGGAAATATCATGGTATGGGGTTGTTTTCGACGGTCTGGTACGGGGCTATTGGCAAAGATAAATGGCAGAATGGATGTTCAAATGTACCTTAAGATATTGGAAAATAATTTGATTCCTATTGAAGAAGATTTGTCACTGTCATGGATTTTTCAACAAGACAATGACCCAAAACCCAAGAATTGGTTTTCCGAACAAGGGATTCGGGTGATGCGCTGGCCTTCAGAATCAGCTGATTTGAATGCGATAGAGAATCTTTGGCACTATCTGGATAAACAAATTAGGAAAAGGAATATAAAAAACCGGGACGAACTTTTGGATCGCATTAAAACAAGAATGGGAAAAAATACCACCCGATTTTTGTGCTAGGCTTATTGACTCTATGGGCAGAAGATGTCAAGCAGTGATTGACGCAAAAGGATATCCCACTAAATATTAAATATTTTCGACATCTTAGTCGTCTTAGTGGAATTTTTATTTTATAAGAAAAATATTTCCATACTTTTCTTTGTGCGTAATTTTGTTACGTTAAAAACTAAGTACATTTCTAATATACAATAACTGTTTTAGTCTTCAAAATAAATAAATATTGTAATTGTTAACCTTTTAAATGTTAAAACTAGAGATGGGAATTTAAATGTTTCCATACTTTTGTTCGCCACTGTATATATATATATATATATATATATATATATATATATATATATATATATATATATATATATATATATATATATATAAATATACATATATATATATATATATATATATATATATATATATATATATATATATATATATATATATATATATATATATATGTATATATATATATATATATATATATATATATATATATATATATATATATATATATATATGTATGGACAAGTTATATTAAAGTGTGTCACAAAAATAGACAATTTTCACTTTTGTAAAACCTATTTGTATAAACGATATAACAGATTATAGGCACTATAACTACTATTAGAATACATACATACTTATCAGATAATTTTACCCTTGATTAAAATCCCTACACATGCTCAATTATAAACTAAAAATTCTTGTATTGTTTCCTTCATCTATACTAGTACTTACATCATTATTTATGAGCTCATCGTTTTCACCATAATAAATAATAACGGGAGCAGTTATTTTTGTCAGATAATATAAAGGTGGATCTGGACTACCATACACTTTCATATTTTTATCTTTGCCATAATCATAATGAGCAAAAATACCTGAAAAAGTTTTTTTTTATTTGTAATAAAATAAAATGAATGTTATGTAGGTACATAATTCTATAACAAATTGCAGCATTAAAAACAAATAAATTTCCTACAGTTGATGATCTCAAAAGTCCTCAGCCTAATAATAAAAAAAACAAATTTCTTTTTTCACCAGAGCCTCCTTTAAGACTAATAAACTTATTAGATCAATATTCTTACGTAATTTTCTTCGCGCCTCTGTAGTTATTTTTTGTAAGATCTGCAAATAGTCCTCAATAGCTGTGGCTTAATTTGAACAAAATTGCTGTTCAGCGGAAATACTTTAGAGGTTAAGAGAAGGAGCAGATCTGGGGAAAAGTTCCAATAATTCATAATGCAAATCTGTCCATTTTCCCATTGTCAAAACACTAATGTGGGCAGATATATTGTCTTGATCAAAGATAATTTTTTTTCTTTTGCGTCTTTTCTCTCGAATTTTTTTTGTTAGTGTAGTTAGAAGATTATATAATATTCTATGTTTATTCTTGTAACTTTTTTGAAATAATCAATAACCAAAATGTCTGATATTTTCGGCAGATAGAACCAACCGCTAAACAGCCGGCCCCAGTTCATTGTTTCGACTGTTGTTTAGATTTTGATGTATAATAATAAATCCAAGTCTCCCCCGTGGTAATAATTCGACGCACAAAATCAGTTTTTTCTTTTGAAAATGCACTGTTCAAAGATTTTCATGCAACTCCGCATTTTGGTCCGTTTTTTGATCTGCTGAAGGCAAGCACGGCACCTAGCTTGCACAAAGCTTCATGGAAAACATAATCTACACATTTTGTTGAAATACTTATAGTCCCAGCAGTTTTATCTCGTATATTCTTTGTATTTCTGATGTTGCACTTTGTGGACATCTTCCACGGAAATCCTGTCTCATACGACCACGTTTAAACTCAGCAACCCATTTCGCCACTTCTAAGAATTTTAAATAAATTTTATTTTCAAAATTTTTTATTAATATTAATAGCATGATACCCAATTTAATTCATTTTAAAAAATACAGATGATATTTTACTACTACATAAACACTTACAACAGATATACTGACTTAGGAAAAAAAATATTGTGTACTTTGCCATGCATGATCGAGGCCGAAAATTTATGCGGCTGAATTAGGCAGCTATTTTCTATCCTAGGTGAGTGAGGTTGTTTAGCTATAAAATTTTGAAAATGATATGTATAAAATATGAAAGATAAATAATCCATAAATATTAACTTGCAATCTCACAAAACACTATTAAAATATATAATTTTTTATAGTCCACCTTCTCGCCACTATAGGAATTTTATCCTTTTTCTGACTATATCTCTAATCAGATATATTGACTGGTATGTCATAATATCCGTCAACGTTGCACAAGTGCCGATACATACATATTTTTATTTCAAGGCACTTTTAAGACAATGTATTTCACGGGACAGTACTACCACGGATGTTATTACATTTCTGCATTAGCTACTACCTCAAAATACACACACACACACACACACACACACACACACACACGTATACACACCCAGTTGATTGCCAGAATCGAACCAACTACCATCGATTTCATACGCAGGCTGTTAACCCACTACTTTACCGAGGCCAGTGATATTGCATGAACTTGCACGAAACTACAAAAATCATATAGATTTCAGAAATCGGTGGTAAAGGAACCAGATAAATACTTCCAATTAGTGCCTAACGTCTACTAACCTGTTCGTAGTCCTTGACCGTAATGTGATGCTTGTTTTAAAGACATCCCTGCTGGGTAATTCGATAAAATAACATGCTGTAGAAATTCCTGAAAAATTAATTATACTCTTATATAGTTCTGCCACTATTTATAGTCCAAAATTGGAATATATATATATATATATATATATATATATATATATATATATATATATATATATATATATATATATATATATATATATATAGGTGAGCAAGTCTGAAGCAAAAAACTCTAAGTGAAAAATTGTCTAAATTAAGTTATGTGCTTTAAGAGGCTTCTTTACCAAACATTTGACTCCTGGCAGACAGACAGACCCACTTTCTGTACTAAACGGTGGTGCCCTAACAATGTTTTCGTTAGAAGGTACAGGTATTATTTGAACTTTTAAAGTTACAGTAACTTTGAAGATGATTTTCTAAAAACTTAAGTAATGTTACTTGCACCACTTTGCTTCTAAGCCCCTCATACGTAGTAGCTAGCGTTATATAAATCCGAAATTGAACATTTTAAATACTTTTAAGGAACACTTATCCCGTGTTTTGTCTAGAAAATATTTGGTGAGGTGGTTTTAGAGATTTCTAAAATCTGTTAAAAATTCTCTAACATAGAACACATTATATATTCATACATTCCAAATTTTATCTAAATCTGTTCAGTAATTTTTTAGTTATATCCTATATTCTTTTCGTTTTGATAACTTAAAATACAGCTCCAATTTCTTTTTCATATTGAATGCGTAAATGCAATATGTGCAACATATTTAAAGAACACGCTTTTTTTTTATTAATTTCAACTTGCATTCATTAATTAACTCGTTTTTTCATCAGGCATTTCACGCACTAGTTATAAAAATGACTATTGTTACCTGATCAGGAATTTGTTCCGGAGATGCACCCAGTGAATAAAACATTCCATCACATACTAACTTTATATTGCACATTAATTTAAAAAATGCAGAATCACTATGAGTATTCCATTCATGCCATCCCATAAAATCTACAAACTGGAAAATATCTACCTAGTTTACATTTTATTTCTAATATATATATATATATATATATATATATATATATATATATATATATATATATATATATATATATATATATATATATATGTATATATATATATATATATGTATATATATATGTATATATATATATATATATATATATATATATATATATATATATATATATATATATATATATATATATATATATATATATATATATATATATATATATATATATATATATATATATATATATATATATTTATATATATATATATATATATATATATATATATATATATATATATATATATTTATATATATATATATATATATATATATATATATATATATATTTATATATATATATATATATATATATATATATATATATATATATATATATATATATATATATATATATATGGTTTAAGATTTTTAAAGCGGTAATTTTACCGTTAACATTCCGGTAAAATAGATAAAGATAAATTTTTGGTAACATTATCCAGAGCTTAAAAAAAAAAACATATTTTATGAATGTTTGTTGTTCCTGAATTGCATTTTTTTTTAGATTTTTTAAAAATTGTTCTTATTAAAATTTATAATTTGCTGCAATAAATTATATTTGTGTACTATAATACAGGTAAAAACAGAAGAGGCATTTTTTTGAGTCTAATCTTCTTTTTCTGTCTCGGTTTTAGAAATAATGACTTAAAGAAGAAATGCATCAATAATTTTATAAAATTTAAATTTATTTTTAAACAATACTTTTTGGCCCTTATTAAAGAACTGAAAGTAAATTACAGGGGCAAAATTCTAAGCGAAAGTTGAGCAATATTTAAAAATATGAGAAATAATGCTATAATACTTACATAATAAATGTATGGATTTGAAGACAATAACCTAATCATTACATTGGTTATATTATGACAGTTTGTTACTGGAGCCAAAGCATTCATAAGCAAAATTTTTTCGTTGTATTCTGGTTTTAAAGAACCCATAACCATAAATGCGGTAGAACCTTGTGAAAATCCAAGATAAGTCAATTTTTTGTAACCAGTAGTACTTAAGATATAGTCTATCATTGCAGGGAGATCATAAATTCCTATTTCATGGAAACTAAAAAAATACTAATGTAGTGTATATTGGTATATATACAGGATGTCCAAAGTAACATTAGCCACGCTCTTATTTCAGAAATGACTAAAAGTGACATGTTTCAAGTAAATTTTTATTTTATTATATTTTTATTCTTGCAGCGTATCACGACAATTTTAAACGCTTGCCTTACTAGTTTTTATTTCATATTCCATAAAGAGTTAAAAGTTACTGGGAAATTTTTGAAATACTCTGTTAGATAAAAACAATAATATAGTTGTATTAAGATTATTCTTATATAGATCTAGATCTTTTTGGGATAAGATAGGGGCTAAGCTTATTTTAGCGCCCTCTACGCATACAGGATTTACAGGTCTCTGCCTTAAATACGGAACCTTTTATTGTTATTGTAAAGCCTTTATTACAGTAAAAAAAATCGGAGGCAATATTAAAAATGAAAATCTATTAAATAATAGTTTTATGGCTTAAAATCTCGTTAAAATGTTGTCGAAATTTATAAAGAGAACCTATGTAACCTTCAATATAATTTCGAAAATGTCCTAAATAATTTTTATAAAATTGAATTGTATACCTATAATTAAAAAAATCTATCACATCTTGGTCTGGGTTTAGACTGACATGGTGCCTGGAATACGTATTGCCTCTGTTGTTTCCAAGCCATACGTCATATCCAGCATCTGCCAGAATTAGGGCCATAGCTTTTTCTGGACCGATCACAACCCAGTCTACTGAACAACCTGTTTGAGCTAATTAAAAAAAAAAAGCGTTAACGGAGGGGACCTTTATAAGATAAATGATTTTTCCATTGTTGATAGTCGATGCTATCATTTTTTGCTCTTTATTATGGTCGTTTTTTGTGTTATTCAAGGCAAATTATAGGGACAGTTAAAAATATTCCAGTAAAAGTGACAACACTGTTTAAACAAGCCATGAAAAGTAACTTTAACGTTCCATAAAAAATATATTCGTAACAATAAGTTTTAGGTACACAGATTGACATATGTATAAAATTGTATATAACGACTGATTAGTATTAATATTATCGTAGTATATTAATAGTTTTTATTTATTCCTGTCGTTTTAACTCACCATGCATTAGAAAAACTGGTGGTCTCGTCTCGTTTTTATCAGTAGTATTTCCCCTGCGTCCATGAGGAATTCGATGGAGGGTCAGGATATACCCATCTTCTGTTTTGACTTGATAAGTTTCCAGCGGATACCCGTAATGATGGAGAATGTCTCCCTGTGTTAAAAAAAAAACCGGTCAAGGGCAAATGGGACTTGTACAATTAGTGTTCCGTACCGTAATTGATTTTAAAATAAAATAAAATCCCAACTTAGGCTAAGTTAGTTAGGTCCCTGACATCTTAAGATCCAATATATATTTTCACTTTTTTTCTTAGTCAATAATGTATAATAGTTATAGCATCTTAGCTACCTAATAGCCAATAAATCATCAATCTAGCTCAATCTAGAATCTAGTAATAAAAGTGTAAAACAAATATTTACTACCTTACTATTTGTTTAATTGTAAACAAATAAAATAAAATTTTATCTGGGACAAGAGCGACTCGCCACTCGTTTACTGTAATGTGCACTTAACTATTAAAAAACCTTCACCATACTTCAAGAAACATAGTTTCCATATTTTTTTATTTTTTTTTATGCTAGATAAAATTATTTATCAAACGAAATGCATTCCCGTTAAAGTTTCGCTCAATCTACTCTTTATGGAGAATATCCCAGAATTTTTTCAAAATTTTTTGATCGGTACTTGTCGCCATAAGGGGCACAACCATTTTTTCGAATTTTTAAAAAACAATACAAGAAAAGTGTTCGCATGTATTACATCATTTTTTAACTAGTATTTTCACAAGCTTTCGTTTGACACCCCACTCGATAATCAGGTAATTATTTTTTGATGGTCGGTTTCACCACACAAAACTAACCCCTTAAGAGAAAATTTAACTTAAAAACGGATCTGATTGAGCCATCAATTCCTATATTTGTGCCAAATTACAACTATCTATGTATCTAATAGTTTTCGAGAAAATCCGATGTGATAAGAGAACAGACGGACACCAAAGTGATTCAATAAGTCTCCTGTATGGAAAACTAAAAAACATATATTTTTCATCTTCCTTTCATCCTCTTCAACACTCCAAAATGGTAAAAACAAGGAATTTCTTATTGATTATTTGTTGGTTTGATTATTTAATGATTTATAAGATATAGAAATCGTCGATTTTTTATATTTCTATTTTTTCTTGAGTAAGAAAATCACTAAAAAATATCATGTTCATGAGCTTTCTTAATTTTAGCTTATTATTTAACTATATTTTACCTATATCCTTCCAAGTCCTTTCTACAGAACTGCATACTATTGGAAGCCAGTAATTGACATATTGTACTAGAAATATGATATATTGGTAAAACTTACTATATCTCCCACGCCTGCTGTATACCATGATTCGGGGACATAAACTTTCCAATTATATATGGCTACAAGAGTTAGTATTGAAAATAAGAAAAACTTTATCATTTTATAACACTGCACGGATCACAAACACTTTTTGTTTTAATTTGATTTTCTAAAATCGTTAAAAACACTTACTGAAGTTTGTGTTTGTGTAGTACTAACCTCTGTTTTATGCTAACTCTGCTACCATAGGTTTATTGTTAGTGACAAGTCTTTATATACTTTATTGATCAGAAATTACAATTGATATATCACGATTTTAATAAAGATAACATCCCCGGAATTCCTTATCAATTCTTTACCAGTACTTTTTATCTGTAAGTCCTAGGTGTACGTTAAAAACTTAATTATAATATAAAAAGCTGTGCCTACAATATCACACAAACTACAGCGTCAGGAGCCATATCTTAATGGTTAAAGGAACATTTGTAAAGCATAAAACCGATCGGGTTGGATAATGTTCTAACGATGTCTAGGGACCATGGTAGCGTTAATTCGCTGTAGTTATGAAAATATCCGCATTCACTCCTAGTGCTTACATGTAGCTCCTCTAGCTCCGTGGTTGTCGTTCGGCGTACAGTCTCAAGGTATCCGGATTTCAATCTCGGCAGGTAGATGTACTTATTTATGTAGGTATATTTGGCTTGGCCACATTCCACACACATGCTGCTCCTGGAGCGCTTTAGGGACTTCCCTGTAGCACGTGTGCTAGACCCATAAAAAAAATACCTGAGTAGTACAGGTTTTTTTTTTCTGCAGAAATTTAATAACGCCCATGGCAGCACTACCATACAGGGAAGTGATCAATAAAAAAATATTTGTATTATGCATACTCTAAATTAATTTCCCTTTAAGATTCCTTAAAATTGTATTGAGTCCGATTCCAAAGACCTATGTAAAAATATGACCTCTTATTCTGAGCAGTTAGTATCTAGACCCCGCCATGTCTTTTATATTAAAATGTCTTCTCTCTCTCACACATCGTTGCTCAGTTCCGAGCGTCGTGACCTCTATTGCATTGTTACCCAGAATTTATAACATCTCTCTAGGCTTCTCTATCCGCGACACTTCTCGTTATCCCGATAACCCCAATTGCATTGTAGGCATGATCTGATCGATGTATTGGGTGATCTACCTCTTTTTCTTCAGCCGTCGACTGTCCCTTAGATCTTAACTTTTCCATGCCATACCTTCTTATTATGTGACCAAAAAATTACGCTATTTTCCTCTGAATCGATGGTAACAACTGGTCACTATTTTGGATATTAAGATCACTCAGAATAGAAGCATGTGTCCTATGAACTGTCCCGGAAATTCTGACCATCCGCGTATAGCATGTAGCTTCGAAAGCTTCTATCCTTTTACGGTATGCTGCATTAATAGTCCATGTTTCAGTTCCGTATGAGACCATAGGGAATATTAGTAAATTGACAAGCCTTTTTTAGTCATTTTATTTATTCTGTGATTTTTCCATATTTTATTTAGACTTGTCATTGAAGTTTTGGCCATCTTTCTTCTTTTCTAGACCTGTCTTCAGTTTTGGCCATCTTCTTTTGATTTCTTCTTTAAGCCGCCACTTGTTAGAAATTTTGGCGCCTAAATATATAATATCTGTCTTCAGTGGTACATCGTTGATTTGGTTAAGAAAAGGCAAAATTTTGGCTGGATCTACTACCAAAAGAGAACATTTTTTCGATTTAGCGAAAAACTGAAATTTGCGCTAACGTTTTCAATGCGATACAACAACGCAACCATTTCTTCTTCGGAGTTAGCCATTATTGTAGTATCTTAAGTTCGAGAACTTTTTGCCCCCTACTGACACCCCTCCATTCTCACTTTGCGAATAATTCATTCGCCATAGATAGATATAACCCTGCCTCACCCCCTTTCCAACTTGGAATGACTTAAAACATTTTTCTCAACTCTTATATAAGCGATGTTGTTGCTATATAACGTGTGGATTAAGATGACCATCCATCCATTTCTTGGAGAATTCTCCATAAGTAATCTCATTGTACTGTATCGAAAGCCTTTGTATAATCAAGGAAACAGAACACCGCAGGAACATTATGTTCTTTTCCATCATTTTTCTCACACTCATATGCCTCTACCGCCTTTTTCTCACACTCTTGTGCCTCTACTGCCTGTTTTTGGCAAATCTGAGGCAAGATAATTGATTTCAATCGTTCTAGGATGATGTGGAGCATAATTTTGCTTGCATAACTTGAGAGAGATAGTTCGGTAATAATTTTCACAGACGTCTCGTGGGCCTTTTTTATTAAGTGGTACATATATCGTTTGTGTCCATTCTTTAGGCCGTTCACCTGTTGTCGAGATCTTATTATATATTTCGTGAATTAAGTTAACACCAGTCTCTCTTGTCGCTTTAAGCATTTCAGCCACAATGTCATCTAAGTCAACAAATGTCCTATCAAGTCAGAAAATTTGTCAATCTCAATGGCTCAATAATGTTGGCAGAATATAAAAAATTTCCAGATCCGAAACTATAAAAAACTTACCTTATTTGGTTTCATATTTAACTTTTTTATAGACGGCATTTGAGGAAGTGATTTATTTTAGTAAGAACTATAAACTGTTAGAAAAGTCCTAAGTTAAACTGTCTATCTATAGTAAGGAATTTCATAACCTATTTATATCAAAGTAGTGTTTGTTTCAACGACAGCCTAAATCGGACCCACGACCTGGAGTCTTTTAAGTATATTATTTCATTATTTTTAGCACAATCCCGTACCCCAATTGCTATAGAGGAATTTTCTATATTCACAGAATATTGTCATAATAACGTAATTTTATCGACTTGAGCACTGTTTTGACTCCCCATAGTTCTAACCATGTTTTAATGTAATTTTCGTGGGGTCTACCTTCTGTGAAGAAGAATTTACGGAGTTGTCCGTTGCTTTGTGACAGTACACATTAACAACAACACAGGTTTTTTTTCTATGGGTCTAGCACACGTGCCACAGGGAAGTCCCTAAAGCGCTCCAGAAGTGGCATGTGTGCGGAAAAAGCGATTCGCGTTGTTCTTGAATCGCTATAAATTGTACTCGGTGGGAAACACAGCCCTGGGCAAATTATTCCAAGGGGATGATGTTCTCCATATAAAAGACTGCTTGAAAAGCGTTGTATGCGAAGTAACAAGCTGAACCTCATACAGATGTGAAGTATTAACGCGACGTGTATTTCTAACATGCAGCGCTCTGGAAGGAATTAAGCGGGCTACATCCTTCGAACACTTTCCATAAAAATACTTGTAGAACAGACTCAAGTCGCCAACCGTTCTTCGGTGTTCCAGGTTACAGAGTATACTTTTATTTTGTTAACTGACACGTATAAAAAGTTGCATTAGGCCTGACTGTAGTTTCATAGTATTACTACATTCTCAAACGCAATGAATAAATTTTAATCAAGTGAGGTATATATATTTTTTGTTGACTATTGAAAATTAGGAGTTTTTCCTTTATTTTAATTACGGTCAAACAGGCTTAAAAGTGTGTAATTTTTAATATCGGTCTGTAAATTTAATAGATTTATATTGGGATCTTTATGGTTCTTGTAAATTTCGATTGCTTCTAAACAATTTAGTTTTTGCCAATACGTAAAGGTTGTTCCATATACTAGCAGTTTATAGATCAATGATACATAGAGCTTTCTCTATTCCGTTAGAAAAAACGAATCTGGGGAGGGAACCCCATATCATTAGATCTATTATTGTTAATAACGAATACAGTGTCTCTGAAATCAATAAATTGATCTCTAAAAAACGAACATCGCTAACTATTAGTCTAATGTACCCCAAAATCAAAACTTCCCCCTAAAAAATACACAACTCTCATTTCGGGCAAATATCCGATAAAATCTTAAATATTTTAAAGAAAAATGAAAAAAACAATAGTATTGTTTTTAAGTCGTTACATAAACTTTCAAACATGATTTTCAATGTAAAATGTAAAAAAGATAAATTTAAAAATCAGGAGTTTATAGATCAAAATGTAATGAATGCATTAGCCTGTACATAAGACAAACAGCACGAAATTTTAACACTAGATATAAAGAACATTACGCTTTATACAGACTTAAAAAAGAAAATTCCAATTTCGCTAACCATTTCTTAGAGACGTCACATAACTTTCCAGTAATAAATAGTCTAAATATTTTACATTAAGAACAAAAAGGCAAAAAACTAGATTGGTTAGAAGCAATCGAAATTTACAAGAACTACAATGATCCCAATATAAATCTATTAAATTTACAGACGGATATTAAAAATTCCACACTTTTAATCCTGTTTGACCGTAATTAAAATAAACAAAAAGCCCTAATCTCTAATATTCAACAAAAAAATATATATATATATATATATATATATATATATATATATATATATATATATATATATATATATATATATAAAGGGTGATTCATTTAGAGGTACTTTTTGTGATGGGGATTTAATTGCAGATTTCGCATGCGTCGTGTCAACTGAAGTGGCATTCCTGTTCAGTAGTGTTTGACAATTCATAATGGAAAGACTTAGCCCGGCACAGCGTCTACAAATTGTTCAACTTTATTACGAAAATGGGCGTTCTACGAGGAATGTGTATCGGGCTGCTTAGAGCAACTTATGGTCCACATAATCGGCCTACCGAACGCACAATTCGCTCTACCATCAATAAGTTTGAGACCCAATTTTCATTATTGGATAATGCTCGACCGAATAGACCACATCCAGCACGTAGTGAAGAAAATATAGGGGCGGTAGCGGAGAGTGTACGCGAAGACCGTGAAGGGTCGATTCGTCGCCGTTCTCAACAGCTTGGCCTGTCATATTCAATAACTTGGCGTATTTTACGTAAGGATCTTTCTTTAAAAGCATACAAAATTCAACTAGTGCAACAACTGAAGCCGACCGACCTTCCGAATCGTTTCCGTTTTAGTCGTTGGGCTCTTGACAAGCTTGCAGAAGATCCACTGTTTTCGAGAAAAATTTTGTTCACCGATGAGGCCCATTTTTGGCTTAATGGGTTCGTGAATAAACAAAATGCCCGTATTTGGGGTGATGAACAACCTGAAGAGGTTCAAGAGCTGCCATTAAATCCAGAAAAAACAACTGTTTGGTGTGGTTTATGGGCCGGTGGAATAATCGGTCCATATTTCTTCAAAACAGAGGCCGGCCGGAATGTTACTGTGAATGGTGACCGTTATCGCACCATGATAACAGACTATTTGATGCCAGAAATTGAAGCCCGTGGTCTCGACGAAATTTGGTTCCAACAAGATGGCGCCACTTGCCATACAGCCCGTGAAACCATGGCTTTACTGCGAGAGCAATTCGGCGAACAGATCATTTCACGCTTTGGACCAGTGAATTGGCCGGCTAGATCATGTGACATCACACCTCTTGACTTTTTCCTTTGGGGCTATGTAAAGTCCAAAGTCTACATGGATAAGCCAGCTACAATTGAGGCATTGGAGGCCAATATTACTCGAGTCATTGGCCAACTACCACTCGAAATACTCACACGCGTCATTGAAAATTGGAACTTCAGAATGGACGTTGTTAACCGTAGTCGCGGACAACATTTGAAAGAAATTATCTTTAAGAAATAATTGTAAAGAATGGTTCTTTTATATGATAATAAAGATTATAAAATAAAATTGTTTTTATTCATTTTTTTTTATTTAAAAAAAAAAGTACCTCTAAATGAATCACCCTTTATATATAACACATTGGCTGAAAAGTCCCGGGCCTAACACATAGATGGCGCTAGTTTTATTGCAGTCACCTTTTTTTCAGTTAATACTAACCTTCAAAAGACAGCTTAAAATTTCATGATATTCTATTCATTAGTTTGTGAGTTATTGTGCTAAGAGTGACGCTACTTTTGTTATTTTCAAAACAATGGATCAAAAACAATTTCGTGTTTTAATTTTACACTGCTTCTTGATGGGAAAAAATACCGTTCAAGCGAAGCAATGGCTTGAAAAGTGTTATGGGGACTCCGCTCCATTAGAAACAACAATAAAAACGTTGGTTTGCTGACTTCAAACGTGGTCGTAGAGACACCGATGATGTAGAACGCAGTGGACGTCCAAATGAGGCGCTAACACCAGAAAACATCAAAAAAATCCATAAAATCGTTTTGAATGATCGAAAAGTGAAGTTGCGTGAGTTAGCTGACATCGTAAAGATATCAAAAGAACGTGTTGGCTTTATATTGCATGAGCATTTGACTATGAGAAAGCTCTGTTCAAAGTGGGTGCCGCGTTTGCTCACTGTTGATCAAAAACAAGAACGTGTTGATGATTCTGAGCAGTGTTTGGCCATGTTTAAACGTAACAAACCGGAATTTTTGCGTCGATATGTGACAATGGATGAAACATGGATCCATCACTTCACTCCGGAATCAAAACGATCGTCATCTGAGTGGACAGCAACTGGTGAACCTCGTCCAAAGCGCCCGAAAGCACAACAATCGGCTGGAAAGGTTATGGCCTCGGTATTTTGGGATGTGCGTGGTGTAATATTCATCGACTATCTTGAGAAAGGAAATACCATCAACGGTGAATATTATATAGCGTTATTGGAGCGTTTGAAGGCCGAAATTGCAAAGAAACGACCGCATATGGCAAAGAAAAAAATTTTGTTTCATCAAGACAACGCACCGTGTCACAAGTCAATCAAAACAATGGCAAAACTACATGAATTGAACTTCGAATTGCCCCCACATCCACCGTATTCGCCAGATTTGGCTCCCAGCGACTACTGGCTGTTCGCAGACCTGAAAAAAATGCTCGCCGGTAAGAAATTTCGCACGAATGAAGAGGTTATCGCTGAAACTGAGGCCTATTTTGAGGCAAAAGATAAATCGTTCTACAAAAGTGGTATTGAAATGTTAGAGCGGCGCTGGAATGATTGCGTTGCTCTTGATGGAGATTACGTTGATGAATAAAGCTAATTTTGAACCAAAAAAACCGTGTTTTCTTTGTTAGGCCCGGGACTTTTCAGCCCATGTGTTATATATATATATATATATATATATATATATATATATATATATATATATATATATATGTATCGACAGCAGTTTGTTATTATGAAAAATCCAGAGTACTAAAAAAAACACCTGTTTTGCTGTATTCACATTGTAGATCGCTTTCATCCCTTCGCTTTCACATTTTTTCAAATATTTTTTTTTATTTCAACGTATAGAGCTTTTCAGTACTATAGCAGTGATGCAAAGTTTAACGAATCTATCTTTATCATTTCTCACGATTTTTAATAAGAATCTTACCAGCATGTACAACTGCATTAATCAAGTAAAATTTATTGAATTAAATTCTATCTACAGCATTTTATCTATTGTAAACTGGATAAATAAAATATGCCAGAAATATTAATCCCATCAAAAAAAAACCAAGTCAGTTATTTCAGTTAGTATCTATGGAAGCACCTATTCAACAACTTTGTCATAAACTGTTATCTATTTAGTTACCTACCAACATTTATAGTGACCGTATCAATATTAGACATCTTTCCTTCTGTAATAAATATAATGACTTGGCAATCGCACGGCAACATAATCACATAAGAATAATCTACTATTTCGATTGCTAAGTAAGTCTAAACAGTGCACTTAAGAATAAAGTATTTTAAATAGTAGATTATTCTTATGTGATTATGTTGCCATGCGATTGCCAAGTCATTATATTTATTATAGAAATAAAGATGTCTAATATTGATACGGTCACTATAAATGTTGGTAGGTAACTAAATAGATAACAATTTATGACAAAGTTGTTGAATAGGTGCTTCCATAGATTCTAACTAAAATAACTGACTTGGTTTTACATGAGATCTCACAACTTTTTGTGGTGGAAGGACTGCCTTGCGAGACTTGGTATTTTTTTACATTTTATGTTTTTGATGGGATCTCATTTCTTTTTGTAGGTAGTCCTCTTTTTTTTTCTTCTCGGGTAATATTTCTTGTACGTCAGCTATGGACTTTCTTAAAGCCCACTCCCTGTCTCTATTGGTTTTCGTCAAAGGCTATGATGTAACAATTTTTGACAAGTCTGGACCATAAGTGCTTTTAAGGCGATTATATTCAACGATTGCTGACTCCTGAGCTTTGATACTACCGAAGTCGACATTAATTAGATGTAATCCGCCCAGACTTGTCACTCTCGAAAGTGCCACGTATGCATGACCGCGTGTGAACACTGAAGAACCGATGTCCATCAGTGCACTGTTTAGACTTAGCCCCTGACTTTTGTGTATGGTAATAGCTTAGGCTATACATATCGGAAACTGTTCGCGATGAACATAAGCTCTATTAATAATTTCAAATTTAGTTTTGACTGGACCAAGCTCGTAAAGATGGTCATTATAAAATGTAATATGTATTTTGTTTATTTTATCTTGTATTTTCAGGATCAATCTTTACTCCTTGTACTGTACCGATAGAACCGTTGACTAAGCCAAGACTCAAGTCAATATTTCGTCTTAACATGACTTTTGCTCCTATTTTAATAACTATATTCTCTTCTAGTCCTGCTGTCATGGAAGCATCATCTTCATACTTTTTTATAATTAAAATATACTTAAAGTATTTCACTTAACAATTTTTGAATTATACAAAGTAGGCAAGTATTATTAAACGAATATATTTGATAAATGAAAAATATTTTTAAATATAATATATTAATTAATAAATAATACAAATTATTCATAATTATGGATTTTTTAGTGATTAATTAACTTTATACGACGTATTATTTACCGGGACTCACGGTTGACCTTGCATTATGCTATGTATGGCTGAGTGCTGCGCGCTCTCGGTGCTCTATCTCAAAAACGGTTAAACGTATAAAAAAAATGTTTAGAACAAAATTTGAGAGAATTTTATGCTCTACAATTTTCATAATAGATGCAAATATCATTGAAACCATAGGAAGCGAAATATTTGCGAAAAAACCCGATTTTTGTTATCTTTGACCTTGAATATCTTAAGACGCGGACACGAGATTTTATGAGACTTTTGAGAAAACTTTTTAGAATGCCAAAATAAAGGTTTATACAAGTTTACAGCTTATTATGTCTCATTCCGAGATTGACCCTCTTTTTTGGCTTAAGTGACTATACAATTTAGAAAACGGGACTGAAATTTCGGGATGTTTCAGTTTTTTGTTCCTTTATAGGCTAAACACTAACTAAATTCAAAATTTGAAGTTTATGTGTACGCTAGAAGTACTTTAAAATTTTGATAATCGGTGAGTGTGTCAGTGACAAAATTAAAGAACTTCGACTGGCGATAGTTCGTAAACTATAAGGTATAAATAGTAGGTAATTTAGAAATATAGTTAGTATAGTATGTCCTCTTGGTCACTGAAAATTCGGGCTTCTAGCTTTATCCACAACGAAGTTACAGGGGGGGTCGAAAGTGCCGTGAGTGGCTTCGAGAAAAGGATGGATGGTACGGATGTGCTTTCTGCTCGACTTGGCGGGGGCACTACCGTGCCCCCTGATTAACATTTGCCGAACCCTTTGGATGACCGGAATCTCCAGTGTTATTTCTACACTAAAAAATGCTCGTCTTTTCTTCTTGTCAGTTAATTTGTAGGTATATTGTACAGTTTTTATTAATCATCATAATATAAAAATATGAGTTAATTCAGTACAGCATGAATACCGGTCTATGTGCATTATATGATTAGATAAATAGGAACAACCAAACGACAATGATAAACTCTTCATAAAGATTTATTACTTACTAATCTTTATGCATGTATAACGTGCAAAATCCACAATAAGGGACAAAGTTCAGTTCTGAAAACCGTGATCACGAGTAGGGTCTTAGATGCTGGTTCTTGTCCGCGCATGATTTCATTTTCTCAAATCAAATTAACACTAAGAAATCTTTCTAACTATATAAGTAAAATTTTCGAACACCGTAATGAACAAAAGAAATTATTTTCTGCAGGATCATTATTTCTCCCAGAAGAGTGAGGAAGTTGCATATTTCGATCACAGACTTCGTCCTTCTCCTATTTATAAGTAGTAGATCTGATTCCTTGATTTGGCTTTGTAAGTACAGTCTGTTAAGTAAAAACGTGTCCGCGATAATTCATTTTTGGTAGATGCGATTCTAGTGATTCAACAAAAAATCGGTAATGGGAACTTTTGTCTACGACATATTTTAATAAAAGTATCAGTCGATCCAAAATGAGCCGCTTGTTTGCGCGTCGGTTCGAGGCAGTCTTTCTTTCTTCCCATCCAAAGGAACCTAAAATGACACCGCGGGCCGCTGAATACATTAAAAAGTCGGTGTCGTTTATGAAGAAGTGGGCAAATCATTGTAACGCGATGAAAAATGTCGACGACTTTCCAAAACGTGGCACAGTAGGCAAAGTCACTCCGAAAGTCGAAAAACGAATCGTGTCTTTGTTTTCACAGGACCCGGAATTGACGCTGCGTTAAGGAGCAGTAAAATTAAGAAAATCGGGTTTGAATGTGTCCCATGAGACCATTCGATAATATCTCCGTGCTCATGATGTCAAATTCCGAAGCACGCTGAAGAAACCCTTGCTGGACGAAAATTACGTCGCGAAGCAGCTCACGATAAGACACTAGAGTGGCCCTCACAATTGCCGGACGCCAATCCTATTGAAAACCTTCGCTCAGAAGTTGAGTTGTTTCTCAGACTCGAAAAATTTGCTGAATATGCAGAAAATCTCGTCGATAGCATGCCTCGAAGTTGCCAGGCCATTATTGATGCAGAAGGCGCTTAGACAACTTACTAAGGTAATTGCCCCGTTGTTAGCACACCAAGAAATACATTGATGGCAAAAAATGTTCTCGAAACACATTTTTTCAAGAATACACGTTTTTATTTGACTGTATACTAGCCATCAGCTATACCGCATGATTATGAAATTTAATTTAATGAGATAGCTAATTTCGTAATTTATGGACAGTTTTAAATCAAAGTAAATACGAGGCTGGTTTGAAAAGTCCGTGCAAAAATAAAAACTACTTATGTGTTTGGGGTAAACCTTTTTTATTTTTCGACATAATCTCCTTTTAGGCTTATACACTTCGTCCAACGATGTTCTAGTTTGTTGATCCCTTCCGAATAATAGGATTTGTCCAAGTCTGCAAAATATCCATTAGTGTCTGCAATCACCTCCTCGTTTGAATAAAATCTTTGTCCCGCCAGCCATTTCTTCAAATTGAGGAACAAATAGTAGTCCGAGGGAGCCAAGTCTGGAGAATAGGGGGGATGTGAAACGAGTTGGAATCCTATTTCCATTAATTTTGCGACCACAACTACTGAGGTGTGTGCTGGTGCGTTGTCGTGATGGAAAAGGACTTTCTTGTGGGCCAATCGCGGGCGTTTTTCTTGCAGCTCGGTTTTCAAACGGTCCAATAGCGATGAATAATATTCACCTGTAATAGTTTTACCCTTTTCCAGATAGTCGATGAAGATTATCCCTTGCGAATCCCAAAAGACAGTCGCCATAACCTTTCCAGCGAAGGAACGGTCTTCGCCTTTTTTGGTGCAGATTCCCCCTTGGTAACCCATTGTTTAGATTGTTGTTTGGTCTCAGGAGTATAGTAATGTATCCATGTTTCATCCACAATGACGAAACGACGCTTAAAGTCCTCCGGATTCTTCTGGAACAGCTGCAAACCATCCTTGCAACACTTCACACGATTCCGTTTTTGGTCAAGCGTGAGCAATCGCGGCACCCATCTTGCGGATAGCTTTCTCATGCCCAAATGTTTATGCAAAATATTATGTACCCGTTCAGTCGAGATGCCCACGGCACTAGCAATCTCACGCACCTTAACTCTTCTGTCATCCATCACCATACCATGATTGAACAATGATTTCTGGAGTCGTAACCTCCACAAGCCGTCCAGAACGTTCAGCGTCACTTGTGCCCATATGGCCAGTCCGAAAATTTTGAAACCACTTATAAACTGTTCTAATCGAAGGTGCAGAGTCACCGTACTGTTTATCAAGTTTCTCTTTAGTCTCCTGAGGCGTTTTGCCTTTCATAAAGTAATGTTTAATCACCACACGAAATTCTTTTTCGTCCATTTCTTGAAAATCACTCGACTTCCTTGATTCACACGAATGCCAAACACAAAGAAATATACCAATATGGCTGAAACTTGGTGTGCGTTCATTCAAGAGATGCTACTAACTAAACATGACCTCGATACGCGCCGGTGGTGCCATCTCTCGGGCTTTGCACGGACTTTTCAAACCAGCCTCGTATATGCTGATTCTTGAAGTCTTCACGTCAAAGTAAAACCTTATTCTCTATAGAGTGATTATGAAAATAACGATTTCGTAATATAGACACATTGCAATAATAAATAATTCACCACAAAAATTTCTATTTCGTTTAATGGTCTAAAGTAATAATATTAATTACAAAAACAAATTATATGGCTAAATAGCCGCAAATAATCATTTACAAGCACAGCTATTGTTGTGCAAAACCTAATTACCGCATTACAAATCCTCCATGCGTTTTACCTAGACTTTATGTTTAAGAATCCTGGCAGAGGTTTTATTCTGTCTAATGAGACACTTATCAGGTTTCTAATCAAATGTAAATTAGTTGTATGATTTCGTTTACATCGCTACATCGTAGTGATACGAGGCTTTTTGAAAAAGTAAGGAAAACAAAGAAGAAAATACGAACCAAATTGAAAAATTAATCTTTATTTTTCAACATAATCTCCTTCGCGCTTGATACATTTCGCCATTTTTATAAGATGATTTCTGTTGACGTTCAAAATAACCATTCACAATCATTCAGAGCGTACGTCATTTCCGTGAAATCGTTGTGCTCCAAAAATTTTGGCCAGATTTGAGAACAAAAAGAAATTCAGAGGGGCCAAATCGGGCAAATAGAGTGGATGGCTAAGCAATTCGAAGCGACGTTCATGAATTTAGCCCGTGGTAACGAGTGAGGTTGTTAGTGCATAGTAAGCAATCGTGGCACTCATCGTTCACACAGCTTTTGCATTCCCAAATGTTTATGCAAAATATTATTCAACTGAGTTTTTGAATAAAAAATAATTATCGATTTTTTTATATTATTTTAAAACGGAATCATAAATAATATTGATAATCGATGCAAAAAACTTTTCAATTTTTTTTTTTTACAATTAATTATAAATTAATTAAAATTTACAAAATTAAAAAAAAATTACCTGACTACTAAAGCGCCACTATCGGCTGCCATGTTTTTGACGTCATTATTTTAAAATCATAGACATAGAAAATGGACTGAGCATTAACCTCAGAAAATTGACCACCCTCTAGAAAGAGACAAAGCGACTGTGCGGCCAATACCTACCTCTTTTCTGTAGGCCAGTAATAACCAAGGCGCAGTACTCCGAGACGGAAGGCAAGAAAGGAAAGAAAAGGCAAGAAAAGCCCCCACCCGATTTTAGTTCAAATAGAACTCTTAGAAATATAACTTTCTAGAGAGCCGTAGCTCAGCGGCAAAGTGCTAGAATCTTGCTAACTTGGGTTCGAGTTTCGTAGGTTTTTTTTTTAATTTTATTTTTTTTTTTATTTATAAATAAAATCTAGGCGATTAGAATTAATAATAATGAAAACAATTATTATTTTTACGCTCCGGCAAGCTTGTGACGTGGACCAATCAGAATTCTAGAAAGAGACAGCTACTGGCCGCACATTCGCATTGTCTCTTTCACACTTTTGCGTCCGTCTTTACTTCACAGGGGATACGGAACGCTCAGTCCATCCTCTGTGTCTATGGATTGCAAACTAAAACACAGCTGTCGGTGATGTTGGGAAAAAATAAAGGTAGTGACGAATTTATTTTCATTTTGATATAACTTTTTAATTAAAACGAAAAAATAAAAATAGGTTTGTTATAAAATTAAATATATGATCTTTCCATTTATGACAATTTTTTTTTTAAACCAGGGGGGGGGGGGGGGGGGGGGGGGGGGGGTAGGGGGGGGGGGGGGGGGGGGGGAAGGGGGGGGGGGGGGGGGGGGGGGGAAAAACAGTTGAGATCCCTACAATGTTAGCAATCTCCCAAACCTTTAAGCGGCGGTCATTCAAAATTATTTTGTGAATTTTCGTCACAATATCCGGAGTTGCCACTGCGGTGCTCGTCGTTTGTGCTTGTTCGGCCACGTTTAAACTCTGAAACCCAGTAGTTTACGATCTTCAGCGAAGGAGAAGACTCACCGAGAATATTGTCAAGTTTTCTTTTTCAGAAAGTAAAATTTTATCACAGCTCCAATCTCAGTTTTTCCACGATATCGGAAATCGCGTATTCACGTTTGTATTTCGACCCGACAAACAGTAACCACATTGAGCTGTAAACTGTAACTGCATATGATCTTCTAAGGAATGAAACTAAATGGTCCAATACTAATTTCGATCATAGGACTGTGTGTCATTAACCTTACTTTTCAAACGACCTTCGTAATTTGTTTTCATACATAAATACATTTAATATTTTGTAATTTTGGTGTACCTATATTTAAGTACGAAGCTATGCTACGTATAATTCGAATGTCTAAAACGGGGGAGTTCTCTTATAGGTAACTAGTTTTCAATTACTAATATCAGAATATGTTTGGTCGTGCTACCCAAAACTGCACGTTCATCATTCGTTCGGTAATAGGTTATTGTACTGTTTTCAATCTTCAACCATTTGAGCAGAATTCAATCGTAGTTTTTTTCTTCAGGAGTAAATAAATAATTAAAAAATGGTGCTTTTTTTGGTTATTAATTTTTGTACCCGTGGGATGTAGCCCACTATTAAATTGAAAACTAGAGATCGCACTGAGTTTGATAGATCACTGAGGAGCAAAAAAACATTTCGTTCTTCATGGCAGTCAGTATTTAAACCGACAAGTCCTTTGTTCAGTTGATAAGTTTTTCAATAATTTTATTAAAACTTACCACTTCTATTAAATTCTACGATCCACCATAGGGATATAAGCCTATTTAATATAGTATCAATACTTCAAATAAACTTCTATTGGATATTTGCCAACTATAAGTCGGGTAAATATTGTCACCAATAAATTATATATGATATAATCTTAGAACTTCTTGTTTGAAACTCGAGCATTCATTATTTTATTCTACATTGATAACTTATAGGACATGATAAAGTTGGAAAAAAAACTTGTCTTTATAATATAAATAAATAAAAGCAGTTTATTTGAGAGATTAAGCTCTACAAGTGTATATATATATATATATATATATATATATATATATATATATATATATATATATATATATATATATATATATTGTAACATTCATTTTTTCCTAGATTTTAAGACCATGTAATGTTACTGATTTTTCACTTCAAATTGTACTTATTTTCATTTTTGTATCGAACGGTATATTAAACAGAGATTCCAAGACGTTCGGTATATACTGTGCAGTGCGGGTTCCTGACCGAATCTACCGCTACGCCGCGATTGGTGAAATGTGTGTATCCGCAGTTTTGGTTCCGGCGTCGCCATATTACCGGCAGAGTTTGCATGGTTTATTTAAGGGTCCGAGAAACGACTGTCTTGGCGAATTTCCATCCAGCCGCGGAGTAGGCGAGGCGAATTTCCATCCAGCCGCCGAGTAGGCGAGGCTAATTGCATCGGAGCCGCCAAGTAGGCTTCCTTCGACTGAGCTACAGAAAAAGCTCATAACAACCATCATGCGAGCTAAGTAAAGCACCAGTTTCTTAACGAAAAGCCGTAGTGGGCTCTCTAAGTGTTTGCTAGAAAAGTGTGAAATCGGTCGTATTCCATCAAAGCCGGAATAAGAACAGTAAGTTACCAAAGCATACTTCAATAGACCTGTCCCTGAGTAGTGCCTTAACAGTAATTTAAAACTGACTAAAAAGTGAAGTGAAAAGCACTATTTTTCGTTTTCGGGGGTTGTCATAGTTCAGAATTTAAATGTAATAACTACTAGTTAGGCTAGAATCTTTTTGTAGAACTGCAAAGGTTAGAACTTTTTATTTTTAAAAAACTTGAATAAATTTTCTTTTTGTTGATTAAAGCTAGTGTCTCACTGAATACCTATCTTTCTTTTCAGGATAAGGACGGCTGTACCAAACTAATTTTTTATTTAATAACCATAAAACCCTTCAGTATTTTTTCATTTTTTTAGCTGAAGTTAGATCCTTTCTATTTTAAAATGAATGGTGCCAAAAAGAAATCGTACAGCTAAAGCTTTTTAAAAATAGAAAATAAATCCAAAAAGACGTACAAAAATTATCTCTTACCCATATCTTTCTACCAAAGAAAACTGAGCTAGTGTGTGTTTAATTTCTTTAGTTCTTTTAAAATCAGGGTTCACTCGATTCATTATCAGAAATTAAAGTGGGGCGCAATTAAACATCTTTTCATAGGCTACAAAATGACGCCTCAAAAAGCGGGTAAGTTCACACCTTACAATATATATATATATATATATATATATATATATATATATATATATATATATATATATATCCTGATTTGTTTTTTATTCATTTTATTCATTCAAAAAATAAACACCAATACTTTAAACCGATGTACGAGGCATGTTTTTTAAGTAAGTACCGTTTTGGAATTAAAAAAAGACGTGCAAAGATATCGCTATAATTTTATTTTTACATGAAAGCCCTGTACCTTAATCTACTTTTCTACATAATTTCCGTGAATATTGAGGCACTTGTCATAACGTGGCACCAATTTTTGAATACCCTCCTCATAAAATTCTGCCGCCTGACTTGTTAACCACTGTATCACAAATGTCACAATGCGATACAAAACACTACGAGAATATTGAGGAAAGCAGTCGCACAATGATGAAATTGTAAAGCGTCTGTTTTCTCTCACCTTTTCGTCCACTTTCTGCACCAAATCTTCATTAACGACCGAAGGACGCCCACTCCGTTCTTCATCATGCACATTTGTGCGGTCATCTTTAAATGCTCTCCCCCATTTCCTTACCATTCCATCACTCATAATGTTTTGTCCGTAAACTTCACAGATCTCACGATGAATATCGATCGGTTTTACGCCTTTAGCACTAAGAAATCGTATAACAGCCCGTACTTCACAATCGGCGGGACTCACGATTGTCGGAGGCATCTTAAACACTCAGTAAACAACGTATACAATGAAGAATCAGACTGTAATGGCGTCAGTGCGTAGACATGAGATGTAGGTTACCAGCGCGCATGCGCGGAACGCCGACCGTATCGCTGCGGCGGCGGAATCGCAAAACGGTACTTACTTAAAAAACATGCCTCGTATTAACGTTTTTAACATATAAATAGGTACATACATTATAAAACAGTGAAATAGGTATCTATGCGCTTCTGTTTCATATTGCATCTTCTTTTTCTCGCTGCAATGTTTCTATCTATTAAGAAGCAAATCCGCTGGGGTTGCCTCTGGTTGTTATTCGATATACCTCAAAGCTTTTTCCAAAGAAGCAAAACCTTCTTGATGAGAGATCTTAGTGGGAGACTGTTCATCCACCGCCGCTTCGTCATCGTCATCTGATTTTTCGGTTTCCTGAAAGGCATTCATTATTTCTTCAATACTCATTTATCTCTTCTAAATCATCGGCTGTAATCCATTCAACAACATCTTATCTTGTCACATTTTCGCAACCTTTTAATTTTTGCATTAATTCAAATAAACTTTTTTCTTTTTCTTCTATCTCGCTGTCAAAATTTGAACAGGACATTTCTCCATGGCTTCTCAATTTCAAAGCTAATTCATGGAGTATCATCTTCACTGTCATTATAGTCCTCAAAATCAATAACTTTTGACCAAGATTTTTAAATAGTGGTAGTACGCACGGAATTCCAAGCTTGACTTACCCAGTAAATAACATTTTTCAGTGTAACCTTTCTCATCCCATTGATAATATCCTCCTTTTCTGTGTATTCTAACAGATGTTCAAGATATAAACGCCTATAATTTTTTTTTAATCTTTTTGAGGATGCCTTGGTCCATTGGTTGCATTATGCTGGTTACATTTGGAGAAAAAATTTTACAACAATTTCGCCCACATGAAGTCCTTCTCCAGGGTGAGAGGGGCAATATCCATTAACAAAATTGCTTTAATAAAAAGACGGTTTCTGTTCAAAAATTTAATCACAGATGGCACGAACTCTTCTTCAAACCAGTTAGTAAATAAGGTCGCATCCATCCATGCGCTCTTCTGACTTTTGTAATATACTGGTAGGGCTTTGGGTGAGATGTATTTTAAAGCTCTTGGATGTGCAGACTTACCAATCACCATCAGTGGGATTTTGTGCTTGCCAGATGCATTGGAACATACCATTATAGTTAATCTTTCCTTACTTCGTTTGTGCCCAGGAGCTGATTTTTCCTGTCTAGATGCCAATGTTTTTGATGGAAGCATTTTATAATTCAGACCAGTTTCGTCACAGTTGTAAATGTGATCACATATCTATCCACAATCTTCGATTTGCTTTTTAAAGTTCTGCTTAAACTTCTCAATTGATGACACATCAGAAGAAAGTTTTTCACCACATACAGTCAGTTGTCGTACACAGTACCGTTTTTTCCAGCGGTCAAGCCATCCAGAACTGGCGGTAAACTGATCTATCCTTGGGAATTGCCTACTAATCATTATTGCTTTCTGTTGTAAAATTGGACTTGAAAGAGGCACGCCTTTTGATGTATGTTGGTTAAACCACATGAATAAAGCTTCGTTAACCTTTTCATAGTCGCCAGTTTTTATTGATTTTCTTCCTGAGGATGAGGAGGCTTGACTTATACACCACTCTTCTATTTTTGTGCGGTTTCTTTTCCAATCTCCAACTGTTACCTCACCTACTCTATAATATCGTGCAACAACTTTAATTGTCTCTCCTGCTTCAATTCTTCTGATGGCTTTTAATTTTTCTTCAATACACTTGTTTTGCTCCATTATAATACGACAAACAAAAATTCAAACAAAGCAGTTCGTATTAATTACACTTATATAACAGAACTCCAACCAAATAAATTATGTGAGTATACTCGTACTTCTGCGTAGTAAATGCTATAACGCACTGCATTCACACAAATTTACATGCTGAAAGAGTCCAAAAACATAAATAGGGGAACCCCTCACACGGGCCAGGGGGATTCCCCGAAGGTCCCCGACGATTTTAAATGGAAATATGTACATACATATTTTAGAAGCTCGGTTAATACGCAGCATAGACGCGCGTACCTCGGATAATCAGGTTCTTAGATTGGCTCGGTTAATCCGGAGCTCGGATAATCGCTACTCGGTTAATCGGGATTCTACTGTATATATATATATATATATATATATATATATATATATATATATATATATATATATATATAATATACTGTCGTTTGTTTAAATGATACGACCAAATTTATCACCTCACGTAAATGAATCAAGGGGCTACGCCCAGACCCAGGAAAAATTAAATAGATTTTAATGACAAAAATTTATACATCTTAAAATATAAAACCTTGGTTAACAGTATTTACCACCTAACAATTAAAAACTTTAAAATCTTACAACTCTCTTGGAATTTATTCCAATTCTATTCTAATATACATTAAATTAAACTGGTTTATTTATTATAAAAATCAATATTTCATGCAATTTCCTTTGGATTTTAATAGCTCTACAATTATTTTTGGTAATGAAGAAATTTACTGAGGGCCAATCCAGATGCTCCATCTTATTCTGCCAGAACCACTTCATTGTCGCTGCCGCTTTGTGACACGGTGCCTAGTCTTGCTGGAAACGCATATTTTCCAAATTTATATCGTTATACGATTTACAAAATGTTGTAATGTTCTTTTAGAAATGTTGTAATATTCTATTAGAACTTCTATATACTTTTCTGAATTCATTCTACCCTCACAAACGACTATTTCGCCCACACCACTTTCTGACATGCACGACCATGCACCTGCACACCATAAGACTGTCACCTTCATGTTTTACGGTGGGTACTACGGAATCAGAGTTATATTTCTCTCTTGTCAGGCTCTGTGTGGATATTTCATCATTTTTGCAATGTGTGATATATTTTTTACACTTTCAAAAAGAAACTGTATTTTCATACGTTTTTCTAAATCCAATTTATACCTTTTTTTGTCATTTTTATGTAAAAACACACTTAACTTTTAGTAGAAATTACTAAAATTACCAAATTATTAACGATGAGATGATGAGATCTCGAAGTAAATTAAATAATTAGAGGAATAAAGCTGGTCAGCAGCAGTATTGACTTTCAAAAATTGTCTTTACTTTCATCTTTGATTTCCTTTGATGTGCCAGTTCAGAGAAATAAGTTATTTTCTGTTTTATTGATCGCACGAAGTTAGCGTATTAGCTTGTAAGAAATAAATATAAGTGGGGTAGGAAATGAGAGACATCTGGTTTATAAGAACTGAAGGGGGTAATAAATAGTGTTGGCCAAGGCTGTATAAAATAGTGTACTTTAACATATGTTTACTATAATTCCCATAAACTCTATAATAACGTCAAACGTCTGTCATGTACAAGTTAGAAAGAGTTTCGTCCTGCAGTAACCACTACTTCTCCTGTTATTGTCTGAGAAAGGAACAGAAGCATTTTCTGAGGAACATAGAAAAGGCACTTTTATTGTAGTCGATTTTAAAAGTATTGATATTTTGAAAAATATCGTTCACGAAATCACCGAGGCAATCATACTTCCATATTTAAATGTCTACATTTTTCGATAAATAAATATTTTTAAAATCGACCAGGACAAAACTTTTTTATGTACTTTGAGATATTATACCTATTCTTCAAGTAAAAAATTTAGGAGATATGATGGTTACCATAGAAGATCTCATCATGCAAGGCCTGAGTGTCGTAATTTATTCGCTCACATAACAGCATCTTAGGCTTTCATAGCATTATCGCAAAAAAAATGGTAGTTTTCTAGTAAATCCTGTTCTTTTAAACCAAAAGTGTTGTGTAATTTTAAAGAAAATGAGAGTTGACAGAAACAAGTAAAAATTAAAAGAAATAACGCTCATGATTTTTTGAGATCACTTGTTATTACTTTTCAGTCCCTTTGTAAGAATTGAAAATAATCAAAAATACTACAGTTTTCAGATTCCTAGAGCCCATAAACCCAGAAAAAAATGTGTAATACAAAATACACCACATCCTGTTAGTCTTTCATATTATTGACTCTAAATAATGATACAAAAATACAATTTCAATTTTCGGATTCCTTGATTCAAGAACTTCGAAAAGGAAATACAACAAAATGAATATGGAACAACCCCTTTAAAATGTCCCCACTGCTTAAATTTATATGATTGACTATATTTAACTAAAAATAATAAAAAAAAATCATACAGTATTCAAATTCATCGACTCCAAGAAGCCTTAAAAGGATGTATAACACGATATATGTGAAACAACGCCTCTAACTTTTAATGCCGCTACTGAAGAATCTTGTTTTGAAACAGATGTGTAACACGATATATACAGAGCAACGCTTCTAATCTTCCCTGTCCCTTTTACTTTTGTATGTTTATCCCTAAATAATTGAAAATAACGACAAAATAACTTAATTTTCATATTTTCTGACTTCGATGAGTCGATTCAAATAGTTCATATATCACAGTATATACGGACTAACTCCCCTCCCCGCCCCTTTAACCCTTTTCACTATAAATAGTCTAAAATAATGAAAAAAACAACATAATTAATAATGTAGAAACTAAACAAAATTCATCTCATCTCCCATATCGCCGTCACTTTGTTAAGTTTTCAATTCTGTTAAAAGCACAGTTATTGCAGTATTAGCAGGTGATTTTGGTGTCTTGTATCATAAAATGATAAATAAAATTTATCGGGCCAATACTTACCGATAGTTTTTCCTATCACTCGTCAGTACTGAGCAACTCGTTGATCTATAGTCGCTCCTTATTGCCTGTTAAGGAGTGTATCAAAATCTTAAATGACCGAATACAGTTGAAAACATATGAAAGCCTGACAATGAAAAAAAGCTTAGAATTACTCACTTCAGCATTTAAATTTTCTTATTATTCCAGATTAATATTGAAATAGACGAAAATTTGTAAAGGTAATTCCTTTGATAATGAAAATTACTATAGGTTTTAAGATTTTATTTTAAAAGAGGCGCTACAAAATATTACAAAAAACTCAGTTTTATATTAATTAACGTTGTTATACTTATTAATATTCCTCAGTGCTTCTTCTGTTAACAAATTTATATCGCGTCCCATGATAAAGTCCAGATGGTTAAAATTCGAATAGGGTATTGCATATATTTTCACTACATTTGGAAGTTCTTTGGCTACAGAATTTAAAAGTATCTAAAAATAAAAGTATTAAAATATACTAACGGTACTAGCTTCTCCCGTGCCCTGCATCTTGTTTATGAAAGTTTATTTGTATTAGTGTATTTTTCTGCCCTATGTACTCCATTTGCCTACTTATATGGCTATCGCTACTTATTAACGATACATAAATACCACCTATAAAGAATTAAATTGAGTTACTTCCAAGATCCACCCCATTTTTTTTTAATCCGCAAGCTTAATTTGTTTAATCCATTTGGTGCGGCAAAAGCACGTGCATACTCTGCATATTTCTTTTTGGAACATGCAATGTGTCCCGAATTGGTGCTGGACTTACTGCAATTTTAATGATATATGAGAAACAAACAATAAATAAACCTAGTCTTAGAGCACTGATTGCCCAATTAAACTAAATTAATAATTTGTATTTTAAAATCTTTTGAGATTTTCTTAAAAATACGGGATTTTTCGATTAGCTTATCATTTTTGGTACGGGGAATTTAATGGAGTCTTTAATCCAGATTCTGTATTTTTCCACTTATGGGATCACTTCAGTATCTGTCTGTCCGTCAGTCCGTCCGTCCGTCCGTCCGTCCGTCCGTCCGTCCGTCCGCCTATCACACTCGATTTTCTCCGAAACTATTTGGCACAGAGATTAGGAATTGATGGCCCAATCAGAGCCGTGTAGCTCTAATTGGGCTGGTTATTTTGAAAGTTAAATTTTGACTTAAGAGGTTAGTTTTGGGGAGTGAAATCAGAAGTAAAAAAAATTACCGGATCATCGACTGGGATGTGAAATGAAAGCTTGTAAAAACAATATATACGATGTAATACTTGCGCACACTTTTCTTTGTATTATTTTTAAAAAATGATCAAAAAACTCTGTCCATCCAATCTATCTCTAAAAGTACTAATCAACAAAATTTTGAAAAAATTCTAGAATAGTCTCCATAAAGTGTACATTAAGCAAAAATTATCACGAGCGTATTAGGTTTGATAATTTATCTGGTATAAAAAAACTATTCGATTGCCAAAATGGTAAGGGTTTCATTTCGATAGTAAATATTTATTTTACGCTTTTATTACTAGGTTCTAGATTAAGCTGGATTGTTTATTGGCTATTAGGTATCTAAGATGCTATAACTATTATACATTATTGACTAAGAAAAAACGTCAAAATACATACAATGTCAGGGACCTAGTATACTTAACCTAGTTGGATTTTATTTTATTGTAAAAGCAACCTTACGGAACACTAATTGGGCAAGTCTTACTTGTAGTTGGCCATGTAGTTTTAAGCGTTAAATTTTGACTTAAAGGGTTAGTTTTGGGGGGTGAAATCGGAAGTGAAAAAAAAAAAAAATTGCTAGGTCATTGAGTGAGGTGTCAAGTGAAAGCTTGTGAAAACACGAGTAAAAAATATATATATAATGTACTACTTGCGCGCGCACTTTTCTTTGTATTATTTTTAAAAAATCGTGAAAAATGCCTTATCTCGAAAAGTACTTATCAAAAAACTTTTCAAAAAATTCTGGAAAATTCTTCACGGGGTGTAGATTGAACGAAAATTATCACGAGTGCATTACCTGTAATAAGTTATCTATATATAAGAAAAAGAAAAATTTCAAGGTCATCAGATTTCAGTAAAGATTGGAAAAAAATTTTGTTGAAAACTCATTTGGAGTGTGTTTTGTGAAGTCACTGATCATTTTATACCTCTGTAACAAAATTTTTTATTTTAAAAGCAATCAACGTACGGAACACTAATTGCGCAAGTTCAACTTGCACTTGACCGGTTATTTAATATGACGTTATAAGTTAGTTAACACCATTACGTTAAAATATTACGACGTTTCATGTTGTAGATAACATCATTACGTTCAAATGGTTAAGTACGAACATCAGTTTTTTAATGCATTTGGTAAATATTTTTCAGTTCTTAATACAAACTTGTTTTATATTTATTGATGAATCAATAAGTTGCCCGTAAACGCTAATGAGTAAGAAAGCAATGAGTTATATCATTGGTTGTATCAAATCTTAAAGGGCTTTCAAAAATATGCACTCGAATGCTTAGAAATGTTGACTTGATGTTGTTATATAAAGCACCAAAGAAACCTCGGAATAAAAAGTATTTTGAAATATAATCCTATAATTATTCTATAGAATTATTCTCTAATATTAAGCTCACCAAAAAATACTATATATCTAAAAACTAAATCAACATTTTGTTCTTGTACGAATATCTCCAAAAACAGAATGAATGTTTTCATTTCCTAAATTTAATTTTATTAAGCACCTAACTAACAATTCAGAGCTTCTCCCATTCACCAATTGCAGACACTTTGCATACGTTCCTGTTGTTCTGTGTTTTTCTCTTTGTAAAATAATTTTTCAAATGTTATGAGAATTATGTAGACAGAATCCGTAAATCCTATACTGATTTCATTCACTTCGCTTGAATAAGTTCCCCCAATCCTGGCAGTAAAAATAATTAGCCGTAATTCTGTTGCTACAGTTTTAGTACCTATGTTATTCTATATCACTCCTCTAAGTAAAATTTTTCTTACGGTGAAAGGTTTGTGAAGTAAGTCTAGTAAAATATATATTTTGATATACGATAAGTCTGTAAATGGTTATTTTGACCTCTATATACATTAAATAATATTTTTTTAGTTTAAAACAAAATTGTGAATGTTTTGGAAGCATACTATTTCAAATATTTTTCAAATTATTTTACTCTTCATAAAAATTCCCTCGTATTGCAAAATTGTAAAAAATATTGTCTTTCATTCATACACGGTAGTACTTACATCATTGTTTACCACATTATCCTTTTCTCCAAAATAAATAATAATGGGAACAGTTATTTTTTTTAAGTCATATGAAGGTGGATCTGGTCTTCCGTATAGTTTTAGATTTTTTTCTTTGCCATAGTCATATTGAGCAAAAGTACCTGAATAAAGTATGTAATTTTAAACATTTAATTTATCAATTCACCCACCCATATTATCTTTAATTGTACAGACACAGTAACATAAAAAAAACTCTCTTAAGAATAAAAACAATTACACTGCTATATAATTATCACTATTTATTTGATACATGTAATATTATGCAAATTGCGAAACTTTATTTTTGAAAACCAAACTTTAAGTAAACGGAAGAGTCATTCATGTTGAAAGTACTTATAAATTTTCATTTGTCAGCTCACAAAATGCTATTAAAATGGAACATTATATCCTTAAATAGATGCAGTGATAATTAAAGAAATAGAAAATAATTCCTGACCTGTTCGTGTTCCCTGGGCGTAGTGCAATACTTGTTTTAAAGACATGCCTGCTGGGTAGTTCGATAAAATATCATGCCGAAGAAATTCCTGAAAAATTCATTTTAGTCTCTTATAGTTCTCTCGTTGCTCAATTTATTTTTTATATCTCTTTCTTTGTATGTTATCTGAGACCACTATTTTGTTTTCTCGGTGTCACTTTAATGGTGATGACAATACCCATCGCTTATCAGAGATTTCGCAGTTTTTTAACAATTCAGTTAATCGCTTAGGAACATGGTAGTTTTAGTGTTTAGTACGGAACACTTATAAGATGACTTCGGTGTCTGTCTGTCTGTCTGTCCGTCTGTCTGTCACACCCGATTTTCTCCAAAACTATTTGTCATAGAAAGTTGAAATTTTATAATAATATAGGAATTGATGGCCCATCAGAGCCATCTAGTTTTGAAAGTTAAATTTTGACTTTAGGGTTAGTTTTGGGGGGTGAAACCGAAAGTGAAAAAAAAATTTTTTTACTAGGTCATCGAGTGTGGTGTCAAATGAAAGCTTGTGAAAAGACGAGTAAAATATATATATATATATATATATATATATATATATATATATATATATATATATATATAATATAATAAATAAACTTACGCGCACTTTTCTTTATATTATTTTTAAAAAATCGCGAAAAATCGCTGTCCACCCGCCTTATCTCAAAAAGTACTTATAAAAAAATTTTGAAAAAATTCTGGAATATTCCCCACGGAGTGTAGATTGAACGAAAATTATCACAAGTGCATTACCTTTAATAATTTATCTGGTATTTAAAAAAAAAAAAAAAAAAAACTATTCAAGGTCATCAGTTTTCAGTAAAGATTGGAAACAAACTTTGTTGAAAACTCATTTAGGGTGTGTTTTGTGAAGTCACTGATCATTTTATACCTCCATAACAAAATTTTTTATTATAAAAGCAATCGACGTAGGGAACACTAATTGCGCAAGTTCAACTTGCACTTGACCGGTTGTTTATAACATATAAGATCCCGCATTAGAGATTTTTAAAAAAAATTCTACGTAGCGACCTCAACGAACGATGTGAACGACTCCTCTAAATCCACTAATATATATATATATATATATATATATATATATATATATATATATATATATATATATATATATATATATATATATATAAGCGCTTTAGATAACAAAATGAAAATTAGTATATAAGGGTTTTCATACTCGTGGCAATCTAGAAAATAATTGTAGAGTAAAATTTCAAGAATTCAAGAGCGAAAAGATTAGGTTTAGAAAATGCCATCAATATTATTATTAATTACGAGTAGCCTTCATCAATAAACTTAGCTCTCTTTCTTTCATAGCCATTTCATCCACTAGTTAAATAAATAATATTTGTTACCTGATCTGGAATTTGTCCTGGAGATGCTCCCATTGAATAAAACCATCCATCACAGAACAACTTTATGTTACACATTAACCTCAAAAACTCAGAATCACTATGAGAAAGCCATTCTTGCCATCCTATACGATCAGCAGCCTAAAAGTATATAGTTAATGTATAATCGTAATTAAAAAATTGTTTTAGAAATATATTGATTACCGGCCATTGACCTACATACTTCACGGTGCAGTTTAAGATCCTTTAGTCATATATTATTTAATTCGGAGGAGAAATCAGCGGTTGAAGGGAAAAAGGGATATATATCGATATTTTGATCCCCCACCCGGTTATATAGTTTCTAAAATGCATGATGACATGATGAAAGAGCAACCTAAACGGTTTATAATCACACAGAACCACAGAATAATGGTTACTTGTTAGTGTTCCGACTACCATTAAAAGGCATTAACTACCGAATTATATTTTGACAAAACCGAAAAGGTTTTATTTAGGTTAAATCTTTTGTAGTGACGTCATTTTTAGTGTTCCGTACGGAGCATTTATAAGATGACTTCGGTGTCTGTCCGTCTGTCTATCCGTCCGTCCGCCCGTCTGCCCGTCCGCCCGTCCATCTGTCCGTCCATCTGTCTGTCTGTCACACCCGATTTTCTCCGAAACTATTTGACATAAAAAGTTGAAATTTTTTACTAATATAGGAATTGATGGCGTCATCAGAGCCGTACAGTCTTGAAAGTTAAATTTTGAATTAAGGGGTTAGTTTTGGGGGTTAAATCGGAAGTGAAAAAAATTTTTTTTACTAAGTCATCGAGTGGGGTGTCAAATGAAAGCTTGTAAAAACCCAAGTTCAAAATTATATGTAATGTAATACTTGCACACACTCTTCTTGGTATCATTTTTAAAAAATCACGAAAAATCGCTGTCTCCCCCTCTTATCTCGAAAAGTACTGATCAAAAAATTTGAAAAAATTCTAAAATTTTCTCCACAGGGTGTAGATTTAACTAAAATTATCACGAGTGCATTACCTTTAATAATTTATCTGGTAAATATAAAAAAAAATCAAGGTCATTAGTTTTTAGTAAAGATCGGAAACTTTGTTTTGAGGGGTGTTTTGTGAAGTCACTGATCATTTTATGCCTCCGTAACAAAAATTTTTATTTAAAAGTAATGTACGAAACACTAATTGCGCAAGTTCAACTTGCACTTGGGCGGTTATTTTATTTTTTGTATTGCTCCGAAATAGGGACATATTGGTAAATGGTTCCAAAGGTGGACTAATTCTATATATATGATATATATATATATATATATATATATATATATATATATATATATATATATATATATATATATATATATCCTCCCCTCTATATAAAAAGGGTTTCCCTACGGAATGCGAGAATTATAGAACGATATCTCTAATATCTCATTGTACTCACAATTAGCAACGAGAGTTTACTGCCTCAAATCTCTAAGGATCAGTCAGGATTTATGCTTGGAAACGAACAAACACTTAACCTCCGCTGAATAATTGGCTAATCGAGGGAATTCAACCTAGAAATATACTTATGCTTTGTATACTATTCCACAGCATTTGATTCAGTTAGGTATGATAATAACACCTCCACAGTATGTAACATATGAATAACATTTATTCCCAAGAATTAAGGATTGGCACGCAGTTACGCCAACGGTGCATAATATCGCTAATACTTTTTAATATATATAACGAATTCATGCGTGAGGTATTTCACGAACGCAAGAAAGAGTGGGTGGTATTGGAAGGTTCTAGAATATTCAACCTTAGATATGCTAATGATACCGTTGTTTTGGAAACCTCGAAAGAACGGCATGATCAGGCTCAACACCGTTAGTGAGAAATACGGGCTTAAGCTAAATAAGACCGAGACGAAGGTAATGATTGTCCATAGAGCTCAAGATAATCAGCCCTAATTTAGAAATGTTGCAGGCTACGAAACAGTGAACCACAGCTAGAACTGCAACTGTCAAAACTGTTACAAAGATCTGGAAAGACAGAGGTATAACTAAATATACTAAACTGTGGCTAATAAGAACATTAATCTACGTATGCGGCCGAAAAGTGGACCATTAAAAAAGCCGACGCCGACCGTATCAATGCATTTGAAACGTGGGAAGAATGCTTCGAATACCATGGACTGCCCATCGCACAAATGCCTCTATCTTAGAAGAGCTAAACATCACAAAACTCACAATATCTGTTAAAAAGGATATTTTGAGTGGGGAGGTAATACTATATTGGTCAAACCAAATTAAAGCTATAACTGTTCTCACCTGGAAGCATCCCATCAAGCACAGGATAGGGAAACTTGGGCTACAACGATAGCTCAACTGTCATCATATCACCACGCCCTTTCGGAGGACTATGGACTGAGGAGGAGGATTTTTTAATACTAAATGTTATTTCTATGTATGACTAGATTTGTACTTTTTAACAAAACAGCATTCTAAAGAAGCAAGTTTATGGTTAATGAAAGGCATCCAGAATTAAATAAGCATATTTAATATAGGCTCTTATGGTATTAAATGTATAAATGGTTGATATACCTATAATTTTTTTCTTCTTCCTTAATTATTACAGCAAAAATAGTTTTTTGATTCTGCCAAAACTATAAATTGTTGTGCTCCCTTCTATAATATCACTCCCAAAATGTGTGGATTACCCATTCTTTTTTGAGTATTTTATTTTATTTATTACTATTTATTATTTTTTAAAGAAGTAAATTCATATTTTGTATAATATATATATAAATTCCGATTTATAAAACGTATTGTAAAAAATAAATTATGGCATAAAAAATCCTTGAACTTTGTAATAAGAAAACAAAATATCTTTCATGCATTTTCATTACGTCCTCAAAAATTAACAACAGTAACTAATTAGCTAATTTATTAAATTATAATTTACTTTAGTTGTATGTTTCAAAATCAACGTTTGTTTTTATGAATGTATGTGTGTATGTATGTGTGTGTGGGTGTGCGTGTGGGTGTGTGTGGGTGTGTGTGTGAGTGTGGGTGTGCGTTTGCGGGTGCGTGTGCGGGTGCGTGTGCGGGTGGTGTGTGCGGGTGTGTGTGTGCGGGTAGTGTGTGCGGGAGGTGTGTGCAGGTAGTGTGTGCGGGTGGTGTGTAGGGGTCGTGTGTGCGGGTGGTGTGTGCGGATGGTGTGTGTGGTGGTGGTGGTGTGTGTGGTGGGTGCGGTGTGGTGGTGTGTGTGGTGGTGTGTGGTATGTGTGGTGGTATGTGTGGTGGTGTGTATGTGGGTGTGTGTGTGTATATATGTATATGTATGTATGTATATATGTATGTATGTATGCATGTATGTATGTATATGTCTGGTTACAAGAAGGAATAATCTGATTTTCATGCAGTTTTCTTTCACATGTAAATCCGATGCGAAGGTGTTTGCGTGCGTATGTGTGTTTCCGTTTATCATCCGAGAGCATTGATTTAATTTTCATCTAAATATTTTTCGTTTGAGGACATGTTCGTATGAGATTATGATTGGTGAAATAGTTCCGAAGAATTAATGATTTTTGTCGACGTTGCTACTATATGAGGAAGGCACCGAGAGCAACTTAGTAAATACATGGGAGTTTTGGAGCTTTTTCAATATTTATTAGTTAAATGATGCAAGTCGTGGAGACCAAGCAGTAGGAGCCGCTGGTACGAATATTATTCTAGAAAGTAGGATACTTTTTCTATAAGGTTGAACGATAAATTACAGAAGCAAAAGTATGTATTTAAATAGGACAATACTTACATTAAGAAGATATGGACGAAAAGCAAAGAAATTAATAACTATATTGGTTACATTATAACAGTTTGTTACTGGAGCAAAAGCATTCATGAGCAAAATTTTTTCGTTGTATTCTGGTTTTAAAGTGTTCATCACCATAAATGCGGTACAGCCTTGCGAAAATCCGAGATAGGTCAGTTTTTTATAACCTGTAGTGTTTAATATATAGTCTATCATTGTAGGAAGATCATAAATTCCTATTTCATGGTAGCTAAAATATAATAAATATATAATATATATATATATATATATATATATATATATATATATATATATATATATATATATATATATATATATACATGTACAGGATGTCCGATTTAACCTTAACTAGTACCTTATCTGAGAAACCACTTAAAATGTAAGAAAAAGACAAAGCTGACTGGTGTTCAGTAAATTTTTTTATTGTATTTTTTTTTATATACACAGTGGCTCACCAGTCCTAGATGGTTCCCGAACAATCATATTCGATACTCGATTTCTACTTAAAGTTCTAGACAATCCTGTACAGGTTATTATTTGTCAAAATTACATTGTTTTTGAGATATTGACTGTTTTTTTTTCTTTAACTGGTTACTTTTTTAGCACAGCACTAGCCTTGCATGGAAATCCTTAAACCTTTGCAGGGTGTAGTAGGTGCTTGGTACCCCATTCTCAAGAGAATACGTTCTCCAAATGGAATGGGTTGTAGTCAAAAGAAGAAAGTCGATAGGCATTCATAAATTTTGGGAAAGTCTGATTTTCTTCTTTTTTTTTAAACTAGGGGGTAGTTAATTTTACTTCAGGCATCTTCTTTGGCTTCTGAATGAACAACAAGTGAATATATTTTATACTAACTTTTTAAAAGTTTTTGGACAGAGTTGACGTTGTTAAATAAGCAGGTTAATATGTCGGTTTAATAAAGCAACAAGTCTGAGAGTTTAGAGGCTAGACCATTTTATTTTTTATAATGGATTTAAATCAGGTGTTTCTATGGGCTCTTGCCTTTTCATTTCCTCTATTGAGGGAATGAAATACCTCTATTTTTTCTATGGATGACTTATTTTCTGCAAAACCAACTGAACAATATTGATGAATGATCTTTATTTAGCAAACTGGATCTAAATAGTTTAATTTTTTTTTGTTCTTGTACTCGTAGTTACAGAATAAACTTATTTTATTATTACATTAGAGAAAAACCGTTAAATTGTGTCAGTACTATGCATCTAATAGATACCTTGTTTGAGGCTAAAGCTAATTTTAGTGAATATAAAGCTAGTCTGTACCGGAATTCACAATAAGAATTTCGTTCAGTAATATTCCGGATTTAGAGAATTATTTTTCTCCCGTATAACTTGAAAACTTCAATATGGGTCACAAATTTGGTATTGCAGTTATGAGGTGTGTAGAGGCAAATTTCTTAAAACTTCGGACGAAAAGAATTGATGATGTATAACCGCCAAGAGCTATCCAATGTGTTAATAAAGTTCTCTGTCCCATCTCTTAATCCACGTAGAGTTCTCGCTAACTTAATTTATCTTTACAAATTAATAAATAACCATATTTCTTTCCAATTACGGAACATAGTCAATCTGAATACATCTCAAGTGTATACCAAATGTTTTCAAACGTTTTATTTGAGTAATGCTAGAACAAATAAATATTTTGCTGAGTTCTGTGATTGTAATATTCATTAACTTCTTTAGCTCATTTTTTAAGGCAAAGCAAATTAGAAATAATAAATATTTGAAGTAATAGTTATTAAGTTTTCCATTAATGGTAAAATTCTGTTTTTCACATTTGTAGTTTACTCTAGAAATCAATGTTGGTAATAAAATTATTTGTTTATTGAATTACCTAACTTCTTCCCATGACTCTTTCAAAGTTCAAAATAAGAACACTTTCTTACTGCATTTAAATTAAAGCATTACCGAAACTGAAAACATACCTACTAAAAAATGGATTCAAATTTACATGGGTGATAAGAATAGTAATAGCTAATATATCAAGTATATTAAATAGTATTTATAAAAATAATAAGTATTTACCTATAATTAAAAAACTCCGTCACGTCTTGGTCTGGATTTAGACTGACATGTTCTCTAGAATACGTACTACCTCTGTTGTTTCCAAGCCACACGTCATATCCGGAATCTGCTAGAATTAAGGCCATAGATTTACCTGGCCCGTTTACAATCCAGTCTATTGAACAACCTACTTGACCTGTAATTAATAAGTTTTTATATATTAAAGAAATTTTCCTTTTTCAAGGATCCATTTTTTGTTCGTTCACGCTATAGTTTATTGTTTTAATTAAGACAAAATATCATCATCCTCATCAGCCATTTCTCCTTCACTTCTGAAATAGACCTATCCCAAGCTCCTCCATTCTTTCCTATTCTGAGCCCTTCGGCACCACCTGCTCTGCGCACGTCATCTACCCACTTCTACTCGTTGGCGGTCTCCCTCGTCCTCGTGGTTTGTCTAGGCCACTAAAAGGTTATTGATGTCCATATATTACCATTATCCCTTGCAATATGTCCTGTCCAATTCCATTTCATTTTTGTAATTCGTTCGATAGTATCTTTTGTACCCCTTCTGCATCTTATCTCTTCGTTTCAGATATTATCTCTGAAAGGAACTCTCAGCATTGTTCTATCCTCTGACTCAACCTATTTACACTTTTCTATATCAGAGCCATAGTTTCGAGTCCGTAGGTGGCCACAGGCGAAATGCAAGAATCAAACAGTTGTCTTTTTAAATTTATGGGAATTTCTCCATCCTTTAATATATAGTTCAAACTCCTGTAGGCAGCCCAAGATAGTACGGGAAATTTGTTTGGTTTTCTTTTCCGATTATAATATTATGTCCCAGGTATATATATATATATATATATATATATATATATATATATATATATATATATATATATATATATATATATATATATATATATATATATATATATATATATATATATATATATATATATATATATATATATATATACATTTAAGTTTTCTATATTATTGCCATCTATCTTGATCTGGGGACTATGCTTGATCATTATTTTTATGTTATTAAAGTTCATCCTAAGACCAACCTTCCGTGAGTTTAGTTTTATTAGCATCTGTTCTACTTCCTTGATGTCCGAGGAGATTAAAACTATATCGTCTGCAAAACGCAGGTGGTTCAAGTAAGTTTCATCAACATTTATGCCCTTACCTTCCCACGAGAGTTTCTTAAAAACACCTTTCATAGCTAAGGTGAAGCATTTTGGCGAAATCGTCGCCCTGGCGGATTCCTCTTTCTACCCGAATTTTATCGGTTTTTAGTTGTTCATTAATTTTTACTTGGAAAGTAACATTTTGATAGATATTTTCAATAATTTCAGTATATCTGGAGTCTACCCTGGTACTTTGGAGTGATTTGAGTATTGCCCATATTTTGATACTGTCAAACGCCTTTTAAAAATCAACAAATGCAAAATGGATAAGGATGTTGTATTCATTTGCCTTTTCAATTATTTCTCTCGTAGTATAGAGACGGTCGATGTTGCTGTATCCCTTTCAGAATCTGGCCCGTTCTACGGTTTGGTAGAAATCGAGACAAAATATAAGCACACTTAAAAATCACAACATGCAGTGTTAGTGGTGAGAAAAATATTGACGAAAAAGATTAAAGTTGTATTTATAATAGTAATTTATATTAATATATTTGTATTAATATATTTATATTAATATATTTATATTAATATATTTATAATAAGAAAATTTTATATTATAGCTTACCATGCATTAGGAAAACTGGTGGTTTCTCCAATATTTTATTAAAAGTGTCTTTTCTATGTCCACGAGGAATTCGATGGAGTGTTAAGATATACCCATCTTCAGTTTTGACTCGGTGGGTTTCTAGTGGGTAGCCATAGTTACGAAGAATGTCCTCCTGTAATAAAAAATATATATTTTAATTCTCTTATGTTTTCTTTGTACCCTCTTTAATCCTTTGAGATTTTAAAAAAAACCTTAAATTATTAAATCGGTAGAAGTAAAAAAATATATTACTACCATAGATGAATTCCAGTTATGGAAACCGTACGCATCGAGTATAATTCGATGTTTCACAAGACGCAATGCACCATCAGGATATACTTGAGCTCAACGTTGAGCAACCTGTTACATTGATTATGTTACGAGTAACAACTTAGAAACAATTAGTAATTACAAGAACCGAACCAAATTTATCAATTATCAATAATACCACAGTCCTTTTGGATAATTTTTATTAGTGTTCCGTGCGGAACACTTATGGGATCACTTTTGTGTCTGTATCTCTGTCCTCCGTCCATACCCGATTTTCTCCTAAACTATTTGACATGGAAAGTTGAAATTTGGCACAAATATAGGAATTGATGGCCCAATCAGAGCCATGTAGTTTTAAAAGTTAAATTTTGATTAAAGGAGTTAGTTTTGGAGGGTGAAGTGAAAAAAGAAATTTTACCAGGTCATCGAATGGGGTGTCAAATGAAAGCTTGGGAGAATATGAGTTCAAAGATATTTGATATTATGGTCAAAAATCGTTATCCCCCACCTTATCTCATAAAGTACTGATCAAGAAATTTTGAAAAAATTCTGGGATAGTTTAAATAAAGTTGGAATTGAGCGAAATTTATCACGAATGGATTACGTTTGATAATTTTTCTGGTATAAAAAAACATGAAAACTCTATTCTTCGACAAAATGGTGGAAGTTTTTGTTAATATACTTTCAAGTATATTATTGGTCGCTCGTCGCTACTATATCAAGTCAGAAGAATTTTATTTTGTTTGTTTATAATTAAACAAATATTTAAGTGGTAAATATTTGTTTTACACTTTTATTACTAGATTCTAGATTGAGCTAGATTGATTTATTGGCTATTAGGCAACTAAGATGGTATAACTATTATACATTACTGACTAAGAAAAAACCTGAAAATACATGTTGGATCTTAAGATGTCAGGGACCTAATTAACTTAGCCTAGGTAAAAATTTTATTTTATTTTAAATGCAATCACGGTAGGGAACACTAATCGTACAAGTCTAACTTGCACTTGATAAAAAGATATCAATAAAACTTAACGTACTATATCTCCCACACCTGGCTGCATACCAGGATTCTGGAACATAAACCCTCCACTTATACATAGCTAGAACAATAAATATCGAAAATAAGAGGATTTGATCATTTTCATAAATATTTAATGCCGCCCAGATCACAAGCACTTTTTATTTTATTTAATAAAAACAATAACTGATGTTGATGTAGTCCGAATCAATATATATATTTTTTGTTAATGATAAGTCTTGGTGTATTTTATAAATACATAAAAATTAAATTGATATCTCATAATATAAATGAAACTTCTAAGATTTCTACACTTCTTATCAATTCTATCTCCGTATCTTTTTTTTGTTTATATTAAGCATTGGAGTGATTGAAAAAATTAAATATAAAATGAAGACCTATGTTAAATTCTAACTTCTATGGAAAGCTTTATTGCCAATCAGTAACAGAGCTAGACCCACAAGCATCACATCAATCAGTCTTAAATGTAGGGTAAGAAGAACTAGAACAAATTGATAACAGTAAATTAGAGCTCTGAATCATCTCAAGAACTGTAAAGCTTCAGGAGAGGATTAGATGACTAGCGAGATGCTTAAAATTGAAGGAAACGCATTTAAAGAAGCACTTCTGATTTTATTAAATAAATGCCTCGAGGAAGGAAGAATTTCAGAATCCTGGAAAAACGCAGAAATCATCCTCCTCTTTAAAAATGGTGATAACACGGATATAGAAATTTACAGGCCAATCATCAACTATCTATTTTCTATAAGCTGCTAACAAAAATCATAACGAAGCGCCTAAGCCGAAAATTCAACTTTTACCAGCCAATCGAACAAGTGGGTTTCAGGAAAGGGTTTAGCACAACCGACCTTATACAGGCGGTGCGCGTACTGATAAAGAAATGTACGGAATACACGCCCCACTTCACATGGCTTTCGTTGATTACCAGAAAGTTTTTGACTCGATTGAGACCTGGGTAATACTGAAAGCGATGAACAAAGCCCGCATTGACTCCAGATACACCAACCTGTTCCTCTACATTTACGAGAGCGCCACCCTGCATATGAGGATTGAGGAAGGCTGGATCACCGGGACGGATCCGGTGAGGAGGGCATCAGGCAGAGGGACACGATCTCACCTAAGTTATTTAGCTTGGCTTTGAAGAACGTGTTCACGTATCTACCCTGGAAGCAGAAGGGCGGAAGCGTCTCAATCACCTCCGCTTCGCGGATGATATGCAATACAAAAGAATTAACGACAATGCTCCAAGAACTCAAGGACGCCTCCCAAACTGTAGGCTTCCAAATGAACCTTAAAAAGACAAAAATAATGAGCCCAGATAAAATGAACGTCACCATCAAGAATCACACTTCGGAAGTAGTCAACGAATACAACTATCTGCGACATAATATCAAGCTTGGGAAACATAATCAGACAGCGAAGATCACGCTGCAAATAGGCCTTACCTGGATCGCGCGGAAGACTCAGCTACATCCTCCGGTGCCCTATGATCCCTGTAAATCTCAAAAAGGAAGTCTACGACACATGTATCCTACCAGTGGCAACATACTGACTCGGTGACATTGACCGCAAATCGCCTTGGGTTTGTCAGAGGAAAATCGAGCGGGCGATGCTCGGGATATGCCTAAGAGACAGAATCCAGAACGATGAGATAAGAAGAAAAAAGACAGTCTGCGACGTCATCGAGCGTGGGGCGAGATTGAAATGGCGTTGGCGGAACACGTGGCCAGAAATGATTCTAAATGGACCAAAGCCCTAATACAGTGCGGACCAAGGGAGACAGAGAGAAGTATTGGATGACCGTAGGCGCGATGAAGAGACGACATCCAGCAACATGCGGGAAAGAACTGGATTGAGACCGCCCAACAAAAAATCGGCATGGAAATCTCTGGAAGAGGCCTATATCCAGGAGTGGACTTCTACGGACTAAAGAAGAAAATAAGAGGATGTTAATAAATTAGGACCCAGAATGAACAGTGATGTCATGTCATAACTTATTGACTCTGGGAAAATTCGTAAAATTCAAAACTTAAAATTTTAATTAAGATCCTAGTGAAGCCTTATGTCATAACAGTATTATTTCTCTTTAGACTCGTCTTCTACTATAAGCTAGAATACTATCATTTACCTTTACTAACAGTTAGATGTTTTTAAAAGATCGTACTGTGCACATCCTAAATATAGAATGTCTGTATATGAAATCGTTTATTGTATGTCAAACTACAGTCTTTGGAAAATTATTTCTGAAAAATAATGTCAACTAAGTGTTAACCGTTACGGTCTCGATATTCTTCTAAGCGAGCAGTGAAATTATTTACCACTTCTCAGCATATATTTTCCGTGATGGCTGCAATTTCTTGCCGAATATATTTTCATAATTGTTGTTGTCAACGGTGTGTTTGAATTGAATGATGTTATACTATTCTGCTGAAACGTGGTTCTCTGGGTATAACTGTTGGCAGTTTTGGTAAGGCAGATAAAAGTAATAATTGTAATAATGGAAGTGAATAAGAATAGAAAACAAAATCAACAACATCAGGAGATATCTAGGACACCTTACCCAGTTTATCAACGGGAACGTGTCCAAACGAGTCACACAGAATATAAACAAGATCAAGTCCGGGTCTCCCAACAGAACACTGTCAGAAATCCTGGATACTCTCAAACAAAAATTATCCGTATATGCCGCAAGACTCCGTAGATACAAAGAACCAAACGAGAGGAAAGATACCAACAACCTCTTCCGAAGAAGCCAAACACAGTTCTACCGGAAAACTATGCACAGCAAACAGACAGCAGTGACCGAACCACCAAACAAACAAGAACTCACAGATCATTGGAAAGGTATCTGGTCAGAACCCAAACTACCCAATAATAACACCCCCTGGATCAAAGCCAAAGAAGGCAAAGATAAACATGTGACAGAACAGGAAAATTCCACATTAACTACTATGGGACCAAAGAGCATGATGAGGCGCCTGGATGCAAGAAGTTCCGGAGGCAGAATGGCCTCCCGTTCGGATCTCCGGGTGGGGGTTGGTTCGGAGGCGTCGACTTGCAGACATCATAATTTTAAGATAGATTTTTGCAACATACGAGGTATAAACTCGAACATAAATTCAGTGCATCAACACCTGCAATCAAATAAACCTCATGTACTCGCTCTATGTGAAACCAAGGTCAGTCCATCGACCAGCACGGTCAACTATCTTTATCCTGGGTACGACGTCTATTCCCGATTTAGGCGTAACTTTGGAATCTGTCTTTTTGTCAGAAGCGACCTCTCTTGTCAACGAGAAGAAGCTCTGGAGCCCCCAAACTTTGATGTTATGTGGTTAAAAATAACGACTCAGCAAACCACAAGGTTCATCTGTATCCTGTATCGACCACCAAGTGATACCAATTTTCGAACACTTTTCGCTTCTCTTGCAGACACCATCGATCATTTACAAAGTAACTATCCAAGTGCCGAAATTGCCATCCTGGGCGACTTTAATGTCCACAATATCAACTGGCTTAAATATTCAAATACTACCGACGAACAAGGTCGTGAAGCTGAATCATTCTCAATCAGTTATGGCTTAACTCAGCTTATTGACGAACCAACACGGATCCCTGATCGAGACGGGGAGTTCGCCAGTCTTCTTGATCTGTTTTTAACCACCAATCCGGAGATTTACACGGTCACCGTAAATCCGCCGTTAGGTTCTTCCGACCATAAGCTGCTTTCGACATCGAGTATCCTGCCAATCAGTGACAGAGAGGCGCCTAGGCCGCGCAAGATTTGGCACTACAAATCTGCTAAATGGGAAGATCTCATGGAATACTTTCGAACTTTCCCTTGGATGGACATTTGTTTTCGATCCGATAACCCATCTGACTGCGCCGGGGAGGTCTCCGATGTTATTTTGGCTGGTATGGAAGCTTACATCCCTTTTTCGAAGAAATGCTCCCCCAACGGCAAGCCTTGGTTCGACCGAAAATGCAAAGAAGCTGTTGTTTCTAAACATATTGCCTACCGACAATGGCGTGAAAATCCTAACACCGTAAATCGTAACATCTTTGTTCATGCCCGGAACAGATGCAAGGGAATTATCGACGAAACCAAGGAGGCACACAATCAACGAATTAGAAACAAACTTCTCGCTTGTCCCAACAATTCCAGGTCCTTTTGGGCAGTCGCTAAGGCAGTTAGTCAAAATTTTACCAAATCCACCATACCACCACTCACACGGCCAGATAATTCCATTGCAACCACACCTGTTGAGAGAGCGAACTTGTTGGCTGAACTCTTTGCTTCACATTCTACTGTCGATTTCCAAGGAAAAACACCACCTACTATTGCCATATTGCAGTCAAGGATGCCCGATGTTGTCTTTAGACAGCGCATCATAAAGCGTATTTTAATGAAGCTAGACACCAAGAAGGCTTCTGGCGCTGACGGAATACCTGCCATAGTTCTCAAAAACTGTGCAAGGGAACTAACACCAGTTTTCTGTAGACTTTTTAACCTATCCTACAGAAAGGGAATATTTCCGTCCTGCTGGAAATGTGCCACGGTTCAGCCGATACCTAAAAAAGGTAAGAAGATCTTGCCAAATAACTACCGACCAGTTGCACTGCTTTCAATAATATCGAAAGTCATGGAAAAGGTAATCAATGAGCATCTTCTAAAATATCTTGAACGATTCAATATTATTAGCGATCACCAATATGGTTTTCGTAAACATAAATCAACAGGAGATCTTCTGACTTATGTAACACATGTTTGGAACAACGCAATTAAACACTTTGGAGAATCTCGAGCGGTTGCTCTTGACATATCCAAGGCATTCGACCGTGTTTGGCACGATGGACTGTTGGCTAAGTTACTCTCTTATGGTATGTCTGAAAGGTTCTGTTTGTGGCTCTCATGTTTCTTCACAGAGCGTTCTTTACGAGTAGCGGTCGACGGATTTCTTTCTAACACCCTCACTATCAACGCCGGTGTGCCCCAGGGCTCCATACTGTCTCCTACTCTCTTTCTCATTTACATTAACGATCTGCTGGAAAAGACCGGGAATCCAATCTATAGCTTTGCAGATGACAGTACGCTTGTCTCTTCATTCACCTTGAACGCTCGGACATCTGCTGCTCAGGCGAATATCCGCAGACAGCAGGAGGTCGTTCAACTTAACAAAGACTTGGAAGAAATTCTATCTTGTGGTGGCAGTAACCAAGTGGAATTTAACGCTACAAAAACCCAAGCGGCAGTTTTTTCTAAAAAAGTTAACGTTGCTGAACCCGACATAGTTATGTCGGGGCACTCCATTCCCCTAGCATCGTCGCTCAATTTGTTGGGCGTTAGTTTGGGAGCAAATATGTCTTGGCATGAACATGTTGCAGGCATAGCAAGGAGAGCTTCTCAAAAGTTGGGAATATTATTTAGAACCAGAAAGCTTTACACCCCACAGCAACTGTTAATTCTTTACAAAGCCCAAATTCGACCAACTATGGAATACTGCTCCCACGTTTGGGGCTCCGCTCCCAAACATACACTGCATTTGTTGGATTCTGTTCAGAGAAGAGCGGTCCGTCTGATTGGGGACCCGGAATTGACCGGCGGCCTTAATTCGCTGGAACATCGAAGAACGGTTGGCGACTTGAGTCTGTTCTACAAGTATTTTCATGGAAACTGTTCGAAGGATGTAGCCCGCTTAATTCCTCCCAAAGCGGTGCATGTTAGAAATACACGTCGCGCTGGTGCTTCGCATCCGTATGAGGTTCAGCTTGTTACTCCGCGTACAACGCTTTTCAAGCAATCTTTTATATGGAAAACGTCATCCCTTTGGAATAATTTGCCCAGCGCTGTGTTTCCCACCGAGTACAATTTACAGCGATTCAAGAACAACGTGAATCGCTTTTTCCGCACTCGTGCCGCTCCTGGAGCGCTTTAAGGACTTCCCTGCAGCACGTGTGCTGGAGCCCACAAAAAAAAAAAAAAAATTAGCGCTGCCACTGCCAAAATAACTAACTGTACTTTGTAACGTAAAATAACCAATTAAATAGCTGTATGTTTTTAGACATATAATCAGTATCAAGCTTATTACTATGGTCATAAGGTCCAATTTTTTATTTGTAAATATAAGATCTAAAATTAACTTAGAAATCAAAAACTATTCAAGTTAATGTGCAGATATTTCAGCGGACTGGAGAAGCATATGGATCCAAGGAAGAAAAGAGAACACCAAAGCCGTAGCTGCTTATAGACCTTCTTACACTGAGACTCTAAAAGCTTACGCTTTCTCCAATACAATAAAATAAAATCGAGGAGTATATTTTTCAGAAAAAAACAACCCTTTCAACAGTTGTTTAAAAACTTACACTCAATTGCAAAATCGATTACCGGGGAGAGCGGGAGATTTTTCACAGAAAAGTACCCTTTAACTTTAAAAATTTACACCCAATTCAAAAATCGATAACTGAGGAGGGGATGATTTTTCACCAGAAAGAACCGTTTCCTCTAGTAAACCTTTAGAAACCTAAACTTAATTTTAAAATGAGACGAATTTCTAACGTTGGGCCATTTTCTGCTTCCAACGAGGGTGATGGGTATATAATAATAATAAAAGGTCTTTATTTTAACTCGACGAAGTCCAGTTATGAACTGCTCATCTCAACCGAGCCAGTAGCTAAGCATACAAGATACAAAAGATAAAAAAAAATAAAGATTCATTAATACAAAATTCTGCTACTACTGCCTAAATACTAGGTAAAAATACATACAATAACATTATATCATTATAGAGAAAAATAACCGGTCAAGTGCAAGTTAAACTTGCGCAATTAGTGTTCCGTACGTTGATTGCTTTTAAAATAAAAAATTTTGTTACGGAGGTATAAAATGATCAGTGACTTCACAAAACAAACCCCAAATGAGTTTTCAACAAAGTTTGTTTCCAATCTTTACTGAAAACTGATGATCTTAAAATTTTCGTTTTTTTTTATATACTAGATAAATTATTAAAGGTAATGCACTCGTGATAATTTTCGTTCAATCTACACCCCGTGGAGAATATTCCAAAATTTTTTCAAAATTTTCGAGATAAGGCGGGTGGACAGCGATTTTTCGCGATTTTTTAAAAATACTACAAAGAAAAGTGCGCGCAAGTATTACATTATATATATTTTTTTTTACTCGTGTTTTCACAAGCTTTCATTTGACACCACACTCGATGACTTAGTAAAAAATTTTTTTTTCACTTCCGATTTCACCCCCCAAAACTAACCCCTTAAGTCCAAATTTAACTTTCAAAACTACATGGCTCTGATGAGGCCATCAATGCCTATATTATTACCAAATTTCAACTTTCTATGACAAATAGTTTCGGAGAAAATCAGGTGTGACAGACAGACGGATAGACAGACGGACAGACACCGAATTCATCTTATAAGTATAATAATAATAAAAATAAACCGTAACCCTCCCCTTGCCGCCGTCACAAATTTCTAGGCTTCATATTTCATTGTATTCGCATTGTAAGTTTCTTCCATCCTCTACTTTCAAAAGCTACCTTGATATTTTTTCAAGTAGGAGATTCTGTATATTTCTTGCCAACGTATAGAGCAGTGTTGGCATTGCCAAAACGCTTTCGTAGAACGGACTTCCAAGTATTAGTTCGACACAAAAAATCTTAGTTTATTTTTCCTGTTCTAAAGTCAATTTGTGGACATATTTTTCATTTTTTTTGATTTTCATTATGTAAAAAATATAAGTTATTTCAGTAGTACATGAGCACCAGTATATAGTACTTCGACTGCATGCATTATGTGATTAGATAAAAACATACGATCAAGGGGCAAAGGCCAAACTCTGCCTCATCATGACACATTACTAATTTTTAGGTTCAAAGGCTAAATTTCAAAGCAAAGTACACAGTGCAAATTTTAAATCATGTAGATCCACCCTGGATACTGAGGTGAAGAGTAGGTGTCACAAAGCTTTCAAACTGTCGTAATTCTTACTTATTTTGATCCATTCAGCTAAACTGAAAGTTTATTTTATAATTGATTATTACTTTACTTTTGGCGATGCGAAGGTCCCTCCAAAAGGAATGGGAAAGCCTAGGGCGCATGATTTTCAGTCTTACACCACAGTCTCTCTTCTTCTTACTTTTAACTGAATTTTTGATTTTGTGATGAAACTGTGCTTTATATCAATTTTGTGGTATAGCCCAGAAGAACTAGAAAGGTATAAGTTCCCGTAGACAACAGCGTCCACTTAGAAACAATTTTTTTTATTGGAGGTTCTTTTTTGCAAACAATCCTCACCCCATCATCGATTTTTAAATTAAAATTAGGTTTTTTTAAAATTCTACTATAAAGATAGATCATTTTTGTAAAAAATTAATCCCCCTCTGGACATCGATTTTTAGTTTACTGTGTTTTTTCATCAAGCGGCTTCGCCCACTAGCTTCCGTTTCCTGCCTTCCCGTTTTTTTGATTGGAGCTGTAGCACGGTAAACAGCTCTGGCTTTAGTATTCCTTTTTTTTTCTTTTAAAGAACGCTCTATAGTATTTAGATTCCATAGAGGACCGTTTAGCGCTCCTTTCCCCCGCCACTATAACCTCAATGAATCACTACATCAGTTACACATTTAGTCGCGTTTCAAGAACACTATGCCAACATGTGGTTTATTGTAAAACAAGTGGAAATAGGCAAAGCCCATATTTCAGCAGTCCACCCACTGTTCTTTTATTCTTCCATCCATCCTGAGACGAGTTTCACCGTATCACAGCTCATCAGTCGGGCTAGGATCGACAAGCAAGAGAACAGAATTCCTAGTACTTATTCCGGTACTTGCAGAACACAGTGGTAAGATACAACGAATTATACCAAATACACATACCTAGTACTCTATCGGAGGCTGACACGGCAGTCACAAGCCGACAGACTGGTTGGCACAGCCAACACTAGGCGGGCAGCGCGATTTGCGAGGGATCCACCTCAGACCTTATGTGGTTTATTGTAAAACAACTGAAAATAGGCAAAGCCCATATTTCAGCAGTCTACCAACTATTCTCTTATTTGTCCATCCATCCCGAGACGCTGTCGGCTTGTGGCTGCCCCGTCAGCCTCCGATTGAGTCCTAGGTATGCGTATTTGGTACAATTGGTTGTATCTTACCAATATGCCAATAATTAAGATTGCGGCTTTGTGTGCCTATTTCAGTAACGTAAATAAAAAATGATGATTTGTGATGCGAAGTATTTCAGGAAAGCTGCAATTGAAGGATCACTGAATTATAAGCAAGAAGATGGATTTTTTATTTTAAAACAATTAGTAAAATGGCACTGTTTTCATAAAGTTGAGCATTTTAGACCCTTGTGCAAGCTTTATTCATATAACTAACCATTTTAAATAATATATGCACCGGCAAATTCACTTTAAGCCGCCTTATTGGAAAATATCAGTTAATTCCGTTTTCACCTCTCACTTTTAAATGTTTTAAAATTCGATGTATTTTGTTTTGAAAACTGTTTTTATAAGAATAATATTTTGTTCTTACAGATTTTTTTAAACATTCAGAATTTAGTGTAATTACTGATACTTATATTGGATTGTATGTCGGCAGGCATAACGTAAAATTGTGCCTTTTCGGAAAAAATGTGTGAAACTTCACTGGCACCTTAATTACCCAAAAATTTCAGAGCTGAAACAGCTGAGATCTGGCATTTCTCACATAATTTTCAAATAATTCGATTCCAATAAAGAAAAAGGGCTACCTGGTAAGTTTTTACAAAAGCAATGAGAGAAAAAAAAATTGGTACAAGTCGTTTTATTGTTTCTCAAAATACCTTTAAGATTTATGCACTTTTACATGCGTTCGAACCAACTCTCGAAACATTTTTTCCACTCTGAAATGGGTACCTCAAAAACATGGTTTTGGAAGGATTCAAATGCTTCTTTTTTTGATATTCGGGAACAAAAAGAGGTCGTTAGGCAATAAATCAGGTGAATACGGGCAAATTATTTTAATGTTTTTTTCCGGCAAATAATCAGTTGTTTGACGTGCTGTGTGAGAGCTGGCATTCTCAAGATGAAGAATGATACGACGTTTTCGGTTGTTTTTCGTGATTTTATCGATGACTTCTGGCAAACAAATTGTCGCTCCGCGAACGAACCACTTTTGTTGGATTCGGTTCTTCTTGGAACACCCAAACAGTTGATTGTTGCTTAGTTTCCGCGTCTACTCACACATCGATCGTTGCAGTGGCAAAAAGGCACGAACTGGGCTTCCAGATTTGGCCTCAAGTGATTTTTTTTTTTTGTTTCCTAGCTTCAAAAATTAGCTTGAGGGGAAGAAATTTTCGTCGAATAAAGAGGACATCTTTGCTGTAAACTAGTATTATGAACAGTTCGAAATATTTTTTTTCTCAGGGAATAAAAACATTGAAACCTCGCAGGACCAAATGTATTGAGCTCATTGAAGATTATGTTGGAAAATAAACTTTCGTTTTTGCAAAAAATGCTATTCATCTTGTTTAAACAAGACTTCAATACACCCTCATTTGTTTAAATATTGTTCATTATCTCAACAAAAAGCCAGCCACTTTTATTCCTTTCATTCCCTGTCACTGAGCGATATCTCTCGAGAACTATAGATTCCTTTGCAAGGTCAAGTATTATATATTTATCAACGTTATTTCAAACTTGGTAAATATATACTACTTACTCATTTCGAGAATTATTATACCAACAGACAGATAGACCGATGGAAGTAAAGATGGAATAAAGATCGTTTTCCAACATAGCGACTCAAAATGCATTCTGTTAATGTCAAATTATTAATTCACCTTAATAACAGAAAATTGCAAAGTATTATATATACAATTTTCTCGAATGGACACAATTTTATGTTAGACGTAGTTACGGACAATTATTAAACTTTACACAAATATTTGTAATAATCAAGTATGTATATCAAAAAAAAATCTTTCGAAAATACTAGATCTAAATAGAATAATTCGTTTAAAAGTTAAAAGTATAAGTCTTAGAATCAGTAATTTACCGTAAGAGACATGTTTGGAAAGTTTCATACGTTTTTCAAAAAAATTACAATCTAATAATACAAGGGCTGCCTTTTAATTTTTTACAAACGACCACTAGATGGCGCTACTGAGATGTGACATTACCTTTGTTATAAAATTTGACATTTGTTATTGTTAAATGTGTGGCAGTGACAGCTCAAAAATTGGCTGAGTACTTTGTTTGCAGGGAGCGGTTAAAAAAAACAGTTTTGTGAACCACATTTTTCGAGAACTGGCGAATATTTGAGAAACAATAAAATGATTTGCACTGAAAATTTATTTATTTTTTTCATTGTTTTTGCAAAAACTTAAAAGATGTCCTCGTAAGCGTGGTTTCCACTAACTCTTGGTGCCCATATTTCGATTTATCATTTTAAGATGAAGACTTAAAACCTTAACAATTACCATTTCGGTTTTAAAGTTGTACTTGTAGATTTAAGACAAGTACCCTTGCTTGATAATATTTAATAGTCCTGAATGTTGTTGCATGATTCCTCTCGAAATCATCGATAAACACACTACAACTTCAATCAAAAAAAAAATTTAAGTTTTCCATCACAAACCCATGACAATTTTCTATTCTAACTCTCAGTTTCCATTTGGACTGCTCTCTACATTTTTAAAACTAAAAAAATAAAAATGTTTCATTACTGGACCATACGTGGTTTTATTCGTTTGTACCAAACACCGATCATTTACGATAGTTGCCACCAAAGAACTGCGCGTTGCATCTGTTGGAAACATTGAACATAACCCTTACGAAAATCATGCTTAACAACGGTCATGCCGTCAAACAAAGCTTCCGGCCATTTCGTAAAAATTTGCCAGACTTAAAAATCCACCCTCGTATAGGAAAGCTTGTAGTTAGAGTGCAAAATATCGGAGTCGGAACTCTGCACATTCAAATTTTCGGTCAATCTTTACGCTTACAGTATTGTACATAAGGTGAAGCCTAGCTTAGTGCTGTAAGGATCACAAGGATGATATTTTTTTTTTATTTTAGCGAAGTATGAAATGGATAAGGTCCATGACCCCAAAAGCAAAAACTATCATGATTTGATCACCCAAAATCGGTACTTCACGATGTTTCCATTACAGAGAAGATACAATTCACTTATCAGTTTTTCCAGGATACTTAGTGCTGACATTTTTATTTCGTAAAATTAAAATATATTTAGTAAATTTCTGTTTTATTATATAAGGTTTCAAATACTAAAATACTCCATTTAAATAAATCTTTTTATTTTATAAAATTAAACAAATCTTGAAAATAGACTATATTCTTCAATTAGGCACTGCTAATATTATTATACTTATTTATATTCCTTAATGTTTCTTCTATTAGCCAATGTATATTTTGACCAAATATAAAATCCAGATGACTAAAATGTGCATATGGTACCCGATATACTTTAACTACATTTGGGAGTTCCTTGGCTACAGAATTTAAAAGTATCTGAAAACCAAAAAAAAATTTTAATAGTATGAGAATAGTTGTTTCGTGTCAAGAGCCAAAAGTGGTATTACGGAATGAATCCTGCAGCAACACTATCCGTACCACCACAGATAACAAAATTAGTCTACCACTTTCTGCTCATGAGGCGTACGCATTTTTTTGTACAGGGTGAGTCAACGATAGAGTAAAGTTCATTATCTCATTTGTTTCGGAAATGACGAAAACATGTTAAATACAATAGTTTTAGGGAATGTTAAGGTGCACAGTTTAAAATTTTGAGTATGCAGGGTACTTCAAAAAAGTGTGGCCGATATAACATATGTTATTTTTTTAATGGATTTTTTTATTTTCAAATTTGCTTCAAATTTTATAACTTTTTTATTAATAATGTTATATACCTAAACCTAGTAGTTTTTCTAATATTTCAATTTTTTTTTTTTAAAATACTAGTTTTCAGTTTTGTAAAAAATGCCAGTAGCGCCATTGTTTCTGAAGGTGGAATACTTATAATTGGTACAAGCGTTCTATAGAGATGAAAAAAAAGATACAAGTAAAGAAATTTCAGTTAGATGCTTCAGTGTTCAAAATAATTTTATGCATTTCGACAATTTTAAATTGAAAAATCTCAAATTTTTTGAATGGTACACCCTGTATATTATTATTTTTTCTGATAGATTTTAAGAAAACAAATTTTATTAAGTATGTCATATACCTATTTCTAATAGTTTTCGATTTATTTTGAATTTTTCAATTTGTACCCTTATTTTTAATACACTTACGCTATTGTGAAAACATAAACAAATAATTAATAGTAATTTTAATATAGTTTAACTTAACTTATCTTAATTATTATGACGTAATAAATGTTCAAAAATATGCCCGTCTACTTGAATACACATGTTTGGTCATTTTACTATATTTTCCTTCACTTTCCTTAGCATAAAGGGCGTTATTGTCTTACACGCATCCCTTATCCTATTTTCCATATCTACAGGTGTTATAGGAGAATTTACATAAACGCGATCTTTAGGCACCACAAAAAGAAGTCTAAAGGTGTTAAGTCACATGATCAAGGGGGCCACTGAATGAATCCATCCCTACCGATCAATTTTTGTGGGTAACGATCGTTTAAAAATTCCCGCACTTCCCGGTGGTAATGAGCAGAAGCTCCGTCTTGTTGAATCCACATTTGTACCCTTTCAAAGTTATCAACTTCTTCAAGAAGCTGGGGTAATTCGTTTTGAAAAAAATTTAGATATCCAGGCCCGTTAAGTGGTTCGCGGAAAAAATATATTCCACACCATACATTAAGCGATCAATGGTTTTGGTTTTGAACTTCCCGGACCCAAAATGGATTAACTGTTGAATAATAATGCATGTTATGGCTGTTAACTGCTCCATTACTGCGAAAAGTAGCTTTATCAGAAAACATTATTTTGGATAAAAAATTACGATGGGCCTCTATTGCTCCACTCATGGTGGTACAAAAGTTCTTGGTGTAGTTCTATATGAAAGGTATGATACTTGTATTTTCTCATGGTGCGATTAGCCGTAGATTGGAATGTGTCAGCTAGTTGACGGCTGCTGACCTGGGGATTACCTTCAACATGGAGTAAAATCTCCATTTATTTTTCCTCATTGGTAGCTTTCTGGTTTGCTACTTTCCGTTTCGTATAATCAACGCTACCAGTACCATCAAAGCGTTCTATTAAGCACTGAAAAGATTTTCTAGATGGTATACGTCTATTAGGGTATTTCACTTCGTAAAGCCTTACTGCTAAAAGACAATTTTTCCCTCCATATCAATTAATTCATTTTTAGGAAAATCCATAACTATTACCTTTATACGTCACTTACTACAATAAATTAAACTATTTTTACTTGCTTAATAGGCATGTCAAAATTTGACACTGCCTACATTTTTGTTTTGTCTTGGCAACTATGATGTTATAGCGTAAGTGTATTAAAAACAAGGGTAAAAATTGAAAAATTTAAAAAAAAATTCGAAAACTATTAGACATAGGTATATGACATACTTAATAAAAGTTGGAGGGTTTTGTAAAGTCTATCAGAAAAAATAATAATATACAGGGTGTGCCATTTAAAAAATTTGAGATTTTTCAATTTAAAATAGTCGAAATGCATAAATTTATTTTGAACACCCTGTAGCATCTAACTCAAATTTCTTTACACATATCTTTTCTTTTCATCTCTATAGACGTTCTTACCAATTATGAGTATTCCACCTTCAAAAACAATGGCGCTACTGGCAATTTTTTACAAAACTGAAAACTAGTATTTTTTAAAAAAAATTTGAAATATTAGAAAAACTACTAGGTTTAGATATACAACATTATTAATAAAAAAGATATAAAATTTTATGCAGAATTTAAAAATAAATTAGAAATAGGATGTTCCATTTAAAACAACATATGTTATATCGGCCACACTTTTTTGAAGTACCCTGTATACTCAAAAATAATTTTAAACTGTGCACCTTAACAATCCCTAAAATTATTGTATTTAACATGTTTTCGTCATTCCCGAAACAAATGAGATAATGAACTTTACTCTATAGATAACTCACCCTGTACTTTAGTAGAAATGAATGTGAAAAATAATAAAATAAATAACACTAAGGCGTCATGGTAAAGTTAGGTAAGGATTACTATGTTTATTTTTTACTCTTTTTCTATTGGATTTTCTAACCTCATGTAGTGTAGTTTTATTTTACAAATTCTTTACCGGAAGCACTTTTGCAAATCTTAGTGATGTCATTTCTTTTTTGATCGCCATCACCCATCTCCCAAATGCTGTCCCCGTAGCACTAATTTATATTTGGAGAACATAAGAATATCACAGAGGATTAAATCCGCCGAGTAACGTGGATGTTCGAATATGGTGATGAAATTGCCAAAAACTCACTGACGAGCAATGAAGAGGGCTACGGAGCATTGTTTCGGTGATAAATCGTTCGCTTCTCCTACTACAATTCTGGTTCACACACGACGTACATCTGTCGACCCTTCGAAACCTTCATGTAGGAAGCAGCGTTGACAATTTGGCCTTCGGGTACTAATTCGTGTATACAAACCCATCACAATAATAAAACGATTTATGATTTGCTTTTTTGGATTTTTTCGGTTTCAGTTCATGTTTCTGTTTTTGCCCTGTGCTCTACGACTTCAGCTCAATGACATATTTGTAGATCCACGATTCATTACCTAGGATGACCTTTTGCAAGAATTCGTCGCTTTTGAGGTTTTCTAGTCATTAAACACTCTTTTCGTTATAATTTTTACTCGGCATTGAGCACGATTTAGGAGCATCCTGACCTAGTTCACGACCTTCTTTTAGAAACCGTCCCTTCCTTTAGAGCCTGTGACAACATTTTATGAATTTCGGAACCATTTTTGCTCATTTTCATAAGAAACTTTATATTACATCGTTGCTTAAGCTGTTGATGTATGACCATTTTGACAAAGCTCGAAAAGCGGTTTCGCAAAAAACGATGGCACAAAATCTAGTTGTATTCTAAAGCGTTTGCATTTATACTGAATATCAACTAGGACCTGTTGCATGAGGACCACCAGTTCACCGCTTACTCCTTCGTTAACCCACTGCAAAAACTTCTTATACAGACTACGTATTCTCCGGAAAATGTTCGAAAGAAATATCTTACAGGACGAGTAATCATGATTCAGGATGACGGGATAGGCAGAATTCTAAAATCTTACGAATTACGTACTATTCAGGCATGACGGGTACAGAATTTTTGTGGATTCCCATAAATGAACATAAAAAATAATAATTAAATAAATGTTTGTTGTTCAAAATTTACACAGCAGATACGAGTTTTGTGAAAAAACCCCTAAAATATATTTCGGAACTACATACCTCATTATTTATAAGGTTATCGTTCTCTCCATAATAAATAATAATGGGTGCTGTAACTTTTGTTAAATCGTATAAAAGTGCGTTTGAACCATCATACGTTTCAAGATTTTTTTCTTCGTCGTAGTTAATATGACCAAAAATGCCTAAAAATAAATTATTTAATATTCAGAATAATACCAAACCAAAATAAATACTTAAGAATTAGGCGCTAGTTTTATACAATAATCTTATCAAAATAAATCTACCTGCTCTCTGCAAGTTAGTTTCGACCCCGATTCTAATGAGCCATCGGCTCAATAAGGTCATGTGCAGAAAATTTATTATTAATTGAGGACTCAAAAATGCGACATAAAATTCAGAATTCTTACAAACGTAACGATAGCCTACATGTTCGTGGACGAAAATAATGGTATGCTTGTTTCAAATCTATAATCTATAATATAGATAAAATGTAACGTCTCTCTGTCTGTCTGTCCGTTAGTGCGCTTATCACTTGAGAATCACTTATTATCCGATTTACGTGCTTTTTTTTTAAAACATACATATGTTCTCTGGCCAAGTTATAGACTATATTTTATTACGTCAGATAACATAAAGAATAAGCAGTAACAATAATAGTGAATCAAGTCGGTATAAAGTTTGCCGCTAGCGCGTTCTCTTGCAATTCACTGCCTAAACCATTAAATATGAAACAATATCATGTAGCAAAGAACATCTATAATATATATAAAATGCAACGTCTCTTTGTCTGTCTGTCTGTCCGTTAGTGCGCTTATCACTCGAGAACCACTTATCCGATTTACGTGCTTTTTTTTAATTCATACATTTGTTTTCTTGACAGGTTATCTATAATCTTCTAGAATATATATAAAAAATGCAACGTTTCTCTGTCTGTCTGTCCGTTAGTGCGCTTATCACTGTAGAACTACTTATCCGATTTAGGTGCGTTTTTTTAAAACATACATATGTTCTCTGGCCACGTTATGTATAATGTATATAAAATGCAACATCTCTTTGTCAGTCTGTCCATTAGTGCACTTATCACTGGAAAACCACTTATCCCGACTTATGTGTTTTTTTTAATTCATACTTTTGTTCTCTGGCCAGATTATCTATAATATATATAAAATATAACGTCTCTCTGTCTGTCTGTTTGTCTGTCCATTAGTGTGCTTATCATTTGAGAACCACTTATCCGATTTACGTGTTTTTTTTTTAATTCTTAACTTAATATTTATCAAAATCTATAATATATATAAAACGCAACGTCTCTCCGTCTGTCTGTTAGTGTATTTAGCACTCAAGAACCACTTATCCGATTTAGGTGTTTTTTTTTATATAAAATCCATATGTTCTCTGGCCAGTTTATAAGATATATTTTGTTACGTAACATAAGGGATAAGCAGTGACGATAATAGTGAATCAATTACACGCGAGCGGAGCCGCGGGCACGGCTAGTTATATATGAATTACCTCCGAGATTTTCAGTTGCTTCAATTTTGAATCAGGTCGTAAAAAAGCATTAAAAAGAGTATCGTCGAAGGAGCTGTTATTATTTTGCCTTTTCCTTTAGTGTGAGAATGTCAAATTCTGTACTTAGGTTAGAACTACATCTGTTCCAGATGAGTACTAGAGCAATCACTTCGCCGATTTTTTATTATCTATCCTTGTGTTTTTATAAAAGATTATCATGTGATGCACAAGTGATAATATAATAAGAAGACATTTTACAGACTTGAGCGCTACTAAAAAATGTGATAGACTTTTCTTAACGATACTTCAACTTCCGAAGAATTTCCAGTCTTGTTAATCACAGAATTACAAAAGACATTTTCTGCATTGGATTTTCTGTTGTCTCCTTCTTTGGTTTTTAATCAAAAGAGTTTTACAGTAGTTTAATGCAGAAATTAAGAAATTTGGGACGTAAAACGGAAAAAGGTATATTTTCTTTTGTTCAGATGTCCACCTGAAAAGCGAAATTATATCCTTGTGGTGCATTCTTTTCCAAAAGGGGTGATTAATAGCGTGTCAAATAATAAAAAAAAGATGAGAGATAAACAAGTTCAAAGTTGCTAAAAATAACCCATTGTAACAAATAAGTAATATTACTTTAATTGACTTTATCTGTTTAAGGAAGATAATATGTCGTACATTCATTTATATCAGTAAAAATCAAAAACGCCCTTCTATTTTCTGCTTTCTTATTTTTACTATTTTCACGTTAACGCATTATCCTCACCTACCTGTTCGTGTTCCTTGAATATAGTGAGTTATTTGTTTCAGAGACATTCCTGCAGGCATGTTTGATAGAGCAGAATTAAGAAATTCCTGAAAAATGAGTGTTTATTTATAATTACGCATTACCTGTAATATTTTTAATGTATTATAGTATATAGTCGTAAATTTATGCACTGCAAAGTGGAGGCTAAAAATACGAAAAGAAACTGCCATTTATTCTATTACTTGAATACCATATACTATTTCTATTACCTGATCTGCAAGTTGTTCTTCAGATGCACCTAATAGATAAAACATTCCCCTACAGAATGGCTTAATGTTACATAACAACCTTAGAAATGGAGATGTATTATGAGAGAACATTTCATACCAACCAATCAGTTCAGCTGCCTAAAAATGTGATTTCTCGTTAACAAAATATTTCCATCCACTGATTTAATTCACATTTTGAAACTTTATTTTATTTTTAATTTTATAGATAAAAGTCCCTTGAATTCTCCAAATACCTTGGAGTATTATTTAACAAGTTTACTGTGACCTCATTTCTTGAATATTATTTTTACGATTTGTCACTGTTGAGTTATTCTGTACTGTTACCATATTTGGTATAATTTAATATAACTTTTAATTAATATATTCACTTCCAAAGAATAATCTACAAATATATCATAAACCTCTTCGGCTGTCACCAACGTAAATGAACTGACCTGCCTATATTTATATTTTAATTATAGAACCAAGTGGGCGAACCCGAAATTTTAACCTGTCGACACTAACCGTCTGCCTAGTTCATTCTATCGTTGATTTTGCGGCCTCCGTGCCCTGGAATGCCCAGATCGGACCCAAAATGCTACATCCAAATATGGACTGTCGTTTAAACACTTGAATCAAGTACCCTACCATTTGGTAGGCGCTCGACTTTTTTAGTGTGAACAAATGATGTTGCCACTAAAAAAGTCGAGCGCCCCAAAGGGCAGACACCGCCGAAACCGGACCCAGCTTTAGGGCCCAAAAACGTCGATCCAAAAATGAGCTGCCATTTAACCATATAAAATCAATAAACTTAGTATTTTCTTGATAAAATAAAAGGAAACCTGCAAAAGGCAGACGCCGCCAATATCGGAGGACGAAGCTAGATCCACTTTTTCCAGCCAAAAACGGTCGTTTTTCAAGTTTTTGAATAAATAAGACCGTAAGTCCGAAGTTTTAGGTCTTACGCGTATGCCCAAGTTATTTTTGGAAAATTTAGGCCTTAATTAATAAAATATCACGAGGACAAACACCTCGCTTGTACCTGAACAAGCCAAGGTATTTTCAAAGCTCAAAAAAAAACGAAATTCTGATAGTATAGACACTATTATAGGTTCTACATGATTGAAATTCTTATTTTTTTTATGTTTTTCGACACGAAGAATCCGTATTTGCCATTCTCGCCTTTTTTATGCAATTTCTGGAACACCTATCTTTATGGGAAGAGAAATTGGCCATTTTCATATGTAAAGAATTCGGAATAACTAGTCCTAATGAACAAAATCGTTTAGGTCTATTGTTAGGGGCCCAATTAGGCGGTATTTGTTTGTAATACCAGCTTTTGGCATCAAAATGAAAATTTCCGAACTCTTCAAGTATAATTACGTTCGAAAAGGGTTAATTTCCTATTTTCATACGGTAAGTATTTTTTAAAAATCTTTGTTGTTCGTTTTTATTAAAGAAAATATTTCTTTTTTTTAATACACTGTAAAAAAATTTTAGATGAATTTTAAAGTATTTACTTAAAATTAAGTATTTGCTAGATTTTTGGAACATTTACTAGAAACTTCAAATAAAATGCTTTTAAATTCTAGTATAAATTCAAAAAAATCAAGTAAATTAATTCGCGAGAAATCAAGTAGTGTTTGAAATTTCGATTAAATGCTTGAAAAATTTAGAAAATTCTTAATTTTAATTCATCTAAAGTTTTTTTTACAGTGTCTTAAAAAAAAGAAATATTTTCCAGCATATTTTTTATAATAAAAACGTACAAAAAAGTACTTACCATATGAATTTCTTGCGACTATCGGCATAATATTTCATAGAAAACAGTAAAT
>CM032449.1:126500087-126548014 GCA_019049505.1 Pachyrhynchus sulphureomaculatus | reverse complement strand
ATTCAAAGATTGGTAAGCAAATTTTAAAAAACTGATTCTAATTAATTGTAAGGTAATATCGGGTAGACCACGAAGTGCTCGTTTGAAAGAAAACATAGGCGATGTTCGTAAAAGTGTAGTTAATGAATTAAAATCGATTCCACGTTTATCTCCAAAATCAGGCATTTTTTAATGGCAGCATGGGGTGAATTTTGGTTAAATATTTACACTTTTTGTCTGGTTAAATGTTTCAGCATCATACCCGATGGGCTGAACGGATCATAATAAAATTTTGTATAATAAGATTAGTTCTGGATTATAGGATGTACACCGAAAAATGGTGTGTTAAATTATTGGACAGATTTGTAAAGTTACTTCACCAACAGAAAGCATTTACTTATATTAATGATTCATGTAGCAAATTTATAGGAATAATAATACAAGGTTTCCAAAAAAGAATCTTCTTTTATATAATACGAAGTTCGATACCTTCAAAAATTGAGGACCGGAGAGGGAGATTTTCAAAAATGAACCCTTACGTATAATAAAATTTTATAACAATTTTTATATATATATATATATATATATATATATATATATATATATATATATATATATATATATATATATATATATATTACAATAGAAGTTTTCACGAATGGATAAAATTCCGGGTTTCAATCCGTTCGTCTAACAATGAATTTGCACGACGTTTCACCAAAATCTTCTTTGCTTATTATTATTATAAAACACGCATAGTCGGAGAAGGCCTAGAAATCGAAAAGAATGGACAGCTAAATAAGCGGGATGATGTACTGAATATCTCCACTACATAGAAGGGAAGGAAACTAAAGCAAGGAATAACCAAAACATCGAAAAGGTAGCAATCAGCATAGTGTCGGAACCCGTAATTACAATTGATACGGGTAACCAACCGGCAAACACCGATGCTCGAACGAATATTTCCGATCTCCCCACCTACAATCTACGTAGACGCCGACCTATAAAAGACGGCTACCGCAATTCGGTTTGTCAGTTAGTTTCGAGCAGCAGCAGCAGCAAGATCACAGTATCGAGCAACAGCAGCAGCAAGAGCATTTGAAAATGCCAAATGAGATTTTGGTGGAACGTTGTTAGACAAACGGATTGAAACCTGGAATTTTAATGTAATATATATATATATATATATATATATATATATATATATATATATATATATATATATATATATATATATATATATATATATATATATATACACCAGGTGTACAAGTATGAAATGCGAATTTCAGACAACAGATGGTGCACCAATGCAGTTTGTGCTATAAAGATTTGACACTGCGCCATTTTGGTGTGTCATCAACAAGTGTCAGACACGCACGAGTGATAAATTGGAAAAGTGTGTACATAGTGTTGTGTTGTTGTGTTAAATATGTCGAAATTTATACCGAACAAAGAGCATTCGCGGACAGCATTAATTCAACTGCTGTTGAATCATAACCGATTACTTCGAGAAGCTTATGGTGAACATGCTCCATCGCAAGATGGAGACTTATTCACCTGGTATATATATATATATATATATATATATATATATATATATATATATATATATATATATATATATATATATATATATTATATATATATTGTATTCACTATTGCCGATTTTAAAGATCATATATTGTACACAATTATGAGTGTTAACGTTGTTGCCTCAAAATTCCAAAATGTATTAAAAAATTCTAGCAAGCCGTACCTAAAAGAAAAAAAAATATATTGGATGAAAATAGCATATATTATTTTGTGTGTGTATAGTCACAAAAAATGACGGAAAAATACACTAATATAATAAACTTCCATAGACTTACACAAGTTCAGTAAATACTAGATAAATAAAATAAAAATATTAATTGATTGGCGTTTCAGAACTAGACAAGAAGCCACGTATTACTAAAAAAATAAACAAGATCATTTAAAAATTTAAATGTTTATGTTTAGAATTAGCAAAGTTAGGAAAATTAGATACAGACACTAAAATTTAATAAAAAAATAGTAATTCAAGTACTATGTCGTTTACCTATAATCGAAAAATTTTTCTTTTTCTTCATCCGGATTTAGGATAATGTGACGTCTAGAATAAGTATTTCCTCTGTTATTTCCAAGCCACACGTCATAGCCAGCATCTGCTAAAACCAAGGCCATGGCTTTGTCTGGGCCGTTTATAATCCAATCCATAGAACTAGATAACATACCTATATATACATATATTAGGGCGGCAAACCAAACATTTTTTATTTTCTTTGGTCCTAACCCCGTAAAATATTCAATCCTATGAAAAATGAAGCCCCTTTCCCCTGAAATCCTTCAATTTTTCACCAATGCTTCATGTTAAGTGCACATTAAGGGTGAAAAAATACGTTTTCTTTTCAAAAAAGTTCGCAAAATTTACGGAAAGCATTGTAGATCAAGTTTTATGATGCTAAATCATAGATATGATACAGATCTTTGACACATTTTTATGGCGCACGAATAATATTGGACAAAGACGGCGAGAATGAAGCACTTTGTTGGAAAAAAAATGGACACACCTAAAAAACTCGACAAGAAGACAACTTTAGAAAAAATGTTTAAGACAAAAGTTTTAGCATTTTTACTTGGGAATTGAGTGGGTCTATTAGATTTTGGGCCCAACGCTCTGTTGAGACTCTATGAGTCTCAATATTGAAAATTCAAATGGAAACTTTTACCTTTAATACATTTTTGAATTCAGCGAGAATTTTATGTCTGAGTAAACATTGAATTTTGATTAGGCCTGATTGGGCCTCATTGGGACTGTAATAAAATGCGGCACTTGAAAAGAATTATATCCGTGTTAAAAGGTAATAACTAAGGTAAAAATCAAATCACAAGTCAATATTGTGTTATTTTTGTTCCTTGTCTCCCCCCCCTCATGCAGCGTCAAACATCAAACAACTTTATAGAGAATACATTTTCCACATTAGCATTATTATTTGTTGACATATTCTTTGACATTTTTTTTAGGTGTGCCAATCTTTTTTCCTACAAAGTGCTTGGTTCTCGCTGTCTTAGTCCCATATTGCTCGTGCGCCATGAAAATTTCTCAAAGATGTGTCATATCTATGATTTTGCATCATAAAATTTGATCTACAAGGCTTCCTGTAAATTTTGCGAAACTTTTTTGTGAAGGAAAACGCATTTTTTCACACTTAACATAAGCATTGCGGAAAACTGAAGGATTTTTTGGAGGGAAATGGCCCTCGAGAACGGATTCAGCATCAACAAATTTACAAGGAAACACCTTCATAACTCTTAAATTCGAATCAGATTTCTAACGGTGTGCTGTTGAAGGGAAAAAAACGATTGAGAAGGAAAAATATATTTTTAATCGATGGATGCGACCTCCAAATATTAATATTTTTTTCTAAAAATTTAGGGGCTTTATCTTTTCATAGGATTGAACATTTTACGGGGGTAGGACCAAAGAAAATCGAAATATATATATATATATATATATATATATATATATATATATATATATATATATATATATATATATATATATATAAAGCATTTAGAATTTTAATTATAGTAGCTAAGAAACTTGCCATGCATTAGAAAAACTGGTGGCTTCCTATCCTTTTTACCAGTAGTAGGTTTGTTACGTCCATGGGGAATTCGGTGTATGGTCAAGATATATCCATCTTCTGTCTGGGCTTGATGAATTTGTAATGGGTACCCGCTGTTCTGAAGAAAATCTTCCTGAAACAATAAAAAAATACTGAAAACAATTTAACTTTTTGCTTTTATGTAAACTAGCTTCAGAAACTGTAGTTATTATCATCTCTCTTTACGTGTCATTCTATTTCAGAGTGGCATAATTTTGTTCAAAACTCACATAACAGTGCTTGAAGAATCTGGCTAGAGAATTAGTGAGAAAGCAAGAGACAGAAAGATCATTACCATATGAATTATTTAAAAACATTTTAGGTACATAACAGTTTATGGGAACACCTTGGCATATTATTAAACGAAAAATATTGCCATTACCATAGGACTATTTTAACCTTTGCCCAGTTATCCATAAGGACGCTTAGTGGATAAATAAGCTAATTTAAATTAAACTTCTTAATGTAAAATTAGAAGTTTTACTACGATTTTACGGTTTATCGTTCATTGGTTTTTGCTAAAAATTACTATTTTCAGATGCTGGAGTTAGGTTTCGAACTCCAACGGAAATTGCCGACAGTATGTTATTGGTTGTGGGGTCACTTGGGCTGAAAGACTGACGAGGAAGGTAATGTCCTTGTCATTTTCGAAAGGGATAAACATCTGAAGTTGGATTGGAACGTTCGAGAGCCGTCACCAATAAAACATATTGCGCTGCAAAGCCACGAAAATGTTGTTAAGGTACTTGAAGAAGTTAAATGCTGTCCCGGGTCAATATTCATGGCAAATACCGTAATAACAATGAGCTTAAGAGTACTGTTGGTCCCACATCAAAAACTGTAGATCCTGCCTGGCAGGCATTACCCAGACGTTAATGGGATTAGCAAATAGGATCCCTATTACCAGCTTGCTTGGTTATGAACCTCCCCACACATACTACTACTATTACTAATACTAGGTTTCGAAAATAATGCAGCATGCCGTAAAAGAATAGGGGCTTTTGAAACTACATGCTACAGGCGGTTACTCAGAATTTCCTGGATAGCTCATAGGACAAATGTATCTGTTCTGACCGATCTTAACATCCAAAATAGTGACCGACTGTTATCATCGATACAGAGAAAAATAGCATCATTTTTTGGTCACGTAATAAGGAGGGATGGCATGGAAAAGTTGCTGATCCAGAAGAAAGTCGACGATAGAGGAAAGAGATAGATCTCCTAACAGATATATCGATCAGATCAACTTTACAATGTACTTGGTGTTACCGGAGATGATTAGAAGTGTCGAAGATAGAGGAGCCTGGAAGGCTGTTGAAATTCTGTGTAGCAATGCAATAGAGGTCACCACGCTCAGAGCCGAGCAACGATGCGATATATATATATATATATATATATATATATATATATATATATATATATATATATATATATATATATATATTTAAGTATGTAAATATTCTCAATCGTTAAATTTTATAAGAAGGTGTAGAGGTTTCGGAAAAGCGGTCTTGAATAAAATACTTATTTGTTGTTAAAGAAAAATTCTATATTTCGCTGTTATTTTTTCAGCTTCATCTGGGGCCAGAAACAACCCAAAGTATTCCACCATTGGGAGAGATTCCAAATTTCGTTCAGACATTGTTCTTGGCTTCCACTCACCCACGTTGTTTTCGGTTTTCCCTTCTTCCTTCGTTCTAGCGGTGTCCGTTGTAGTACTCGTATTTGTTTCGGAGTTCTCTCATCGCCCATGCGTTGAATGTGGCCGTACCAGCAGAGTTGTCTTTGTTTTACTATTGTTTTATCAACATCCATAATATTTTTTATTCGTTCGTTTCGGACTCTATCCAAACGTGAAATACCAACCGATCGTCGTAAGAAATCCATTTCAATTACACTTAGCTTATTTTCTGTTGCAGAGTTCATTTGCCACACTTCACATCCATGCATACAATACTTTTAAAAATCGAGTTGTATATTTGCTTTTTTCTTGATTTCGATATATGTCTAGCCCATAAGATTGAATTTAAGGCATCTGTAACTCTCTTTCCTTTTGAAATTCTTGTTTTGATCTTTTTTCTGTTCTCCCTGAGTTAGTTATTTTAGTTCCTAAGTAGGTATATTCCTCACATGATTTTATAACTTCACCCTCATTTAATATCTTCTGAAGGTTCTCCTACACACATATAATTAGTTTTGTTAAAATTTACGCTTAAACCCCAGTTGTTATACTCTTCTATTAGTTTCCGGCTCATGTACTCCAAATCATCTTTATCTTGCGCTATTACGATTTAGTCATCTGCAAAGTGGAGGGGGTAAAGGGATACTCGTCTGTTAGTGGGATTCCCATACCATGGTATTTGCTTTTCCACTGATTTAGTGCGTAGTTTAAATATAGAAGGTGATAAGGAGCAATCTTGTCGAAGACCCTTCGTTATATATATATATATATATATATATATATATATATATATATATATATATATATACATATATATATATATATATATATATATATATATATATATATATATATATACATATATATATATATATATATATATATATATATATATATATATATATATATATATATATATATATATATATATAGTAAAGCATAAGATATAATACAGATCACAGAGTACAATATAACAACAGCTTCATTCTGGATGTTGAGACTAATTACTTCAGAAGAAGTTTCTTGGAAATATTATATTTTACATATATATATATATATATATATATATATATATATATATATATATATATATATATAATATATATATATATATATATATATATATATATATATATATATATATATATATATATATATAATATATATATATATATATATATATATATATATATATATATATATATATATATATATATATATATATATATATATATATATATATATATATATATATATATATATATATATATATATATATATATATATATATATATATATATATAAATATATATATATATATATATATATATATATATATATATATATATATATATATATATATATATATAATAGGTGTTTCGGTTAATAATATCAATTTATTCGCAACATTTAAGCGTTTATTTCCATCACAAAATGAATTGCCTTAATAATCAAAGCATTCGCCATCGTTAGCTATGTTTTTTTCCCATCTATCTGTCAAAGAATGGATTCCGCACCAGAAGAATTTTTCATCTTTTGAGGCTAACCATTCATCAAGCCAAATTTTCATTTCTTCGTAAGAATATAAGTGTTGTTCTGAAAGTCCGTCCTGCATCGATCTAAATAAATGGTAGTCTAAAGTCCGGTGAATACGGCGGATGGGGTAGAACGTCCCATTTGATGTTTTCCAAATAGTTTTTAACACATTTTGCAACATGGGGCCGAGCAATGTCATGTTGAAAAATGATTTTATCGTGTCTTTGAACGTATTCTGGTTGAAGGCTCGCCTGGGTCTACCCAAGTTTTTTGGGTTGGAGCATGTTCACCATAAGCTTCAACTAACAGCAGCCGTTTTGTTCAAACATCTCTTTCTGGTACGAAACACGACATATTCAAAGCTATGAAGAACTATGTTTTTCGCACAATGCGAATAATATATGGTGTATATATATATATATATATATATATATATATATATATATATATATATATATATATATATATATATAAATATATATATATATATATATATATATATATATATATATATATATATATATATATATAAATCAGTAAAAATTGTACTCTTTGATCTGAAAGTATAGCAATATTATGATGTATTGTTTTGAAGCATAAAATGAACAGATTTGTGTTTGACTCTATTATTTTATATTTAATTTTAATTAAAAACATTTTATTGTGGAACCGACAAATGATATCAAATTACAAGAACACAAAGTGACAATATTTTAATAGACCAGAGATTATTGTCGATATGCAAAACCTGATGTTGACTCAAGGATTAGATATTCGAATTATAATTAGGAAATGTCGAATGTTAAACACATTACATATCGATGTTTATATCTTTTAAAGATTTCCGATATACTAAAATAACTTAGTTATACAGTTCTACATCAAAATTTAAAACTTTTTTCAGAATATATGTATTTAGGATATAAATTGCAAATATTAAAAGGATACTTTGCGACAAACCTTGACCTATAAATATTTCAATTTAAAATATTGGTTTTAAGTAAGCACTTATAACACTGGTCAACTGATTTTTGTCAGTCGAAATTTACATTAAGGTTAACACATATTTAGGTATCCTTATTACTAAACTGCAATGGGTATTATTTGGTCACCTTCAGTTTGCAGTAGGATATTCATTTTCAATATGCTGCTGATATTCAATTTGACAAAAAAAACACTAGTGCTTATGTCTGGTTTGTAATTGAACGACTATTGACCTAAAAAATTACAATTAAATATTATCCTATATCCGTATAATTATATCAAGAAAGTGTTTAAATCATCCTAATAGTTCTTGTTACGTACGTGGAGAACTATCTTTTTAGAATCAACGGCGAAATTTTATGCCAAGTGCTACCGTGACTATTTCGGCTTTCCTGTTTGGTATCAGATCAAACCTTACTCACCAGACTTGGCTCCTTCCGATTACCACTTGTTTGCATGGATGGGTCACGCACTTGCTGAGCCGCGCTTTGGTTCGTACGAAGATGTGAAAAATGGCTCGATGAATGATTCGCAGCAAAAAGGGAAGATTTTTACTGGCGTGGTAGTCACAAATTGCCCGAAAGATGGGAAAACTGTATAACAAACGATGAAGCATACTTTGAATAAACCACTTTTTATCATTCTTCCGAATTTAACATGTTTTTTTAGAAAAAAAAATCCGCATTTCATACTTGTACACCTGGTATTAGATTGAGATGGAAATTCAGGCGCAAAAGCCTACATCCAGCATTGAATAGAATTAGGCTTATAGTAATAATGACATATACATATATATATATATATATATATATATATATATATATATATATATATATATATAATATATACATATACATATACATATATATACATATATATATATATATATATATATATATATATATATATATATATATATATATATTAGAGTGACCGGATCTCATAGAGGGGAAAAAAAAATGTCGGAATCTTGTTCGTCTGGACCCCACAAAACGATTCCCCTTTCCAGATATTGAGATAGCCGAAATTTGAGCTCGATTAAACGACGTTAACCCCGTGCCGCTCGTCGCTCAAAGTTTGAAAAAATCCAAATTTTTGGCCAAAAAGCTGACATATGGAGCCATAACTCCAGAACGGTAAATAATAGAAACACGCTTAATATCTCAAAAGAAAGCTAATGTTGTTCTTCAAAATTTATATTCTATACATAATTCTTGTTATTTTAAGTCAAATCGAGTTACAACAGCCTTTAACCCCAAGAACGTGACCTGGTACCACTAGGAGCATACTTCGTATATTTTGTTATTAAGTGATAAATTTTGCTTTTTTTTGATATATTTTTGAGTTTAAAGTAGAAATATAATAAAAAAACAAGTAATACTGATAAGTCTAATGACATTTTTTATTTTAAATATATAAAAATTAGGTATATAATACATACAAAAACAGACACAGAAAAGATACAGACGTAGTACCTACATGAGTTGATAATTTTACATAGTTATCTAATCTATTCTAGAGCTTTTGTTAAAGTAGTTTTGGAACGTCAGGATATAATGCTCGGCATTTACTTACAACTTGAAGGACATGTAATGGTGGAATCAAAAAACGATAATCCCACCAACTTTGCATTCAAATACCACAAATGGTTCGAAAATTTGGTCAGGGCTATTTCTGCAATATCGTTGTCACATTCTTTATAGTCTAACACACTATGCAAAATATCTAAATCTTGCTTTGGTGCAAGATGAGCTTTTGGGGCATTGAACCAAGCTTTACAATAAATTTTAACTAGGAAAACAGAAATGGCACGCACAGAACTTTATTCTTCTTTAGACATCTTAAATTGACGACGAAAAATGAACATTTTTAAGCAGTAAATAGCCTTTGCCATCCATCTAGCGTGATGAATGGCTCCTGGAGTTCTAAAACCCACAACATTGCCGTCTAGTGATCCAACAAATACGAGAACCAACTGCAATAGCTCCTTGTAGTCATCTCTGGGGTGGCTCTCAGTTAATTTGGTCTCGAATTCAGCAGTAACATTTGCAATTACTTCTGAAGTTAGCTGCTTTTGTATTAGATTGTCACTGATACCTGTGTCGTATTTTCCTTTGTCTATCTTGGGCCACGCAGTGAGGAATCTCTTGAAAATGTCTGGATGAGGTCCAGTGGTTGATCCCATTTTTGTGTCGAATACGCCTCTTAACAGAATTTCCAAGATATGGTGACGGCAAGCTAGGTATAACAATTCTCTTCCTAACATTTGCTCCAATATAACGCATGCTCCTTTGAGTCTTCCCGTGTTGGATGCTGTAGTGTCGAAGCACATCGCTTTGACGGTGTTGAGAAGACCCCATTCATGTAGGCATTCATATACGGCTACGGCTTGCTCCTCTCCAGAGCTGTTTGCTGTTACAGGAACTCCCAGCAGCTGTTCCTTTTCGCCATATAAAATAGCTATAGCTATTCGCTCACATTGTTCATTTTTTAAAACACCCGGTAAAAGTTTACCGTCCCAATGGACAACCACGGGCTCTTTTTCAGGAATGTTTACTTTATCAAAAATTTTTTTATTATATTGTTCTCTGAACATTTGCCTTCTATCATGTAATAAAGTTTTCGAGACTTTGTACTCAAGAGGGTCAAGGTTTAGTGCTTCTAGAGTAGCTATTAAAATTCTCGTGGCATTTCTGTCGGATACCTTACATCGATCTAATAAAATGGACAATTTCATGTTTAAAATCTCTTTAACACCCCTTGCAAATGAAACTTTCATCCTTTTGCTCTCAGATGGTCCTGGATCTTCTGCAGCTTCTTCAGGGATGTCCATTTCCTCCAAGCTCTCAAGTTCCTGGTAGATGCTGTCCTCTTCAGTGTTTTCTTCTCTTTCTTCGAACTTGTCTTCATCATCCGTCTCTAAGAAGCAACAAAAGAAAGAGAAAAAAAAGACTATAAAAACTTGTCGTTTTAGCAGAATAGTAATAATACATAGGTACTAAATTACCTACTTCTAATTATCAGAAGGTATTATTTAAAAAAAATATAAACTCAATCATAAAGATGCCAAATCATGCTCTCATGTACAATTTTCTTTCAATTATAATGAAACTATTTACTTATTTGTTTATCTATTTTTTTAGAATACTAATAATAAAAAAAAAACTCACCAATATCAAAAGTTGCTTCTTGGATTTGTCGGTTCATTTTTGCAAGTTCCTTTTGCACCTTGATTTCTTCAGCTCGAGACAACTTGAGATCCACTCCAGTCATGGAACCTGGGCGGCCCTTCTGCCTCTGTTTCACGAGAAACGCCTTATCTTTTTCCGATTTCATCAGAGCCAAGGCATCTTGTTGAGCAATATCAAAGAGATCATCCAACTTTTCAACAAACTGTTTAAATTTGTTCTTGGCCGTTTTCGATGTTTTCTTCCGGTCTTTTTGAAGAGTTCTCCACTCGGCGTGAAGTTTTTCCAGCTTAGTAATTGCATCTTGCTCATGTTTAGTCGGGATTCAAGCTTTCTCCCAAAAAATGAACACTTCTCGTATTGTAAGTTTTGCTGATTCTCTTACAGTTAATTTCACAGTACGTAAATTATAAAATAAAGCACACAAAACTTGACCATTTGAGGGCAGTTTACAACCGGTGATCTGGTGAATGGGATAGCCCACAAGAAATATTTTATCCTTGGTCCGGCTTTGTACACCTGATGTGGATGCCATTTCAGAGGCCAATAGGTAAATAACAGTTGACTTGGAAAATGAAACAAAATATATTGCAAACTTTAATTTCAATAAAATGTTTTCAAATGTCTTTTAAAATAATACTATAATAGTTATAAAAACAATAACACACACACTTGGAAAATTTAAAAAAAAAAAGTTAAAATATCTTCACTAGATAATTGTTCGATCTAACCAGCTCAAAGGCACTTTAGAATCTAAACTGAATAAATAAAAGGTCGGTTGTACGTTGAAGTAAAATCACCATCCCTAAAATAGAAATTAGATTCACCCTCATTTTTACCTGTCAAACGGGTCTTTCTTTGGTAAACTAGTCAGGTAATCCCCATATAATAAAAGATTAAATTTGAACAAAAGGCTCTTTATGTTTGAAAATTGAGTTCCAAAATACTTTTTAATAAAAAAATGTTAATTCCGAGACACATTATGTAAAAACCCGTAAAATTCTTAGAATACTCCCAAACTGGCTCATACTGGTACCAGGTCACGTTTTTGAGGCTAAAGGCTGTTGTAACTCAGTTTGACTTAAAATAACAACAATTATGTATAGAATATAAATTTTGAAGAACATTAGCTTTCTTTTGAGATATTAAGCGTGTTTCTATTATTTACCGTTCTGGAGTTATGGCTCCATATGTCAGCTTTTTGGCCAAAAATTTGGATTTTTTCAAACTTTGAGCGACGAGCGGCACGAGTTAACGTCGTTTAATCGAGCTCAAATTTCGGCTATCTCAATATCTGGAAAGGGGAATCGTTTTGTGGGGTCCAGACGAACAAAATTCCGACATCGATTTTTTGCGGTCACCCTAATATATATATATATATATATATATATATATATATATATATATATATATATATAAATCATTGTTTTTGGGATATATATATATATATATATATATATATATATATATATATATATATATATATATATATATATATAAATCATTGTTTTTGGGATATATATATATATATATATATATATATATATATATATATATATATATATATATATATATATATATAAAATTGACGATTTAGTTCTTCATAAGTAATTTTAAACAAAAACTGCAACTCCGGTTATGTAAAAAAACTGCTGATTCTTAGTATAAATAATTAAAAAAATACACTAAGGTGGATATTTACCTCATTTTACTTAGAAGTGATAGGGTTCTATTTTATTATTAACTTTTTTACTCTCCTTATTAAATTAATGCTTCCATTGAATAAGGTATTGAAGGTAGATAGCTAGAATACTCTTATTGTCAGTCTAAACTTCAGTAAAAGATATACAAGTAATAATAGCAAATTGTATCAGTTTAGGCTACTAATAATAAATTATCATCATAAGGAACTAAAAAATTTCTTATCCTAATTCTAAATATTTTTTTTTTACAATTTCTGTCCCGCATCACCCCGTGATAATTACGAAATTTCCGAGATCGCCGAAGAGTATTGCAATTTAGTCTACTGGGTTCTCTCTGTCCTCATTGCCCTGTATGTTCTATCTGTCCTTTAAAAAAGGAATTTGACGGCAAACAAATTATGAATGACGGATTTAATCTCCCATTGGGTTTTTTTTTTTATTGTGCACTCTCTGCTGCAAAAGGAATTGACCCTTTTCTAAATCATGTAATAGATATTAGCGAGGATGTGATATCCGTCAGTGTTGTCCAAGTGTCGAAACATACATTTGTATTTCATGGCACCTTTTGGACAGTAGTGTAGGCACGAACATTATTGCATTTCTGAACTAATTACTGCGTAGTCAATATATAAAAATCTATGTTTATAACTTACTATATCTCCCACACCTTGGGCATACCAATATTCTGGAATGAATAACATCCAGTTATATAAAGCTACAGCAATAAGTAGTGAAAATAATGCAAACTTTAGCATCTTCCAATTATTCTCTTTATATACACGATAACACAGAAATCCCGGAACACTGAGGTTATTAATTTAAACTTTATAGTGTCACATACAAATACTTATGAATTATGTTTAACGTTGTTAACATGCAAGTTGCATTTTAAAGTCACTTTGTGTTAATTTGCAGCTAATTTTGGACGTAAGGTCACGGTCAGTTGCATTACTAGATACTATTATACTTTACACTATAAATACCATTTTAGTGGTAGCTGTACATTTAGTAATCCGTCTTTATAGCAATGAAAAACTTATCTCCACTTATTATCAATTTTTTCTATAATTTTTTATTTATAGTAAACATGGGAGTACCTAAAATGGAATTAAATTATTTAAAAGTATTGTAATTGTAACAATTTGTCAAAATTTATTATTTTATATGAAATACCTGTTTGTCCGTAGGAAACATGTTCCTTTTAATTGAAATGTTAAACTCAAATATACGAGCTAACATCTATATTCACTAAAGATTAAATCCGTTTTGGTTGTCATGGATTTGGCTATATGTCTTTGGTTTATGATATTATTTCATCATGCACTAGAAATATTACAAAGTAAATTTGGTAACAAAATTGATAATTTTCTAAATTTCAACATTTTTTTTTTCATCAATCCGGTCTTTTATAGCATTCTTTGCCTTACGGTTCCTAGTTTTTATCTTTTTCGATCTTCCCAATCTCGGGTCTTAGATTTCTCTCTAAAATTGCCCTCTGAAACACCTCCAAACCATGTCGCTCTTGGTCTCTCTCTTCTCCTCCTTTCGCTTGGTACCCATTTTAGAACCATCTTTGGTATTCGGTGTTTTTCCTTTCTTCCCACGTGTGCGTACTATATAAGTTGCCGTTGCTGAATTTCTTCAATAATCGTGGTTTTTACTTTCATTACATCCCTTATTTGTTCATTTCTAACTCTATCCATTCTTAAATATGCCTGTTTTCAGTCAATTTATTTATTTATTTATCATACATGCCTTACAGGTTACGAGACCCAACTACAAGGCCGAAGATACAGATAAAAGCCACTATACCTAGAAATGTAATACAATAATAGAGTATTAAGCAGATACAAATTCCAGTCACAATAATAATAATAATAAAAACAATCAGATATGAAAACAATAAAAAAAGAAAGATACCACAGCCCCTCAGTGTTACAATATTTTACTTAATCGTTAACATAGATGTGTTGAAAAAATCGATGCTTATTTCTTGATTATACGAGGCTGGTTTGAAAAGTCCGTGCAAAAATAAAAACTACTTATGTGTTTGGGGTAAACCTTTTTTATTTTTCGACATAGTCTCCTTTTAGGCTTATACACTTCGTCCAACGATGTTCTAGTTTGTTGATCCCTTCCGAATAATAGGATTTGTCCAAGTCTGCAAAATATCCATTAGTGTCTGCAATCACCTCCTCGTTTGAATAAAATCTTTGTCCCGCCAGCCATTTCTTCAAATTGGGGAACAAATAGTAGTCCGAGGGAGCCAAGTCTGGACAATAGGGGGGATGTGAAACGAGTTGGAATCCTATTTCCATTAATTTTGCGACCACAACTGCTGAGGTGTGTGCTGGTGCGTTGTCGTGATGGAAAAGGACTTTCTTGTGGGCCAATCGCGGGCGTTTTTCTTGCAGCTCGGTTTTCAAACGGTCCAATAACGATGAATAATATTCACCTGTAATAGTTTTACCCTTTTTCAGATAGTCGATGAGGATTATCCCTTGTGAATCCCAAAAGACAGTCGCCATAACCTTTCCGGCCGAAGGAACGGTCTTCGCCTTTTTTGGTGCAGATTCCCCCTTGGTAACCCATTGTTTAGATTGTTGTTTGGTCTCAGGAGTATAGTAATGTATCCATGTTTCATCCACAGTGACGAAACGACACTTAAAGTCCTCCGGATTCTTCTGGAACAGCTGCAAACCATCCTTGCAACACTTCACACGATTCCGTTTTTGGTCAAGCGTGAGCAATCGCGGCACCCATCTTGCGGATAGCTTTCTCATGTCCAAATGTTTATGCAAAATATTATGTACCCGTTCAGTCGAGATGCCCACAGCACTAGCAATCTCACGCACCTTAACTCTTCTGTCATCCATCACCATATCATGGATTTGATCAATGATTTCTGTAGTCGTAACTTCCACAGGCCGTCCAGAACGTTCAGCGTCACTTGTGCCCATATGGGCAGTCCGAAAATTTTGAAACCACTTATAAACTGTTCTGATCGAAGGTGCAGAGTCACCATAATGTTTATCAAGCTTCTCTTTAGTCTCCTGAGGCGTTTTGCCTTTCATAAAGTAATGTTTAATCACCACACGAAATTCTTTTTCGTCCATTTCTTGAAAATCACTCGACTTCCTTGATTCACACGAATGCCAAACACAAAGAAATAGACCAATATGGCTGAAACATAGTGTGCGTTCATTCAAGAGATGCTACTAACTAAACATGACCTCGATACGCGCCGGTGGTGCCATCTCTCGGACTTTGCACAGACTTCTCAAACCAGCCTCTTACATACTATACATTGAAAAAAGTGGGGAAAATTTTAATATATTTGCTCTTGGAATAGGTAGATAAAAGTGTTAATCTATTAGTTATACGCGGCATACTAAAATTTGTTCTTGACAGAATAGCGGAAGAATCTATATCATTATTTATAATTTTGAACAGAGTCGTCAGTAGCAAGTAACCACGACGAACCTTTAATAACGAACAGCCGTTATCTGCAAGTAGTACCTCATGCAGAAACCCCTGTTGTGGATAGATACCATATCGTTTAAAGCTAATAGATTTTAAAAATTTGCGCTGGACCCTCTCCAGATTATCAGTATGGGTGTCATAGCCTGGAGACCAGACCATAGCAGCGTATTCCAATTTAGAACGAACATAACAAATATATATAAAGTTTTAAATACGTCACGATTCTGACAGTCACCGGTGCAGCGTGCAATAAAGCCATATGTTTTAAAAGCTTCAGAGATTATAGTGTTTATATAGTCTGTAAAAGAAACTCTTGAATCAAATGTTACGCCCAAGTCCCTGAAGACATTTCACACGGGAGATATTACTGTTATCCAGCAAATAATTATGAATAATCGGTGCGATTTTATTTGAGAAAGATATGATGTTACATTTCTTAATGTTAAGCTGTAAATTGTTTTTTTACTCACCATTGGCCAATTATCTGTAAGTCCTTCTGAAGATTTATGCAATCCCGAATACCTCTTACCATGCTGTATAATTTTACATCATCGGCATAGAGTAAATAACCAACATCTAAACCCTGCCCAATATAATTTATAAAAAGATTAAAAAACAGGGGTCCTATTACAGATCCTTGGGGAACCCCAGAAGTAGCATCATAAAATCTTGATTTAGAGCCATAAATTTCCACATATTGCTTACGGTTAGTAAGGTAAGAATGAATCAAGGACATCAAGGCGTCTGAAAAACTAAAATATAACAGTTTATTAAGTAGAAGAGAAAAATCCAGCCGATCAAAGGCTTTGGTGAAATCTAAATAAATGATATCCATTTGGCAACCCTCGTCAATTGCCTCTGCTATTTCTTGAGTTATAGTAATTAAATTTGTAGATGTAGATCTACCCTTGTAGAAATCATGCTGATGGGGGGTTATCAAGTTTTTCGTAGCATAAAATATATGATCGTGTAATAAAAATTCAAAGATTTTACTAAAATTACATATTATTGACACTGGCCTGTAATTACTGATAGCTGATCTATCTCCTTTTTTAAAAACAGGACTGACTTTAGAGGTTTTCCATAATTCCGGGAAAGTACTCGTCAATTTAGTCAATTTCCATTGGTTCCACCAGTGGAAATTGACTAAAAACAGTCTTTTATTATATATTTGTAATGAATTTTCATCAAGTAGAAGCTACAACTATCCGAAATTTGAAACAGGCTGATATAAGCTTTCTAGCTTCAAACTACTCCAAGTTACTATCCATTCTTGACCCTCCAGCCGATCTTCACCAATAATCCATTTCGGGTGCCATTAGTTTATGTTCCAATCGTTTCGTTAGTTGCCAAGCATCACAACTATATAACACGATGCTCTTAAATACTGCATTATAAATGAAATGCTTTCTCTGTGATTTTATATTCTTCGACTGAAGAACAGAGTTTAGGTGTCTTATGACCTCCTTTCCTTTACTTATTGTACTCTCCACTTCTTTTTTCATTCTACCGCCATTACTTATGTTACTTCCGAGATATATGTACTCTTCACAAGCATCAATGACCTCACCGGTATTTAGAGTAAGGCTTCCCTATTTTTCTTATCATTTTCATTTTCATCGATTTCATAATAACTATTCATGGATTTAATAATAAATAAACTTTTTCCCAATTTTTGCTATATTTAAGGTGGTTGAGTTCCTATAAATATAATCCTAATTGTCAAATTATACTAGTTCTAAGGTTATACCTTTTTAGTTGTTTAAACTGTAATGGACATTTGTAATTAAGGGAAACGTCGGCTTACAACACTGTAAACAAAAAATCATTTAAAAGATGTTTTTAGGAACAAAAATTCGGCGAGATTAACATTACTAATCAGCATTAATCTCGCAAAATTCTGTTTGTTAAAATCATCTTTATGCCCTTTATTTATATTCGATGTTGTTAAATGATGGTTCCACCTAATTACAAATGCCAATGTCAGATTCATTAAATTGTTCTTAAACTTAAACCTAACCTGGTTGTCATGGAATTGACATTCGACTATTATTCTTGACACTGATATATTTTGTACTGTAAATGTCACCAAAGAAAGGTGACATTTACAGTTCGAAAATTTATAGTAAAATTCGGGTAGTGAGACTTTCGAATAAGTAGGGAAGTTAATAGTTAATAAAATAAATTTGCCGGTCTTGAACCATACAGTCATTGGTGTAGCGCGGTTAAAAGGATGAGAAGATCTACAAAGAGTCTTTTTTTTAGGAAAAAAGGAGAGCTTTAAAAGCTTAAGCCCTTCCCAACACAGTAAATTAAAAATTGAGATTATCAAGGGGCGGAGATTTGTCACAAAAAAGAACTCTTTACTACAATGTAACTCTAAAAAACTTAAACCACATTTAAAAGTCGATATCTAAAGAGTGAATTTTTTTTATAAATAAGAGTAGTTTCTAGAGCGGTGACATTTGTTGCATAGATAGAGGAGAGAGGTTTGTATATGCCTTCTTAATCCTTAGTCGGTTATGCCACAGCATAAAGCTTTGTAACCTTAATGCTAATTTATTTATTGATATAATTTAATACTAATGCCTTTGTTTCTTTCTAGTTCTGTATTGCTCAGCGTCATAACATTAGCTGCCTTATTGATGCTTTTGTTAATTTAAACCCCCAATCATCATATTAGACCTGTTTTAAATTTAAACCTTTTTAGTAAATATGACAATACAATTTCTGAAGCCACCTCTACAGAAATCCGTAAATCCATTATAATCTAATTAAATAATTATTAAAAATTTGTGTCTTTTTCTTGTATATGAAAAATAAATATAACCATTATATTAATATGCAATGGACCTTATTTAAAAGGACCCACCTCAAATATCTCAAGGAGAAACCTCTTTTTTTAAATCCAAAAAAAGCAGATACAAACACTACAGGAGACATATTTTACCATAATCGCTCCCATTCCTGTTGCTTGCTTTAATTTTTTATATAGAACACTACAAATTTTAATAAATCAGAAACTGTGCTGTAAAGCTAGTCTTTATGTGGTTCTTCGTGCAATTATCTCTATCTCACATGGTATTCATTCAATTCCCATTATGAATTACCCTCCTAATACTTTCCCTCGAGGTCAAACGTTACATTGAATTCTTGTTCTGGTGGATCATATAAAAAATCTCTCAAAACAAACGCCCAAATAACATTAACTGTACGTCTTTTTTTATAAAAATTATTTTTTTTTCAGTAACGACTCCTTTTTGGAACCATATCTTCAAGAACTAAATGACCGACATAGCTTACCAGTCGGAGTTCCTTCGTCTTCACCACCACCCTGTAGAAATATAGCACCACCACCACCCTGCGCACCTTCCTCCAGATCGATCTCAAGAGAGTCATTGATTTCTTCTAATGGGGGATCGGATGCCAGTAGTGAAGGAAGTGGGGATGATGGTAAGACATTGATCTAGTAATTAATTAAAATTTTAAAAATCATTAGGATTTGAGAAAATTTTCTGTAAACTGCAGTTCTTTGATTTTTCCCAAATAATAATAATTTTAACTATATACATATATGTATATATATGTATATATATATATATATATATATATATATATATATATATATATATATATATATGAGACATTTCGCGTCAACAGGACCACCCCCAAACCTAAAAATAGAATTAACGAAAAAAAATTCAAGGGTTTCAATTTCTTCATTGAAACGTAAGCTTTCAAATACAATGTGGCCCTTTTGAAAAAAACAAGATGGCGGCTCAAAAAATCAGGTTCAAATACAAACAAATGATGATTTCGAAGTAGAACTGAACTTTAAAATTGAGATAAAATATAATATTGATGTAATAATTAGAGTAAACAACATAATTTTATGTAATACCCACACGGCGGATCTAATATGGCGCAAAAAAAACCGAAAATTACACGAAAAATGAGCAATTATGGAGATTTCACAGTGAGATAGCACTTTTTCTTACCGGAGCACTATAACTGGCTCATAATATACTAGAAATTAACAACTGATCGTAACATAACCAAGCCCAACTTACTCCAAAGAAAGACAACTTAACCTACACAACGGAAAGGAAAATTAACGTAATAAAACTGTAGGCGTCATAACTTACAAAGCAGAAAAAGAGTTTAACCTAATGCAGCAGATTCTACCCTAACTTAAGGCAGTTTAACCTAAATCAGCTTAACCGAACTTAACCACTTAGCCTAAGGCATGTTAATCGAAAAAAACATAAAGCTTCATAGCTTAGTATGGATTCGATTAGGAGTACTAAGGTTATTAGCTAAACTGATGTTTTTCTACGTTTACATTCATAAAGTTTCTTTATTGTTTATGACGTGTAAATTATATAATGTCAAGACTACTAAGTGGCTTTTAAAACTTCTTTTATAATTTTAGAATAGACACAAATTATTAAATGCAAATATAGAACTATGCACATCATAAGGGTACATCTACACAAAAGTAGCAGTTTTAAATAAGTTTAATAGGGATATTATTTTAAAAAAACTATACAAATCTTTCAACAAAGTTTTTTTAAATAACACTTTAAACTGCCTTAAGTTAGATTAGAATCTGCTGCATTAGGTTAAGTTAGGTTAAGATCTTTTCTGCTTTGTAAGTTACGACGCCTAAAGTTTTATTACGTTCATTTTCTTTTCTGTGTAAGGTATGATGCATTACGTTTTGTTAGGTTAAGTTGCCTTTCTTTGGAATAGGCCTAGTTAGGTTACGATAGGTTGTTAAGTTATATTATACGATGAGCCAGCAATAATGCTCCTGTAAGAAAAAGTTTTATCTCACCGCAAAATCTCCATAATTGCTCGTTTTTCGTGTAATTTTCGGTTTTTTGCGCCATATTGGATCCGCCATGTTGGCATTACGTAAAATTATGTTGGGTTACTTTCATTATTATATCAATATTACATTTTATCTCAGTTTTGAAATTTAATTAATCTAATTCCGCTTAGAAATCATCATTTGTTTGTATTTTATCCTGTTTTTTTTTGTTTCTAGCCGCCATATTGAGCCACCATCTTGTTTTTTCAAAAGGGTCAGGTTGCATTTCAAAGCTTACGTTTCAACGAAGAAATTGACACCCTCGAATTTTCTTTTCGTTAATTCTATTTTTCGGTATTGGAGTTAATTCTAATTTTCGGTATTGGAGTTGCCGCTAAACGTCCGTCGTATATATATTCATAAAGTTAGCACCATATGGGAAAAATTTTTATTATACGAGTTTTTGAAAATTTTACTCCAGATTTTTTAGTGCATGTTTTATGTTTAGTATTATACCCAAATAAGGTCATGACGTCACAAGCCTTGCCTGTCAAATGTGACATATAAAATTTAAAACTGGGAAAAAAAAAAAAAAAACGGTTTTTTTTTTTAAATATCCATAAAAGTTATAAAGGAAAAAAGATTGTATTTTAGTTTTATGTCTATACGTCAATTTTCAAAAAAAAATTCGCAAAATTCACTTTGTTCAATTATGTCCCCCGAAAATGATAATCGAAAGTTTTTTCTTATAAATTACATTATATACTTTTTTAGTGGTTAATGTTTTACTATATGTTACGAAAAAAAAAATTAATTATGCCGTAAAATTAGGCTGATTTTTTTTTTTTTTCAAAAAGTAATGTGGTGCAAAGCTGCTTAATATTTATGATACGTCAATTTTTAAGGATTACTATTATAAAAAATTAATGTTATTTACTAAATAAAAAAAACGTTCTTAAGTTTCTACGATTTTTCCTTCCTTTTCAATGCACATAATAGTTCTGTTATAAATTTCATGACGAACATTCGCATAGAACTCCGGCTTGATTTCATTTACAGACTGGCGGATAGTTTCTTCTAAGTGTGCAATACTGTAATGTTTGAAAATTTGTTGCCCCAAGCTTGGGCGTAATTTTGTAACATGTGAAAATTGTTCTCACTTTGAGGCATCTTTTTTTTTGTACCCTGTGAGAAGTTGTTTGTCCCACGCTTGAGCGCAATTTTGTACCGTTTGAATATTGGACGCCCCAAAGCTTGAGCGCAATTTTCTTGCAGCCCCGCTTTAATTTCTGATAATGAATTGAGTGACTAATGATTTTAAAAGAACTAAAGAAATTAAACAAACACTAGCTCAGTTTTCCTTGGTAGAGAAATATGGGTAAGAGATAATTGTTTTACGTCTTTTTGGAATTATTTTCTATTTTTTTTTAAAAAGCTTTAGCTGTACAAATTTTTTTTGGGCACCATTCATTTTAAAATAGAAAGGATCTAACTTCAGTTAAAAAAATGAAAAAATACTGAAGTGTTTTATGGATATTACTAAAAAGAATTATACTAGTACAACTTTTCTTATCCTGAAAAGAAAAATAGGTATTCAGTGAGACACTAGCTTTAATCAACAAAAAAAGAGAATTTATTCATGATTTTAAAAATAAAAAGTTCTAACCTTTGCAGTTTTACAGGATTACTAAAAAATTTTAGCCTAACAGGTAGTTATGACATTTAAATTCTAAACTCTGTCTACCCCCGAAGACGAAGAATAGTGCTTTTCACTTCACTTTTTAGTCAGTTCAAATTGCTGTTAAGGCACTACTCAGGGATAAGTCTATGGAAGGATGTTTTGGTAACTTACTGTTTTTATTTCGGCTTCGATGGAACACGACCGATTTCACACTTTTCTGGTAAACACTTAGAGAGCCCACTACGGCTTTTCGTTAAAAACTTGTGCTTTATTTAGCTCTCATGATTGTTGTTATGAGCCTTTACTGCAGCTCAGTCGAAGGAAGCTTACTTGGCGGCTCTGATGAAAATTAGCCTGGCTGCGGCTTGATGGTACTCCGCCTTCTCGGCGGCTAGATGGAAATTAGCCACGACAGTAGTTCTTCGGACCCTTAAATAAACCGTGCGAACTCTGCCGGCAATATGGCTACGCCGGAACCAAAACTGCGGATACACATTTTCAACCAATCCCGGCGTATTGGTAGATTCGGTCAAAAACCCGCACAGCGCACTAATATACCGAATGGCTTGGAATCTCGGATTAATATACCGTTCGATACCAAAATGAAAATAAGTACAATTTGAAGTGAAAACTCAGTAACATTACATGGTCTTTAAAATCTAGGAAAAAATGAATGTTACATTTACCCCCTTCCAAAAAGAAATAGACTACACTAGTCTATTAAACTTAGGCTACTTATGAAAAGGTACAAAGTGGTACACTATCACTTAATACTAAGGTCAGAACTTAAAACAAAATTACAAACTTCGGACCTTACTACTAGACTTAATTCAATTAAGCACTAATATTAAGTACAATGAAAACCAAATGAAAATCTTTGCATGATCACAAGAATCTTATAACTAGACTTAACTTAATTAGACACTAAGGTTAAGTACATCAAAAAGCAAATAAAAATCCTTGCATGAACATAAGAAATACCGTTCCAAAATAACAATCGCGGTCTTCTTATATAAAAGAATCAGCTCTGTTATTGTTACCAAAACAAAAAATATAACTTTGTCTAGACTCTTGTCTAAATCAAAAAAAAGTGAACTGAAATAAAATATGAACACCCCCCTTAAAATATTTTAAGGATTGTCTGAAAATTTTCTATTTCAGCAAAAGAAATTTATAAAAATTGTTAAATAAAGAAAAAAATAAAAAATGATTCTAGTGCAAACACTTACACTAAAAAGAAAAAGTCTTGTCAGACCATTTAGCACTAGGCCAAAAAAAAAAATATCTGGATAAATATCCAGACAAACGCTCGGGAAAAATCGCCATCCATGCTCTAGCTCATCGCTAAGAGAACATTCTAAATCTAGTATCACTACTAGTCGCACTCGGAAAATAATCGCACTCTATCGCGCAATGTCGACGTCCTAAGACATCTAGACATGCTAAAATCGCCAGGGAAAACGCTCTTGTTGATCGCCAGATAATCGCACTCTATAACGCAATGTCGACGTCCTAAGACATCCAGACATGCTAAAATCGTCAGAAAAAACCTCGGCTCCTCGCCAAGAAAACACTCTGGTATATCGCCAGAAAAAACCTCGGCTCCTCGCCAAGAAAACACTCTGGTACATCGCCAGAAAAAAGCCTCGGCTCCTCGCCAAGAAAACACTCTGTAAATAGTCCTCGACTACACAAAGTCTGCGTTCTAAAAGAACAATCTCGCCATTAACATAGTGAGCAGCTATAAAAGCTACCAATATCACTATAGGCACAGTGAATAGCTATAAAAGCTAAAATTCACCCTAAACACAGTGAATAGCTATAAAAGCTAACATTCACCTAACTGAATGATCCTGCTTCAAAAAGCAATGTTCACAAAGAACAGAATGATTAGTCCACGCGCAACTAACATTCAAGGAAACATTCCTAATATAACTATATGAGACAGCAAGTCTCGAAATAGGACCTCCCTAAAGTCATAATCCTATATATAGGAGTCCATAAGCAAAACGACTCAAAATCACGCATTTTGAGCACATGCCCTCAGGCAACCAACATACACTTAAATATATACAGAACTATATACAGAAATATATACAGAAATACATACTGAAATACATACAGGAGTTCAAATCCCAAACTCTTGGTTATGACAACTCCATACTGAGCTTGGTGAAAGCTCTTAGCAAAAGCTAATCAAATCTTCGGCACATCGCACCAAAGTGACAAATCTGCCTAGAAACATGAGCCAGAACAAACGCCCTCCGTCATTCTTCAGGGTGGCTATACAGAGATATAAAACTTAACCAGCATTGCGCCTCTTCAAGTTGCATGAAGAACCCTCGTGTACTGGTCTCGCCCTAGAACAACAACGATAAACATTCGATCCATCCCACATAACAGGAGACAAACACCTCACCACGATATACTGAAAGGTGGAGACAATAAAATACGGAAATGGTGACCCTGGTGTCCACCAACAAAAGGGAGTAGATTATAGCATCCACTAAACTGAAACGGTGTCTACCACACCACCATAAGTCAAAAAAATTTAATCAATAGGGTGTTCCGAAACACACTACTGCTAACAGCCTGTCACCACTAATAGGCTAATTGGAGCTGAGGTCGACTACAGTAGCTAGGCTCTCCTTTGGCTCAAATAGAAATAACCATTGGGTAACAAAACTTTTAAAAGGTCTCAAAGGTCAAACGTTCGCCCCCCATAGACTACCCTTCCAATCAGTCTGTTCCTCAGGAAGATTAACTCCCTGCCAAACGTCGTAACGGCATCTGTTAGCACCCGGTGCATCACAGCCTGTAAAAACAGATAACTCATGGGATACAACCTAAAAGGTTTACAAGGTTGACTTAACCAAGCTTCTAACGAAATTTTAAAAAAACGAAAATGAGCTTAAAAAGCTACATGAAGCAAAAATTTCTCAAATTTTTGGTGGCAACGCAACAAAACTTTTGAAGACGACAACAGCTTTTCCAGCTTAATCAGAAACAAGAAGAAAACATCGTTGACAGCTAAAATATTCGATCATGGTGTTAATCGTCTTCCTAGACAATAGCCTCTAAAAGAAACTGCTACAGGTATCAGGCATAACCGTTTTCTGTCAGCCCAAACTTCTAGATTACCTTGTGAAAATCTAAAAATTCGGTTAGGAATCTTCCTTCACTGCGCTTAGCCACTCTTGACAAGGTTCTCATCTCGGTATCAGATTTTGATCATTTCTTTGTGAAACGACTGTCTTACTCTGCTCTCATCTCCTGTAAATGATCAGCCTTTAGTTCTCCTGCAGAACTTCAATTTCCTATCAATTTGATAGTATACCGAAAAAACTTATCATACGCCTATGAGTCTATGCAAAAAAAATTTAAAAAAGTTAGTGACTCAAAGGTAACGTTTAAACGGCCCTGAAAAGAATAGAAAATACCCTCAGTTTGTCAATTCAGAAGATCTAAACCAAAATAATCCAAGTCTTAGACTTACTGGATAAACCAAAATCAATTTACTCTTAATTGCACCCAACATATACCATTAAGGTAATAAAAATACACCCACTCGGGTAACAAACTTTGAAATTGCTCATAAAAAATTTTGACTCAACATCATACCACACGAGCTACATCTTGCGCTTGTCCTAACTCAAGATCACCTTGGATTGCCTCTAATCAAAATTTCGCTTCCAAGTGTCAAGAACTGGATATTATTTGGGGTCATAAGCAAATCAAATCCCGCGACCGCCGACATACCAGTCTTATGATATATCCTGAGTGTGTGACTCCTTCGCAAGCTCGCAAAACTGAGTCGATGCTAAACATCAACCACAATCAACCTAAGTTTGGGATATGGCCAATACCCAAAACCTTAGCATTAAACAATAAAAGTAAGCTATTCTCTGCTCAACTTTTATAACAGTCAAAAAAAAACGAGGTCGTCACCTCTACAGAGCAACATCAAAAAAAATTTAAGCAAATAAGATAATGTAAATATAAATTATTCTTCTTCTGACAAACTTTCACTAGGGCTAGGTCCATTGAATGGTTTTAAGTCTTTAATATGCCATCGTCCTATTTTAGTCCCATCTAAATTAACTAATCCATAAACTAAGTCTGAAATCTTTTCTCTAATCACGCAATGCACATACTTAGGTACCAACTTAGATGTGAATTTATCAGCTGCACTGGAAAGAATTTTATTTTTTCGCCAAACGTGATCACCTATTTTAAAAGAAAAATCTCTTTTTCTAAGGTTGTAAGACTTACTGTTCCGTTCATAAGCCTTATGTATCCTACTACGCACGTCGGTGAAAATATCTTTTAAACCCTTTAAATTTTCGGCGTACGCACCCCTGTTACCCGGAATTATTTCGCTGTCAACATTGACATCCAAATCTAAATTTTTATAATACGATCCAGATAGAGGTATATGTCTGCCGTAAATTATCGTACCATGGATCAATGCGATCTATATCAACTGTATCAATTCTTACGCCAATCTGTGCATTAAGACTGTTTTCGTCCACTGTATGATCTGGGATTCTTGACAAAGCGTCAGGAATAACATTGTGGACTCCTTTTCTATGAATTAAATTAAATGTATGTTGTCTCAGCCTAATCGCCCAACGCGCTAGTTTGCCACTAGGGTTTTTAATAGAATTAAGCCACAATAAACTATAATGATCTGTTATGACCGTGAAAGGAACACCTTCTATGTAAGGTCGAAACTTTTCGATGTTAAAGAGTACTGCTAAACATTCTTTTTCAACAACCGAATAGTTACGTTCAGCCTTTGATAAAGTTCTACTGGCATACGCTATCACTCTTTCCTCACCATTGATTTTCTGTGTTAGGACGCCCCCTAAACCGGTATTAGAAGCATCGCTAGAGATATAAAACTGTTGGGAAAAAATCTGGTTGGGATAAAATTGGAGCTGAAACCAATAGCTCTTTAATCTTTATAAAAGATCTTTCTGCTGCGTTTGTCCAATCTATCGATTGTCCTTTTTTTCGTCCTTTCAAAAGATCATTAATAGGTGACAACAAGGTAGAAAAATTCTCAATAAAACGTCTGTACCACGAACACATTCCCACGAAGCGCTTAACTTCCGTAGTATTAGTAGGTCTCGCATAATTAACCATGCTTGCTACTTTATCCGGATCGGTACGCAAGGAATTTGAGCCTACAATATAGCCTAAAAACTTTAGAGAAGTTTTGAAAAAATCACATTTGCTCAAATTTATCGTCAATCCGGCCTCTTTCAATTTATCTTTTACTTCTTTAAGTAAGCGAATATGCGATTCGAAGTCTTCCGATGTTACTAAAATATCATCGAGATAGGTAAAAATATGTGGCTCATATTTCGGACCAAATATAGCGTCCACTAAACGTTGCTGAGTTTGAGCAGCGTTCTTTAGACCAAACGGCATAGTGACGAACTGAAATAGACCTCGGCCTACTACTGCAAAAGCGGTCTTTTCCTTAGAGGATTTGTCTAAAGGAATTTGCCAGAAAGCCTTTCTAAGATCTATCGAAGATACATACTTAGCATTCCTGAGTGATGTCAAAATTCTGTCGATGTTCGGTAATGGATAGTTATCAAATTTGCTGACCTCGTTGAGCTTTCTTCCGTCATAGCTTAGACGATGTCACTCCGAGTTTCAACATTTCGTCTAACCCCTTATTTAATACTTTTGACATATACGGAGACATGGCGATGGGCCTTGTCTTTACAGGACTGGCATCAGCCGTATCTATAGACATCTGTCGATGTTCGGTAATGGATAGTTATCAAATTTGTTGACCTCGTTGAGCTTTCTTCCGTCATAGCTTAGACGAAGTCACTCCGAGTTTCAACATTTCGTCTAACCCCTTATTTTATTCGTTCGGCCTAACCTATCTTTACTACTTATTCCATTGAAAGAGCTTATTACTTTTTCTGCTTTTAAGCGTTCCGTCCGCGAGAGATCATCTAGGGTACATAGACGCGAGAAAAGGTTTTCTATAGAACTTTCTGAATAACAATCTTTAAAACTTGTATGAGAATTGACTTCTAGGGACTGTGGATACCACGAATTATCTTTAAAATTTACTAAAATTCCGAAATTTTGTGCAAAATCACATCCTGAAACCAAAGTATGTGATAGAGACGGTACTACTAGAACAGAGATTACTAAACAATGACCATTGCAGACTAGCGGCAACTCAACCGTACCTAAAACTTTTAGACGGCTGCCATCTGCAGTGGTAACACTTCTATTTTTGACATGGCATATTTTTTATACTTAAACGACTTAAAATTTTAATACCATTCTGACCTACAACGGAGGCATTTGCACCAGAGTCAAATAAAGCCGAGAAATGGGCACCTAATAGATCTATCTTTATATGCGGTCTATTATCTAAATATTTATGCACGAATAAAGGAGACATGTGACCATTTGGAGAAGCAGGAGTTTTAACTTGAGAAGGAGAATTTTTATTAGACAAAAAAATCAGAAACTTTTTGTAACAATTTAGTCTAATCTGATCTATTGGAATATTTCTTTACTTAAGATCCTCGTTAGAATCTTTCTTTTTATCCGCGACCGGACGTTCTGAGAAAGTACGACGGATTTTCAGTTCATAGTCTAATTCATTTTCCAGTAGGTGATTGACTTTAAAATTGAAAGCTTCCATGATAATTTAGATTATAAAATTTAAAAGAATTGTTTAAAAAGTCGTAAAAATATTTTTCCTGTGCTCCCAATAGTCAAAATAGAAAATATGTAAAGGCACTTAAAATATGTAAACTTCTTTACCAAACATTAAAAAAATTTTCGACAATTTCAAAAAAAATTTCTAAGTATCGCCTTGTATTAAAATTCCTTTACTAAGATATCTTAAGAATTTTCAACAAAAAATCTCCAAATACCGTTTCGTATCAGCAAAGTATTTTTAGTATTCATGCAAAACATCGGTGAAAATAAAGAACAGTTTTTTGTTCGGTTAACCGCAAAATAAATCTAATACTGCAAAAAATTAAAGTAAACCAGCACATCTGCTAATCTGAACTATACAGCTAGCCTTTAAGAAAAAAACAGGGATCACTTATCTTAGAGTCAATTAACAAAATTCAAATATCTATACCACCATCAGATAAATTGAAATAAAAAAATTCTACAAATTTCCTGCTTTTGTCTTACTGCTATAGTGTAGTTTCGTTTAATAAATATTATGAAATAAAATTATCTGCAAGGTTAGAGCTTTTACTTTGTTCGAAAGCTAGTACACCCTTTAAAAAAATAAAATTCCAAAAGCCCCGCGTTGACAGCGCTATTTTGTAATGTTTGAAAATTTGTTGCCCCAAGCTTGGGCGTAATTTTGTAACATGTGAAAATTGTTCTCACTTTGAGGCATCTTTTTTTTTGTACCCTGTGAGAAGTTGTTTGTCCCACGCTTGAGCGCAATTTTGTACCGTTTGAATATTGGACGCCCCAAAGCTTGAGCGCAATTTTCTTGCAGCCCCGCTTTAATTTCTGATAATGAATTGAGTGACTAATGATTTTAAAAGAACTAAAGAAATTAAACACACACTAGCTCAGTTTTCCTTGGTAGAGAAATATGGGTAAGAGATAATTGTTTTACGTCTTTTTGGAATTATTTTCTATTTTTTTTTTAAAAGCTTTAGCTGTACAAATTTTTTTTGGGCACCATTCATTTTAAAATAGAAAGGATCTAACTTCAGTTAAAAAAATGAAAAAATACTGAAGTGTTTTATGGATATTACTAAAAAGAATTATACTAGTACAACTTTTCTTATCCTGAAAAGAAAAATAGGTATTCAGTGAGACACTAGCTTTAATCAACAAAAAAAGAGAATTTATTCATGATTTTAAAAATAAAAAGTTCTAACCTTTGCAGTTTTACAGGATTACTAAAAAATTTTAGCCTAACAGGTAGTTATGACATTTAAATTTTAAACTCTGTCTACCCCGAAGACGAAGAATAGTGCTTTTCACTTCACTTTTTAGTCAGTTCAAATTGCTGTTAAGGCACTACTCAGGGATAAGTCTATGGAAGGATGTTTTGGTAACTTACTGTTTTTATTTCGGCTTCGATGGAACACGACCGATTTCACACTTTTCTGGTAAACACTTAGAGAGCCCACTACGGCTTTTCGTTAAAAAACTTGTGCTTTATTTAGCTCTCATGATTGTTGTTATGAGCCTTTACTGCAGCTCAGTCGAAGGAAGCTTACTTGGCGGCTCTGATGAAAATTAGCCTGGCTGCGGCTTGATGGTACTCCGCCTTCTCGGCGGCTAGATGGAAATTAGCCTGGCTGCGGCTTGATGGTACTCCGCCTTCTCGGCGGCTAGATGGAAATTAGCCACGACAGTAGTTCTTCGGACCCTTAAATAAACCGTGCGAACTCTGCCGGCAATATGGCTACGCCGGAACCAAAACTGCGGATACACATTTTCAACCAATCCCGGCGTATTGGTAGATTCGGTCAGAAACCCGCACAGCGCACTAATATACCGAATGGCTTGGAATCTCGGATTAATATACCGTTCGATACCAAAATGAAAATAAGTACAATTTGAAGTGAAAACTCAGTAACATTACATGGTCTTTAAAATCTAGGAAAAAATGAATGTTACAAGGTCTCTGAGCATAAATTAAATTTTTTAAATACTCTCACAAAAAAAAAGTCATAGGGCGTAAGATCGGGTGACCGCGGCGGCTAAGGTTCTTCATAGGAAAACCTACCATTCCGCTTCCCAGAAAAGTTTTCGTCCAGCCAATTTCTAATTTCCAAGGTGCTGTGACTAGGTGCTCCATCTCGTTGGAAGTACATTTTCAATCTCTCCTCTAAACTAAAATCTTCCAGTTCATTGGAAAGTTCGTTGTTTAGAAACTGTAAGTACCTCGCTGCTGTAAGATTTTCTCTATAAAAAAACGCGCCAATAATTCTGTTATTAAAATTACCGTACCAAACGTTAGTTTTAAAGGAATATTGATTTCTTGTATCTATTGTAAAATTTGGTTTATATATATATATATATATATATATATATATATATATATATATATATATGTATATATATATATATATATATATATATATATATATATATATATATATATATATATATATATATAAAGTCCGTACGATTTGTAATGGCATAGTCGGCAATAAAATGCAAAAAGATATTGTTCATCTTGCTTCCACTTTAGCAGATGTTGTTCCGCCTTAAATATCGATCTAATCAATGTAAGATAGCCGTCATTACCGATCTCGATTATATTATTTGGGAGTAAGGGAGATAGACTCAATTGTAAGTGTCATTTAACGAGTACACCCATACCGAGAGATGGATTCAGGTAAATCTATATTATAAGTATTAGGAAGTATTATGATTATGAGTTTTGGACATACGGAGTCTTTTTATAATGGACTATAAGAAGCGGAAAATAGGATAGGATATTAAACATTCACTCATATTTTTAATAATTGCAAGGCTTTATTGGATATAAAGATGAAGTTATAGCATATTTCCACCAAAAGATATTTACATAAATTATCACAGTTCTAAAATAATACAGTCAGAATTTTAAACTATTTTAGGTGAAAGTTTCAGAATGTTTATTTAATATAATATTTTCAATGTAATAAAAGAATTAAAGCTAACCTAAATGTTGCAGGTGCAAATTTAACAATAGAAAATTCATATATGTAAAGTCCCTAAAATAAGAGGTCGGTAAATATGTTGGTATTATATAATTTGCCAAGAAGTAGGTACCTGCGTTTTGGCAACATATTTTTTTTGAAAAATAAATATACAAATAAACCCTATTTAGATTGTATTAGGATGAAACATCATCATCAGAGTCAAAATTGGAACTGCTACTATCAGAAAATGATCCTTCGTCTACATTAATAACAATGTATGTTCTCTTTTGCCAGTATTCTTGGATTATATTTTCTGTATGTCTTATACAACTAATCAAGTTTTCTTTGGTAACTGTCTGGAGAACTGCCTTCCAAACAGATATTACTGCATTTTCATCGTGCCTTGCCTCACTTATAATGTTTTTATTAAAAAATCCTTTGCACTGAGCCCACACCAATTCTATGGCATTAAATATACAGTCGTAGGGAGGCAATCTTAAAACTTGATGACCCATTTCAGCAATTAGTTGGTCTGTAGCATACGGCAAGTTTGTTTTGTAATTTTTGATAATTTTTAACAACTCACATGTTAGACCATTTTCTAGGAAATTAATCTGCTTACTTCGCAACCAATTACTGCAGCTTAAAATTTGTTTTGATTCTAGCTGTTTACGTATCATGTCCAAAGTAACATGTTTTCCTTCTACAATTAGGTCATGAATAACTTTTCGGATCTCACTTTTCTCGGACTCTCTCAAGTCTCTGGTCTTTGGAGCTCTTCTTATCCTCGTATGCTCTTTTTTAACACCATCAATGCATTCTTGTTTTATTCTGGCTAGCGTTCTCAAACTTAGTTTTAGTGCCGCGGATGCACACTTAATCACAGACAAACTTGTCAATGAGTTTGTTTTTTATTTTGGAAATAATCAAGAACATTTAGTACTAACTTCCGACTTTAACCATTCAATACTTCTCGTGGCATTTCGAATTTTTATTTGTAATATCTCTATCGACAAATAATCACAAATAACAAACAAATTCAAATGCGACCCTGTTTTATAGTGGAAACTCCTGTCATTAGCAGCTAATTGGTGCTATCTCTGTCGAGTGTACGATTCCGGGGCATAATAGACAAAGGTAGAACACTGGCAGATAATTGGGTGGGACTTGCCATTCTTAGCATACGAGTAAAAGCAGGTACAATAGTTAGGCACCTTCTCTCTCGGTGCCATTACAAATCGTACGGACATTATATATATATATATATATATATATATATATATATATATATATATATATATATATATATATATATATACATTAAAAATACTAACAGTTTCAGCTTATGTGAAATATCATTTTTATCTTTTTAACTCTATAAATACATAAAAAAAAAATTCTTAAACTCAATAAGCTCCAACTTCTTGTGTAAGAGCTCGCTACTCCATCAGGTTTTTTTTTTTCAGGAACTAGATTTAAAACGCCCCCAATTTTTAGAGTTTTCGGGTGAAGCAGATCATGCCTGTCTTAAAAAAACTGCTTTTTCAGGATATGGAGCAACATGTGATATTAGCCTTATGGAACGTCTTGTGCTTTCTCATCCAATATGGTTTCTACCAGGGATACAACGCGCTGGTGCTTTTCACCTTCTTCAGGGCAAAGAAGAAGGATGTTTTGTTGTTAGAAAGTCATCACAATCGGATACAATGGCGTTATCGGTTCGGCTACCTCCCGATAAAGGTAAATACAGTAACAGACATTTTGCATTGCTAGAGGAAGTAAACGGAACAAAACCCTGATGTTATGGGTATGAACTAAAAAATAAGTATAAACTATTAAGTTTAAGATAATGGTTATGACAGAAATTTTAGAAAATTCTACTACACATTTTTAACAATAATATTGAAAGAGAATGTCCTTGTAACTATATAAAGTTTAAGTTTAATGTCAGCGTATACAAGTAGTAGAACTTAATTGGTTTATTGAAATTGGAAACAAATTAAAATATTTTGTACTCCATACATTTAGTTGCAATAACTAGTTGCCACAACTAAACGATTTTTTTAGCTCCACGCACTTACAATACAAAAAAAAAACAATGCATCTTTACGCACAACTGATATAGGTAGTTTAGCGTTTTATGCAGCCAAAATTATTTTTTTTTAACATTTTAAATCATTATTTCTAAATATAACACTGAAAGCTTTTTGGAGTGCATATTTTGAAGAAAAATATATTTTAATATATAAGAAAACAGTATATTGAGGAAAAAACATGTTGACTTAAACAAAAATTTCAAAAATTACACAGCCCCACAAAAAAAAAGTGGGGTATACTTTTGATGCGATATATCAGATCCGTAGTATTTTTGCCCGGTGATCACGAATCTGACGTCAGAATATCGCCATCACATCTCAATTTTTTTCTAAACTCAAAAAATAGGTAAAAATTAAGAAAAATATACTCCTAAAAAATTGATTCAAGCTTTTTCATGAATCCAAAGATATATTAATATTCATCGGTTGGATTAAGCCATACAGTTCTGTTTTCTTTCTAACCTCAATAAATCAGACAGATATAGTGCTTCTCGAATACAAAAACGAATTCAAATTAAAATTCAACCGATTCTTACCAAATTTGGTACACGGGGGTTTTTTGGGTTGCTCATCATGAATCTGAGGTCGGATTTGCAAAATTCAAAATGGCGGATCCAAGATGGCGGACAAAATTTTTGAAAACCAACCGATTCCTACCAAATTTGGTGTACAGTTGGGGAATCCTCAAACCTGATACTCTTAAACCCTAAACCCTGAAACCTTAGACTCCCACTCCCTGTAACCTCAAAAAATAGACCTCAATAACCCTGTAACTTTAAAAATGAGACCCAATAAACTCAAAACCAGGACTTTTAAACCATATACTCTCAAATAGTAGACCCTTAAGCCCTAGAATTGCGAAGGTTAGACACGCGCCTAACTTTCCTTTTTTTGGCTGTATCTTGTTCTTTTCTCCGCGAATGACCTATTCAAAGGCTTTCTGCCCAAACGCTTTTGAGGACTTGTTTCTCTTTTTAGCGACCAGCAATAGTCCGCTAGCATATGGTCATCCCATCGTCCTTGATACCGATTTTCTATAATTTTCAGATCTTGGTGAAAACGTTCCCCTTGCTCCTCACTGTAGTCACCAAGATTATCTGGGAAATCATCGATGTGGGAGTCCAGGAAATGTAATTTTAGATTCATTAAGCAACCTAATGTTTGAAAATTTTTTACCATTTTCTCGACTATTTCTTTGTACTTAGGACTTTTATTATTTCCCAAAAAATTTGTTGCGACTTCTTTAAAACTAAGCCAAGCAGCTTTTTCAACTTTATTCATTTTAGTAACAAATAATGAATCTTGAAACAATTTTCTTATTTGTGGCCCGTCAAATACGCCTGCCTTAATTTTAGCTTCAGAAAATTTCGGAAATTTTTTATGCAAATATTTGAAACATGGGCCGTTTGTATCTAATGCTCTCGTGAATTGCTTCATAAGTCCAAGCTTAATGTGAAGCGGGGGAATAAGAACTTTTCCTGAATCTACCAATGGTGGAAACAATACATTATTTTCACCAGGAGTGAACGATTCTTCTTGTTGGCCAAATTTCATCTTTGAATAAGCCTAAATCTCTGACTAGATCACTAAGTTCTGACTGTGATACGAGTATTGGTTCTGGTTTAGGGTTGTATGGTAGAAATTCTTTATCTGTGTCACTAGTATATGATAGGTTGTCACTAGAACATTCATTAGTAACAGTGTTTGAATCTTTTTCGACAGTCTCAATGTTTTCGGCATGAACTGATAAGGTGAAATCATTTGTTTCCATAACATCAGCATCAAGTGGTTCAGGAGGCGGAATTAGTTTAGTTGGTCTTGTTACTGTCGAAACATCGTTATAAGTAATAGTGCTTTTATTTTTTCGGTTATGCCTCGATACAACATTCATACAATAGTAGCAATCATTTTCACTGTATGGTCTATTCCATATTGCTGGTCTGGAATATTTAATCGCCTTCTTATTGATGTACAACATTATTTTGCAAGAACTGCAAATGATGTGGGGAACCCAATCTGTATCCTGGTGCTGTATATTTCAATGTTAAAACAATCCTTATATAAGGTTTTAATCTTATCCGTTATCGGTGACCCCATTTTACTCAATACGTGTTGACAGCAAATATAACAAAATGAATCACTGTTTTTATCGCACTTATGAAAAGTCCTTGTACCGTGAGACCGTTTTCTTGTAGTATTATACTCTACATGAGCCAAGTCACCCACACATGAAGAGCTACGGTCGCTGGATGACGACGGCTGCGGGCCCGCTTTCCCACCCTGACCAACCGCCGATACTGGGTTTCCGGGTCCCTGCATCGTAATTCTCTTTCTTCTACCTGCCATGACGGCATCTAAGCCGTTATCCAGGGACTCTGCCGGCTAGTGGAGTAACACCGTTGCCCACCGTCACCACGTGGAGGTGCCCTGGATGCAGGTAGAAGAATAAAAATCGACCGATGAATTTTCTCGGCGTTCAAAATGGCGCGAAAACATCTGCCATCTTGAATTTTGCAAATCCAACCTCAGATTCATGATCAGCGACCCAAAAAATCCCCGTGTACCAAATTTGGTAAGGATCGGTTGAATTTTAATTTGAATTCGTTTTTGCATTCGAGAAGCACTATATCTGTCTGATTTATTGAGGTTAGAAAGAAAACAGAACTGTATGGCTCAATCCAACCGATGAATATTAGCTTAGCGTGTCCGAATACATATTAATACATCTTTGGATTCATGAAAAAGCTTGAATCAATTTTTTAGGAGTATATTTTTCTTAATTTTTACTAATTTTTACCTATTTTTTGAGGTTAGAAAAAAATTGAGATGTGATGGCGATATTCTGACGTCAGATTCGTGATCAGCGGGCAAAAATACTACGGATCTGATATATCGCATCAAAAGTATACCCCACTTTTTTTTTGTGGGGCTGTGTTATTATTTAGTTAAAGAATCCCACGTCTCTTCGCTCGCGCCTCAGCTCATTCCTCGGCTTCCTCTGCAGATTCCTCCGCGGATTTCTCTTCTTTTTCTTCGGAACTTTCGTCGTTAATATTGGTTTCGGCCGAAAAAAGCATTTGTATTACTTCTTCACTAAACGGCATAGATCTTTTTTTGGGTTTTGGCGTCATATATTAAGGGATCTGAGCTGAGCAATAATCTTTTGAGGACATCTAAATTGCATTCTTTTCTTAAGAATTTTCTAGCAGAATTTTGCCGGTACAGGCGAAAGGGCTTGTTTCGCGCCTCTGCTGCTTCTTCGGACACTAATCCAATGGACAAAAGTGCCTTTTCCATTACTGTTGCACCATGATTTAGTATTTTGTACATCGTAGAAGTCACGAGATGCCAGGGATACAACTCCACATAAATTTTGGTGACCTTATGACCACTCAGTATTACTTCCAAAATTACTTTCAAACGATTTAGGAGGTTGAAGTCGACACCGGTAATTTTGGCGGCTACCTCTGGCTTGGAAAAAATCTCCTACTACAGCTTTAAGTACATCTATGATTAAGCCATTTGCTCTCTGAATTTTGCTTGTATTTCTGCCTTTTTTGCTTGACAAACTCTTTGTCACTGTCCGATCTTAGCTGACACTTTGGCACCGGAAGCTTGCATGACAAATGCAGAATACTTTTGAATAAGTGGAACATAGCATGCAATAAAGACAAAACAAACTGTAATGTATCTGTATCGACGTTATTTTTTACATTGAGGTCGTTTAACTGCTTTGAACTAGCACCACAAATGTAGCATCTCATTGTTGAATTGTTGACGTAGTTAAAGTAATTTATGTTTTGTGCAACTCTCGATAAACTCATTACAAAAACATTAGTTGCATATACAACTAGAATATATATAAACTACTAAACTCCTAAAAATCGATCACTAACAATGACTCTGCACTAGGTGAAAATTTTACATTGTAACCGAAGGTATTGTTATGAAAAGCAGTAAAGTTACAAAAAAGACTTGAATCTATTCTAGTTGCCACGCCCCTAAATTCCTAAATTGGTCAGGTTTGTTATATTTTGTTTGTTTGTTTATTCAAGAAAACTTAAAATACACTACGCTATTCTAAAGTTGACTTGTCGCGCGTTCTCGATAATTTTTCTCCACTGGCAATTTCATCTAAAACCTTCTTTTAATTTTTAGTATTATAATTATTTTTTGGGCAGTTCTTCAAAGCGAATAATTTAAAACTTTTAAAAATATTTTTTTATAATATTAAGCAGATCATTTTAATTAAAGAATATTTTAAAAGACCGGCCAAGTGCAAGTCAGACTTGCGCAATTAGTGTTCCGTACAGTGATTGCTTTTAAAATGAATTTAATTAGGTTCCTGACATGTATATGTTTTTGTATATTTTTAAATTTTTCTTTTTTGAAACAATAAATCAAAACAATTTTCCAAGCTTTACCTGCACGATAATAAAAGTAATATGTCTTAATGTTGAACGTATTATTTTGATCGGTGTTACAGTTAAGTTGTTTTATTGAATTAAATACTTCGGAATCAATATTTGTCTTTTTTTTATCTCATGTTAAGAATAACGTTTTATTAATGGTGTGTGAAAATATCAATAGTATATGACCATATTACAACAGAAACCTTATATAACTGATCCAATCTCACGAAAAAACAAAAATTATACATTTCTTAAGATTCAAGTATCCCGACGCCTTAAGACTACGCAGCCCCGGCAATTAAAATTGTTTTTTTTTTCTCTTTTAGGTCCTTACATCGAACATTACTTAATCCATAGCTCAGAGGGTAGGCTAGGTCTTGAAACAAGCGAGAATCGTTTTGTAGACATGGCGGCTCTAATAGCTCATTATGCCAGTTGCTGCGATGAGCTACCAGTTCAGTTAACTCTACCCAAAGCAATAAGAGAATCCAAAAGTAGACAGCAGTTATCATCGTTAGCTCTACTAGGACAGGTAGATAAATTATGAGCTTTTATTTTCTTGTAAACTTGAAAGCTACCGGACAATATTGAAAAGATCAAATTAAGTATGTTCCTATTCATATACAGTCAATTGTGCGGCCAAAACGGGGACCAAGAAGGCCACGATAAAAAATAAAATTTTTCAAGAGTTATTTTTTAAGAAGTTTGCTTAAAATATACCTTCCATATTAATTTATATGACCTAAATTGAACTTATTTATTTATGAATTTTAAAATTGTTTTTTTCTAAATGATTTCGGTTGTTTGTGATATATTGAAATATACAAAGTGCAACAATTAATTTTCCGAACTGGTGCTGTATATATAAACTAGTGGCGCCATCTACGGGTTTAATATATCATTATAACGCTCCATTATCATTTTACGAGGATGGAAAAGTTCGCGGCCTAGACAAGAAAACAAAATAAAATACGTACAAAAATATTTTTATTTTTCGACGCAATCGTTTCCATAACTGTTTGAAAAAAAGATTCCTCAAAGTCTTCAAAATACTGGTTAACTGCAACTTCGACTTCTTCATTTGATGAAAATTTCTGGCCATCGAGGTGTTTTTTTAGGTTTGGAAACAGATGATAGTCCGAAGGTGCCAAATCAGGAGAATAAGCGGGGTGGGGCAGCAATTCGAAAGCACAATCACAAATTTGAGGCATAGTCTCAACAGATATCTGAACGCGAGCGTTGTCCTGTTGGAACAAAACTTTCTTTCTCAGTAATCCGTTTCTCTTTAATTTCTTGACGTAACCGACGCAAAAGGTGCAATAGTAAGTCGAGTTTATTGTTTCGCCTTTCGAAAGGTAGTCCACTATAATAATACCTTTAGTATCCCAAAAAAAACCGACGCCATCACTTTTCCAGCCGACAAAATTGCCTTCGCTTTCTTTGGGGTCGGTTCACCAGATTTTTTCCATTGCTTGGATTGTTGTTTTGACTCTGGAGTATAGTGGTGAACCTAGGTTTCGTCCATTGTCACAAACCTGTTAAGAAAATCTTGCGGGTCAGCCTCAAACATCTCCAAACAGTCGCGAGAAATCGTGAATCGAATTCGGTTTTGTTCAACTGAAAGCAATCTGTGGACCCACCTAACCGAAACCTTAGAAAATCCGAGTTCGTTGGCAATAATGTTTTGTGTTCGTTCATATGAGATGCCTATAGTGTCTGCAATCTCCCTGATAGTTAATTTACGGTCGTTCAATATGAGATCACATACTTTGTCGATGTTTTCTTCAGTCATAGACACCGTGGGCCGGCCGGAGTGAGGGTCATCTTCAATGCTCTCTCGTCCACATTTAAATTCTGCAACCCATTTTTCACAGTGGTATATGAGAGAGCAGATTCTCCTAGTGTTGCTTTCATATCATCGTGGATCTCCTTTAGTGTTAATCTTTTTTTAAACCATACTTGATGACCGCACGTTGTTCAATTTTTTCCATTTTTCCAAAAACGCTGCACTTGGTCTCACTAAACTCGTTCTGTCCTAAAAACCATAAATTCTACAGCAACAAAATTTTACATTGTGACAACCAAAGAAAGTATGAACTTATTGAGAGTACTATAATGAAAATATTATAATTATTTTTTGGTGAGGCCGCGAACTTTTCAATCCATCCTCGTACATTGAGAGTGAGTTAGACACGATATTTTATAGAACATTTAAAACATTTCTTTGTAAAAATTGTTACAGACACTGCTGTAATTAAATTTGACATACAACTTGACACAAATGTCACAGTAACATTCAAAATGATGAAAAGGTGTATGGCTAATAAAGAACATAAATTTTTATATAGTATAAAGGTTTTTTTGATGGAGGAGAACAGCTTAAAGACGACAAATATACAGGAAGATCAATATCACCAAAAATTCGAGGAATTTGTAAATTCGTGATAGATGATCGTAACGCATCATGGTAGAAAAAGAAACAGTTGAAACAAATTTAAAAGAAGATTTAAGCAAAATAAAGGTTTGCGCAAAATTTGTTTCACACACTTGAAAATTAAGATCCGAAGTTATTCCTAAAACCAATTGTTACTGATAGGAGATATGATGTTTTCAAATATTTATTTATTTTATTTACTCCAAGCCCAACAAAAGTAATTAATAGGGCCGATAACATAGCTATTACACAACATCAATATAAACAATACAATATAGACAGTAACTCAAGACTAAAATTAACCTTATGGTTTAATAAACACAATGATTAATATCACGTCACACACCATTACTGTTGTTGAAGTAGGTTCAAACAAGTATGGAAGAAGTCATTTTGAGTCATGGAGAGATTACATGCGTGCGACACTTCATTGTAAACAGAACATATCCCGTAAACAGGAGATGCATACAATACATTTGTGTGCGCCGTAGGAAGGTAAAAGAAGTTACCAACCTGATTTGCAAATCTAGGGACAATAAATTTCAATTCTTCCAGCAGTGATGGACACTGAATCCTACCATTAACTAGCTTATATAGGAACATCAGCCTCGCTATATTTCTACGCTTCTTCAAGCTCAGAAAATTGAACCTTTCCATCAAGATATCGTTGTCTATACCAACCTGCGGGTATACTCCGTCCACTTTTCTAGATATATACTTCAAAAACTTCCTCTGAACCGTCTCCAAAGCAACAATGTATTTACTATAGAATGGTGCCCAGACAACAGAGTCTGGCTTCTTCTAACCAATGCACTAAATATTGTAATAAGAGTCGCAATATTCTGAAAAAACTCCATCATCTTCATCGCATTCGAAACCAATGCGTTAATCTGATGACTAGAATCAAGAACAACGCCCAAGACCCTGAAAGTTTCCACTCTTTGCAACTCATTAATACCAATATTATATTTATAGTTTAGTGGAGATACCTTCCGACCTATCGTCATTACCAAACATTTTTTTGCATTGAGCAAGAGACCATTGGCTACACACCACCTCTGCACCGCGGCAACCTCGGTCTGTAGTCGCTCACAGTCGTCGCCGGACTCAACTGAAACATACAATTTCAGATCATCCACAAATATCTGGTATTCCACGTCAATGACATGCTGGATATCATTCATAAACATAATGAATAACAAAGGCCCCAAATTCGACCCCTGCGGAACACCAGACGTTGCATGAAACGAATGCGACCTAATTGTGACCTGCCCACCAGATACGTCTTGAAATTGGGTGTGAAACCAAAATTCACTACCTTATCCAGAAGCACACCATGATCTATTCTATCAAATGTCTTTGAGAAATCCGTGAACACCACATCAACCTGGCCTCTCAAATCAAGCTTTTTAGAAGTGAAATGCATAAAGCATGCCAAGTTGGTGACGGTCGACCGACCCCTTACGAAGCCGTGCTGTCGCACCGACAACATCAGTTCAACCTTAGCGACGATGTGCTCATACAAAAGCATCTCAAAAAGTTTCGAAAATCCACAAATAAGTGAAATCGGCCTATAATTCTCGACTTCCCCTCTGTTCCCGCTCTTAAAGATTGGACATATCTATCTAGCTATTTTCCATCTCAAAGGATATCTTTCACTGGATATTGCCAGGTTAAAAATTTTACTAAGAGGGAGTGCCAATACATTTATGGTATCCCTAACAAAGAAGCTGGGCACAAAATCCGGGCCACTGGACAACTTTGGCTTGAGACACTTCGACAACCTCACAACGTCATCCTCACCAAAGCCCGGCGCCACAACCTGAACGTGCCCCTCTCATACAGACGGAGAAACACCGATGACATCCCTGGCATTATTATAACCATACCGGAAATGAGCAGCAAAAACATTAACAATGTCACCTGGACTATTGAAATTTGTATTTTGATATGTCATCTCTCCTCAAATAGCACAACTATTTTTTTTCTGCTGGATGTACCTCCAAAAAGCTTTAGGATTATTATCAGTACCCCTCTCAATATTCCCAATATACAAACTATATGCAGCTTTTACCATCTCACTAGTCTTCCTCCTTAATTCCTTAAATCTTTCATAGTAACGCATATTATTTGATTTCTTATATTACCTGAAAATATTATTCTTACGTTTTAAATTTTTTAGAATGTCTGCATTATACCAAATAGAAAAAGAATGACGTTCATTTTTAAACAGAGGCACTGACCTATCAAATATTCCATACAGTATATCATAAAAGTTGTCGCAGCACAAGTCCACATCCCCATACTGATCCAACTCACGCCAGTCAGCCACAAGCAGGTCCCCGTACAGTGCATGAAAATTAGCTTTTTTAAAATTGTAGCATCCAAATTGATTAACATTATTCACAGGGTATCCGCCAGTCCCCACCACCCCGACTGCAACATCAGCCTGAAGGGATGGGTGATGGCTATCTTCAACCACCATAGGACAATTATCTCTCTGTACAACACAGGCCAAATTAGAAAAATAGCAAATCTAAATATCTATTATTGTTATTTCGAACGTTATTATGCTGTTTGAGAGAGAAAAAGTTCATGAAATTATGTACCACATCACATTTGGCATCATCCGTAGACCCTTCATTTATAAAATTTGGAAGATTAAAGTCACCCACCAACAACATATTCTTACTAAAAACATACTCCCATGACTCAATGAACTCAAAAACATTAAGGTAAACATCCAGAGACCCACAAACAAACCATCACAGTATAGAATAGAAGTCAAAATCATAACGGCAGGCCAAAGAACACGAAAGGTTCCATGAGAAATCAAAACAATGTTGAATGCTTTCTACGATGGACAATGTATTTATCATGAATTTGCACCAACTGGTCAAACTATGAATGAGAGTATTAATAGGAGGTACTTTTTTTTATGAGTCTAGCACACGTGCTGCAGGGAAGTCCCTAAAGCTCTCCAGGAGCGGCATGTGTGCGGATAAAAAAAAAGCGATTCACGTTGTTCTTGAATCGCTGTAAATTGTACTCGGTGGGACACACAGCGCTGGGCAAATTATTCCAAAGGGATAATGTTCTCCATATAAGAGACTGCTTGAAAAGCATTGTACGCGGAGTGACAAGCTGAACCTCATACGGATGTGAAGCACCAGCGCGACGTGTATTTCTAACATGCACCGCTTTGGGAGGAATTAAGCGGGCTACATCTTTCGAACACTTTCCATGACAATACTTGTAGAACAGACTCAAGTCGCCAACCGTTCTTCGATGTTCCAGCGAATCAAGGCCGCCGGTCTGAACTGAAACGTTTGATAAGTATAATGTGCTCTACATGAATATCGTGATCCAGACAGCTGGTCCTCGTTACGGAATAATGCGCCAAGGTAACCCATGGTTTGTTAGTTTTCTACTCGACATCAAATCTGTGTTTCTGTCACCTGACTTAGCACTTCGTGAATTTTCACTTTCCAATCATATTTTTTTGAGGATATAGAGGCCGCTCAAAAGGCCTCTACATATGCTTTGCAGGCAATCCCATAAATAAGCTGGAAAGTCCATTTGAAACGCTATTAAATCGTTGTCAAAATGCTTTGAATTAGAAGGAGAATGTATTGAATAAAACAAGAAGAGAAAACCGAAACAATTTGTTTCCTTTAATTTATACAGCACCAGTCGAGAAAATAAATTACTGCACTGCGTATATTACAGGTCCTCTATCCCATTAAATTATAATGTAACATAAGAACTAAATATTATGTATAAAATACTAACTACATTTTTTTAGGAATTTTGGAGTTACAGTCCACCTCCATCAGCAGCATCAAGTCCAGATGCCGACCTAATTTTAAACCTAAATCCCCTAATGAGTACCTTTAAACAGGCAGAGCCTTCCACACCTGTACAATCAAAACCAACCAGACCAAATACACTTAATTTGCTCAATAAAAATGACCCAAAATCGGAAATAATGAGAAGTATGTCTTCCTTAAAAGGCGATTCGCTGGGAAAGAATCCACCTCCTCCGCCTCCAAGGTATATAATTATGTTAATATTTCATTCTGTCTAGCATGCAGAGCATAATCTGTGTAGCAGTAGTCTTTAAATACAGTATTCAATTTGAGAATGACCAGACCACCAAAGACATGTCATAACAAAACACTTTATTATTATTTCATCACACCTTAAAAATATTCTCGCATCTTTTACTTGCTTTTCGGACATTCTATGTATATTTTCATAAAATCAATTCTAAGTATATAAAATTGTCGTTAAAATCCGTTTTATTTGATACTTATCTTAATACGTTCTAAAAATTGGTATTTTTAAGTTGAACAAAACGGCGCCGGACGTTCGCCACATTTTATTTGCTGCATCATACTAAATTATTTACGTTATTACACAGTAAGATCCATAGACATAAAGAATGGACAGAGCATTAACCTTACAGAATTGACCACTCTCTAGAAAGAGACAAAGCGACTGTGCGGCCAAAACCTGTCTCTTTTCTGTAGGCCTGTAATAAACAAGGCGCAGTACCTCAAGATAGAATTCAAGGCGAGAAAAGCCCCCACCCGATTTTAGTTCAAATAGAACAGAATATTATTTTCAAGAGCGCAGTAGCTTAGCGGCATTCTAGAAAGAGACAGCTTCTGGCCGCTCATTCGCTTTGTCTCTCACACTTTTGCGTCCATATTTACTTCACAGCGAGATAAGGAACACTCAGTCCATCCTCTGTGTCTACAATAAAAATCAATTCAAAAACTTAGACACCAAAAATTAAATACATTTTTTTATCCGACCTTAACGTATTTTTTTGGACACCCTTTATTATTTAGAATGTTTCTTTTGTTGTTTTTAAGGAAACGATGCTAAAATGGGTTTTCTTCGGTAAAAAAGTTACCCCCCCCCTGTAAACTATAACAATTACCGGTAATAATTGTGAAACTTCTTGCACAAACCTCACACATTTCTATAGTAAAGAATTTAACATTCTACTTCGACACGGGCTAATCTCAAGAACCATGATTTCGGAGAATCGAGAATTTATTTTAATCATTTTCTGTGATTAGAACTATTTAATTTTTTTACTACATGGTAACTTTGTTAAAAAAAACAGTTACACCTGTCAAAAATAACTACATTTTTAATTTCTATTTGAGTTTTTTTTTTGACAAATAAAACTTAATTTAATACTTATGTCAATCGTCAATCTTTAGCTTCATAAGTAATAAAGGTACTCAGAGAATAGCTTTTAACAAGAATCAAGTTTAAATCTTTGAGTTACAAGTTTCTCAAAAGAGCTGCAAAGATATGTCCATTGGTGTATGGTGACAAAAAAGTTCTATTACTAGTATCTTAAAAAAATGAACTTATTTTTTTACTAATTTTGCTAAAAACCAATTAATCGGGGTGTTCCATTCAAAAACCCATTTTCTTTTAGGTGGTCAAAACCTACTACGCCCCAACAAAATAATTTTACAGTAACGACAACAGTAACCTTTAGTGTAAATGCTCAAAGTCCTAGTAATGAAAGACCGGCACCGTCTCAGGTAAGTTCATAGTGTGTATATATTACTATACACGTTTCTTTCATAATAGAATAATGGTAGGGCTAGGGGGAGCCAGAACCCCTCCAAAACATATTTTTCAAGTTAGCTATTACTTATAATACGAGTACTACCCGTACTTATATATGACTTTTTTGTTTCAAATTATAACCAATTCTGCTATTAATTTTTGGCATTATTTTAAGTACTATATATAAAACCGAAGTTTATCCACCCTAAAGTTTATTTCAAAATAGTTTCATATTTTGAATTAAAAAGAGAGACACAAAATTAATTAAGAGTCTTATGAAAAAGATTAATTTTGGCGATTAGATTTAAAAAATATATATATTTTTAGTAGTTTTTATACTTGTGAATATATATCAAGTGGGGGCTAGAAATTAATCTGCAAAAAAATAGAACATCAGTGTGTAGCTGGAGAATCTCGAGAATTAAATATAGAGGAAGACAGCGCAGTCAAACCATACGATGAGTATATATACCTGGGCATTAACGTAGCACAGGACGGTAGGCATGATAAAACAATCTAAAGGATAGTAACTAGTGCAAAAAAAAATAATCGGAATGCTTAACCCAATTCTGTGGCAAAATAATATCTCAAAGAAAACAAAATTAAGAATTTCTGATACCATTGTAAATGCTTACGGAAGTGAAGTTTGGCAGATCAACAAAAATAAGATTTGAAAACAGCTAGAGTTTCTAGACAGGAAAGAATACAGAATGAGGCAATAAAACGACATATAAACAGAACTAATTCCATTCTAGAACACATACAACAAAAACAATTATAATGGTACGGGCACATTAATAGCATGGATGAGAGTAGAATACCAAAGAAAGTTATGCAGTGGACACCAACAGAAAGAAAACGTAGAGGCAAACCCCGAAATACTTTGCTGATAGCAGTAAAGAGAGCTATGACAGAAAGAAACTTTATTGAAGGAGAATGGAACAATTAACAGGCTTGGAGATTAGTTCATAAATTGACGCTATTTATG
>CM032449.1:126455087-126495087 GCA_019049505.1 Pachyrhynchus sulphureomaculatus | reverse complement strand
TTAGTTGAGATCTATATTTTGTTTTCAAAGCAGCCACCGCAGAAAATCCGGTTTCGCAAAGGTAGGATGTTGAAAATGGTAATAGTATACGAAATGCTCTTGTTTTTAGTACAGAAAAACTCATCATTCACCCCTGCCCAAAATTCAAAGAGTGATTTATTATTAAATTGTCCTTTAATTTCGCCACTTGCCGTGAAGTCTGTGAAGATTTCTTCTTCGGAAGTTGAGAGCCCTTCGGGACTATTTTGAAATGGATCCCTAACCCACTCGTAACTTGCTACCAAGTTGTCGTCAGTAAAAAAATACTTTTTAAAATTCTTTGTCAACATGGCAACACGTGTTGTTTTTCAGCCTTGTAGGTTTTAACACATTCACCCAAATTTGCAAACATTTCTAGGTTTTTTTGCTTTAATTTCTGCTCCACAATTCCAATTTTCTACAAAAAGCATTAATTTTATCACTTGTATCGAATATATGTGTATTTGTTCCTTGGAGTTGAAGATTTAAGGTAGTTTCTCGAATATATCGACCAAGTAGCTCACGTTGCAAAGATTTCCCAGGTAATAACCATCTTGCCTCGCAATAAAATAGTAACACGCTGAATGTTCGGCACCCACGTCTTTACAAAGTGCAGAAAAAATTCTAGATTTTAGGGGTCTTATCTTAATACAACTGTAGTGAGCACAATATTCAGAGCAGGACCCATTTCTTTGGAAGCCTGAGCTTCTCTGTGGATCATACAATGTGTCCACACACACAGGGGAGATTTTTGTTTTACAAGTGCTTGTACACTTTGAAATCTTCCAAACATTGAATGAGCACCATCGGTACATATTTCGACGCAATTTTTCCACTCCATATTTGCCTCGTTTAAAAATTCATTTAAGATAGCAAATAATGAGAGTGATGTTGCTTTGAGTTCTATTGGTTTGCAGAAAAATAGTTCTTCTACTGCTGACATACCATCGCAAAATCGAACATAAGCAATGAAATGAGCATCTTTATTGCTATCTGTTGCCTCATCACGCTGAAGTAAAAACAATTTGTCACGCAACTTCCCGAAAAGCTGATGCTGTACACTAATTCGACGGGTAACAGTATCATTTGATATAGGTATGGATGGCAGTTATTTGGCAAAATAATCTCCAAACATAGTTTCTACAATCTCAATTGCTGCTGGCAAAAAAGCTCTTCGCCAATGGTGTGAGGCTTTTTACATCTGACTATTTTATATGAAACTTTGTAAGAGGCAAGCAAAGCTTTTTCATTCACAGTTTTTTTAAAAAATGATTTCTGCTTTACATATGATTTTAATTTTAATTCGAAGAATTCTCAGGGTTTGTTAAGGTACTCACTATGAAGCGTTTCCAAATGTCGTTTAAGTTTATTTGGTTTCATGCTGTCTGCTGCCAAGATTTTTGAGCAAATAACACACAGAAGTCTTTCTTCTTCATTTTCTTCAGTACTAGTAAATCCTAAATTTAAGTATTCTTGAGAATATTTTCTTGATTTTATTTTCGGAACCACGCTCGTGTGTGCGCTTGTAGATGCTTCACTATCGTCTAATGCTCGCTTACGCCCACTTAAAAATTTATCCATGATTCTGTATAAATTTACTGCCGTGAATACTTAATACCTTAAATTTCAATTAACACGTAAATAATACACATTCACGATAAATCCGATAGCAGTAGAAGGATCAACTCGACTGAGACGGGCTGTAATTGAATGAGGTGCAGCATTTATACACTTTTGGGCAGACTTTCCGAATGTGCCAGACAGCTTGGAACTTCTCGCGAAGCCGCTACCGATATGGTTGACGTGACAGAGAGCAATAAAGAGGCATCGATTCTAGTTTTGTCAACCCAGCAGATGTTGCCAAATATGAATAAATTTCCTTATTCTTGGTAGATTATAAGATTTGTAATTAAGGTCATAGTGTAACTTTAGCATCAAAATACTGAAAATACATTATTATTACATCCATTGTTATTGTATGAGAGGGGGGGAGGCGCGATGAAAATTATGTTTGAAAATTTGGTCGCAAATATTGAAATGTTGAGAAACGCTGCCTCAACCGATTATAGGACCAGTACTTCTCAACGGTATATTACATAATTGTGAAAAATATCCTTTCAAAGCCCAGCACTTGCGAGCCTCAACACAACAAATCTCCCTTTTTTCAAACTTTAAGATATCGTTCAACCCCAGATTTCCATTTATAGGATAATGTCAGTCAGTAACATGAAATACCTTTCAGTATAGTTATGTCTTATTCAACTGTTACGATATTATCATTGTAAATTCAAATATTTTAGGTCGAAGTAATTCACTGTGACCCAAAAAGAATGTCACCCGAAGGCCAGTGCAATAATTCCACCATTTCGTCAAGAGGAAGTGTTAAAAATAAAAATATTAGTAACATAACTTCACCAAATTCAATGTTATCTCCAAGTTCGGAAAGTGTTATATCCCCGGATACATTGTCACCTTTGTCTATATCCAAGGGAGCCCGGCATAGCAAGAGAACAAAACCAAAAGTATCAAAACATTATCAGGTATGGACTTTTTAAACAATAAAATTTGTAAATGGAACGTTTCTACCAAATACGAAATTTAATCGTTTAAATTTAAAGACATTGATAATTTCATCTTTAATCCCGTTATTTTTTGCCAAATAATTATAAACCTAATTCTTACCTTTTTTTTTCAGGAAAGTGATATTGTAGATTCACCCACCATGTTCTATTACAAGAGCGGTTTAGGTGATAAAATTAGCGATTACGAGGACCTCTGGACTAACGAAGGGCACCTAATTAAGCCGAAAAGTAATAACAACGGCAGTAGCAATTTAGCTTCACCCGACATATTGCAACATACACCTGGGAATTGCATTAATCTTAATAACAACGTATTAAGTCCCACTGATTCTGGCCATAATGGATCTTCTCAAAGAAGTTTATGTAGTACACCGATACAAAACAATTCTAACAAAGGTAAATTTAAAACTCACTGTCACAGTAAACACAAAACACAGTAGCGACAGTCCGACTCCGACTGTAATGATCACATAACCTGTCGCCATATTGCTAGTATGATGCTCCCGAGTTTTCGAACAAATTCATTTTTTTTCAAGAAAAATCCTATTCTGTAAAATAAAAATGAATTTTGCTGATTGAAAGGAAGAAAAAACCGAGAAAAGTTTTTTTTAAAAACATTCTTTTATCAAGTTCTTATTAAAACAGATATACAAAAAAAAAAACAAGGAAAAAGGCAAAAAATACATTTGGCTTCAACGCTTTTTGCACGTTATTCATTTTAATATCTCATTGTTAGATTTACGTTTCTCAACTATTAGAGATATTGTCAGGGGGGGGGGGGGGATGTTCATTTTGAAAATATATCTCTGCACATCTTTAGCGTCGCGCGTATTATGTCAACAATCATGCTCCTTATATTTCAGCGAATCTCAGTAATCTTGAAAGATTGAAAATAATTATAATTATCTTTTTAAGATGAGATTGTCTTTCTTCTGAACTTAAGAATGAAGTGAACACACTCTGTGCTTCATTTTATTATTAGTTAAATTTAATATAATATTTTTCATACATACAACTAATGGCTTTTCGTGCCTATATACTACTTATATAAAAAAATTAAATCCATGTAATGTTATTTAAACTCAATCGTGCTGTAGAATTACTACTTTTGCATGCCCAGATTGAGTTTTGAAAGTTTGGTTACCGAATTTTAGCAGACAATATAAACCTTAAAAAATGAACTCCTTTGAAGATACCACATATAGTTTTACAAGCACTAACTGCAACGAGTTATTTACTTATTGGAAAATTATTGATAATGAATTTCGAAAATGTAAACACAATCCACGACCGCGCTGGCAGCCATGTTGTTGGTTGGTTGGACCTAAAGATTTTCTCGAGCGTGGCTACTGTATTTTATGTTTAATGTCACGCTATCTTGTTTCAACTTGGTGATCTCTAAATTCAGGTTTATTAAACTTATTTGAGATATTATAGAGTAAAATGCATACATTTATTCCTTTTCTTTGAATTAGCTGACAATTTATACAAAGCAAATGGATATTTATATATAACGAAATTATGCAAATTGAAACTTGTCTTTTCGGACATTGTATAAATTTAAAAGAAAAACTATTAAATATGACTTTTGTAACATATTACGTAGGTCATATTCTTCGACAAAATAATAATATAGCCGTTATTCACCAAGGCATTGATAGAAAACATTAAACAAATTAAGACGTTTAACAAAACTACCAACATTTTAAAAAAAGTTAGAAATAAATTTGTTATAAGATACTTATGGCATATTTTCATATTTCAAATTTGACATGTAAAGAATAATTTAAAATATAACTTAATGTTCCGTATCAAAATTGAAAAGCGAAACGCTTGTGGAATCACTTCGGGTCTGTCTCCGAAACTGTTTGATATAGAAAGATATAGAAAAATGAAATTTGTCACACATATAGGAATTGATGGCCCAATTACAGTCGTGTAGTTTTGAAAGTTAGATTTTGACTTAAGGGGTTAGTTTTGGGGAGTGAAATAGGAAGTGAAAAAAAAAATTCAAGGTCATCGACTGGGGTGTCAAATAAAAGCTTGTGAAAACACGAGTTCAAAAATATATATGATATAATATTCGTGCAAACTTTTTTTTATATTATTTTAAAATATGAAATATTCTCCATAAGGTGTAGATTAAATGAAAATTATGCATATTACCTTTGGTAATTTATATGGTATATAAACACAAAAATCGGAAAAAAAAATCTAAAGCAATCACGGTAGGGAACACCAATTGCGCAAGTCCGACTTGCACTTGACCTGTTTTTTAGTGTTCCGTACGGAACACTTATAAGATCACTTCGGTGTCTGTCCGTCCATCGGTCCGTCCGTCTGTCAGTCTGTCACACCCGACTATCTCCGAAACTATTTGACATAGAAAGTTGAAATTTGGTACTAATGTAGAAATTGATGGCCTCATCAGAGCCGTGTAGTTCTGAAAGTTAAATTTTGGGGGATGGAATCAGAAGCGAAAAAAAATTTTTTTACCAGGTCATCGAGTCTGGTGTCAAATGAAAGCTTGTAAAAATATATATTGCTTGTAATAATATATAGTTCCAATATATATATATATATATATATATATATATATATATATATATATATATATATATATATATATATATATATATATATATATAATGTAATACTTGTGCACACTTTTCTTTGTATCATTTTTAAAAAATCGCGAAAAAATCGCTGTCGCCCCCTACTGACCAAAAATTTTTGAAAAAATTCTGGAATATTCTCCGCAGGGTGTAGATTGAACGCAAATTATCACGAGTTAATAATTTATCTATAAAAAAACAAAAATCTCAAGGTCAACAGTTTTTAGTAAAGATCGGAAAAAAACTTCGTTGAAAACTTATTTGGGGTGTGTTTTGTGAAGTCACTAATTATTTTACACCTCTGTAACAAAAATTTTTATTATAAAAGCAGTTAACGTATGGAACACTAATTGCGTAAGTTCAACTTGCACTTGATCGGTTATTTTTCGTTTAAAAACGTTTATAGCTTCTTACGTGCAAAAATATACCCTTATATACTTATATATGCATAAAATACTTTATTAAAGACCTTAAGATATACGTTTTTGCTGCGTTTGAATTAAAACGCAGCAAGCGATATGAATGATAAAAGTATCCCTCTCCATGTGTCTACCCAGATAACAAAAATATTTCTGGCATATTGCACGAAAATCTTTTAAATTAATTTGTATACCCACTTATTATATGTATATCTAGTGAATATATTAGGAACTCGTCTGTTTCCAAAAATTCCTGTTAGAAAATATCTACAGAATGACCAAGTTATAACTGTTCTGTTGTACGTAACAAATTGCAGGATAAATTATGTTTATTAACATACTAAGGATATTTTTTATAAAAATAACACCACTATAATTAGAAACTTTTAATCCACAACGAGACTGATTTAAGTGCGGCAGCCAAACGTCCACATGAAGAACATTCAATACATATTCTCTGGCAAATATACAAGATGTTATCAGTGTAACCTACTTAATTCGGGGAACATGAAATCCTATCTTTCCTTACGTGTTAGACTTTCTAGTCAGCCTTTAAATTATATATATATATATATATATATATATATATATATATATATATATATATATATATATATATATATATATATATATATATATATATAAAGCAGCAGTAGTGGCACTAAAAAAAAATCATTATCCGAAAGATTATTTAAGACACTGATTTTTTTATCTTATCTAATTTCAGCTAGAGCTGTCGCTAATTGAATTACAGTAATTGAAAGAATTAATTAAATTACTTTTTGCCATTCATTTATTGAAGTTGAATTGCATTCTTAAAGGAATAATTTGTAATTTGTTTTTCGACCGTTAAGATTAAACTAATTGGCGATTATTAATCCTTTTCAGGTAATTAAATTATTTTTGCAGTAATTGAAATGCTTTCACAGTTGTTGAATAACTTTCAAAATAATTAGATTACCCTTAGAACTGCTATTACCCCAAAATTAATTAAACTACTATAGAAGCAATCGAATTACTTCAAAATTTCGCAACTAACTGAATTACTATAAAGGTATAAAAGATTAGAAAGTAATGGAATTACCCTAAAATAATTCATTTATGGTAATTCATGTGTAATGAATTACCGTGTGGGTAACTGAATTAATTTGGCGACAGCTCTGATCTCAGTGTACTACTCGATTAAACTTGATATTTTTATCCATATCGTCCGATATATAATGGAATTTTAAATTCTTCTGCTCTCTAAATCCTTAAGATATCCAATACAAGAGTTTTATATAATTATTCTGAGGTTTAGAATTATTAGGAGAATAGAAAAAAAACTCTATTTCGGAAATTTGTACACACGGATCATTTTCAGTGATGTAGGATTTTTATAAAAGTTTTAATATATATCAATAATATAATACCTTTATCTCACGTATGTCTTAAACATCTTGTATAAAATATATATTAATCTAAGGAATAACATTTTTTTCCTAAAAAAATCGAAAAATTTGTTGAAAGCACAAACCTTCACTGTGTGTAGAGCAAAAAATATGTAAATCATTTATAGAGTATGTGCCGTACCCTGAGTACAAAACCTATCCGATAAGTCACCATAATGACCAAATAATCACCATATCTTTTGGACCCCATTGAACTTTGTCGTATTATAAATCAATTTATCTTTTTAGCATCTAACGGTCACATAACAGCAAACGAAGCATCACAACTTCATACTCCTGAACTCCCCAGTCCTCACACGCCTAAGCAGACCAGTCCATTCTACGCCGAACCCGCTGATAGTCTCACTACTATTCATGAAGTACCCCGAAGGTTCGCATCGAGACCAGCTCCAGGAATTCCTGTACAACACCGTCATTCTAACCCTCCGGGGTTAAACTCAATGAAGGCCCTAAGTCCAGGGCTGGAGAGAGTTGAGGATGTTGAATTTAATGGCGGTAAGGCATAAAATTATTACAATAAGATTTTTAACCAACTATACATGAACGTGAAACACAAACATTTGTACTTCAGACTTATTTTGAGGACTTGAAAAATTGAAATTTAAACTGAAACTAAAATTATTATCTATTTTTAAACTTATTACATATTTCCTTAATGAAATTTGTTAAACCATCTTTTGTCATTTACGGTTGTAGGGTACCGTCACCAAGCGCACTTTGAAGAGTGTTTCTAGTATTCGTTATCTAGCTCGAATTAATGATGTAGTGTCTAAGATAATCTTCATTTAGTGGAACGCCGATAGAATTAATACTACCTCTTTTTTTACTCTGTGACAAAAGACTTGTCTATATAATAATCGCAGCTTTTTCATTTATTATTCTGCTTCAAACAACTGAGCAACTTTAATAAGATATGCATTGTTCTTAAGATGTTTACCTTTGCACTCTGACAAAAGTGGCTTCTAATTGGAACAAAACGAAAATTTCTAAAATTTGTCGTGCTGTAAAGAAATACATAATTTGTTTATAGGTATGATGTCATCCTCAGTCGACAATCTTAGCCCAAGACAAAGATTCTTAGGTTTAAAAAGACCTGAAGTCAAACCAGTAGCACCGCCACTTATTAAACCAAATCAAAGCAACAACGAAAGTTGGCAAGTTGACAATGGTTGGAAGTTCATGAGTAAGTTACCATATTGTTTATTTTTACACTTTTAGGGAAACTTAGTTATTCGTAACGCATTTTTACATTTAACGCCTTGATTATACTGCGCTATACAAAAGTTTTGTACACGCTTAGTGTTGACCAATATTTTTGGAAAACATTATTGGTGCTTTTCAAGTGTTTCTATCGACCTATTCCTCGCGAATAGAACTTTTGATAGAACGTTCGTAAAATATTTGCTAAAGAAAGTCTAAGAGTGACGAAGTGAAGAAAGATTATTAAAACTAAATTTTGCTACACTTTGGTTAGACACTGCTCAGTTTTTTTTTAATTGCGTATATTCTTTTCTAGGTAATGATATTGATGTAAATATGGATTCCAGTGAAACAGATTATGAATCTGATTGGCCTACAATTCCTAATTTATTAAACTCATTAGAACATAATTCAGATAATTATGATGATAGAGTTACCTTACAAGAATTGATCTCAAAAAGGTAAGGAAACTTTAACAAATATTATTCTAAGAACAAATATAATTTTTTTAATATCTTCGTTTTAAACTCGACAATAGTATTGATCGCTAGTATTCTTTTGTATATATGTATATACCTAACTATAGGTATAATAATATATCATAATTGTAGACACTTAGATTAGAGAATATCAGTTTTCATAATGCGCTTATGGAATTACACCATAGTAGCGGTGCTAAAATCTTAAGTAACTTTAAGAATTTTTTTCTGGCTAACAAATAAATGAAAGTAGAAAACGGTTTTAAAAATTTATTGAAGATTACGAAACAAAATATGTGTTCCTTATAATAAGGGCGCTAAAATCAATTGATTCCATGCTAGCAGCATAAGTGCCGTGAATCTTATCCTAAAACAAAAGACCAACAAAATTCTTAAATTATATTAAATTTGCAAAAGAAATACATACGACTTTTGAAAAATATTAATATCTACAAAAATGGTACAGTTTTTTTAAAAAGTATTTTTTTCAGCAAAAATTTTTGTCTTCAATTGGCCATTAAAAATCGAATTTTTGTTATCGCAAAAATCGTACGTATTTCTTTAGCTATATATGTTTTAAATATTTAAATAAGTCTTAAAACAATTAATTAATTATACTTAATATTTTTCATTATTATGATCAAAATTCAGGAAAAATTCTCATAATACCATTAAAACTATATATTATTTAACCACCCCTACCATGAAGCAATATTACTCACGAGTTACATGGTACTTTTCTTCTTGAAGCTATATATGTGTACCAAATTTTAGATGGATATTTTATGTCCTTTGAGAGTTATTGTTTCAGCATTCAGACAGACCGAACTATCATAAATGAAAACCGTTTTTTGTAATCTAGCACAGTGAAATGTGAAAAAAATGTATATCAACGGGTATAATAAGGGAATTAAAAATACGTGAAAATAATACTAGTTTTTTGATATTTCGAGTCGAGTTATGCTGCTAGCCGACATTAAACACATAGTTTCGAGAAAAACGCGTTTAAAATTCTACTCGACGTTTTTTTGTATATATAAGGAGTGTGAATTAATTTTGAAATATTTCTAAGCTGTTGCTATAATTATAGTGAAGCACCATCACTAGACTTTAATTTTTAGTATTTGTTATTTTGCCGAAGTGTAAACAACATATTTTTTGAGTATTGAATATGTCGAATTACGTTCCAACAAAACACCATTTGAGGGAAACGTTACTTTTCTTGTTTAATTCGAAGAAAAGGGCTGCTGAAAGTCATCAATTACTATCGAAAACCTATGGTGATTATATTCCATCGATAAAAATATGTGAGTACTGGTTTCGGCGCTTTAAAAGTGGAGATTTCGACACGGAAGGCACAGAACGTCCAAGCCAGCCGAAAAAGTTTAAAGATAAAGAATTGAAGGCATTACTCGATGAAGACCCGTGCTAATTGGAAAAAGAACTTTCATTATGAGTTGATCGCACAACCATTTCCAAACGCTTACATGCACTGGAAATGATTCAGAAGCAAGGATATTGGGTGCGAATTGAAACCGAGAGATGTTGAAAGGCGATTTTTCACCTGTGAACAACTGCTTCAACGGCACAATCGGGGTGGTTTTTTGCATCGTATCGTAACTAGTGATGACAAATAGATATTCTTCGATAATCCAAAGCGCAAAAAATCATGGGTGAAGTCTGGTGAAGCATCAACAGCCTCTCCAAAGTTTCATGGCTCCAAACTCATGCTGTGTATCTGGTGGGATCAGCTGGATATATTGTATTATACGCTACTAGAGCCCAACGAAACTATTACTGGGAAAAGGTTTCGACAACAATTCATGCAACTGAGCCGAGCGGTGAAGGAAAAACGACCATAATATGCCAGAAGACACGATAAAGTAATTTTTCACTATGATAACGCTCGGCCGCATGTTGCAAAATACCTGAAGGAAACGTTAGAAGCTCTTAGATGAGATGTCCTACCTCGTCCGCCGTACTCACCAGGCCTTGCTCCTTCTGATTATCACTTGTTCCAATCGATAACGTATTCTTCTGAGGATACCAAAAAATGGGTTGATTTGTGGATAACCTTAAAAAATGAGTCGTTATTCAACGTGCTATTCATATGCTGCCCCAAAGATGGGAGAAAGTAGTGGCTAGCGATGGACAATAATTAATTTGTAACAATTTTTTTTTATAATAAAGCGATATATTTACCGAAAAATCCCTCAAAATTAATTCACCCACCCAATATGATAAATATAGAAATTACCCTCCAAATTTTGAAATTCATTATCTTCGTTTTTTCATGCTGATTTATGAGCCAATCGAGAGTCTTTTGCTTTCATAGTCCTCGAGCGGTCGACTGTGTCTGTTTCGATACAGTAATTGTAACAATTAAGACCTATTGTAAGCCCTAAAACGTTTATTGTATTCATTAAACTATGACCAAACAGTAGAATTGCAGTTTTGCGTATATCCACACAAGCAACGATTCAAAAGTTCGTCTCTACTCAATTCTTCGTACACTGGCCTGCCAAAATATCTATCGGTTTTGCTTTTTGTTGGCACCGGTCGATCGCTTTTCATGATGTGGATTTTTATTAGTAGACATTTTGTGATACAAAGTTGCCTATATGTATTTTTTTCATTTTCTCAACTGATTCTAGATTAGGTCGTATAGCGAAACCATAAAAAACAGAATACTTATCAATGAGTTTTGCTGCTGGTTTATTTTTTTACACTATGCCAGTATAATTAGAAAATTTTAATTCACAGAGTTTCAAAGCGCTAGAACATAGAATCTACCTCCATTTTTCTGGCTGAACCTATTTGATTTGAACTGCACTCTTCCTTAGGCGTTTTTCTCCCTCTATATATTCAACAGTGTTTTTCTTTTTTGCCCAATACTCACAAAATTTACAGTATTTTGAATTTATGACTTTACTATATGGAGAACATCATCCCCATATAGAGAACATCATCCCTTTGGAATATCTTGCACTTGTTTCCCCACCGAGTACAATTTACAGTGATTCAAGAATAACGTGAATCGCTTTTTCCGCACACGTGCCGCGCCTGGAGCGCTTTAGGGACTTCCCTGCAGCTCGTGTGCTAGACTCAGAAAAAAAAAAACAGCGATAAAGCGTTGAAATTTCCTAAAGTGAAGAAAAGTCTCTCTTTCTCCATGAAGCATCGCCAGACCCAATTATTCTACGGTTCTCTCCATTTTCACAAGATATATCCTTTTCTTTCTGAGCTGCTCGGTGTATACTATAAGCACATACTGTTTGTGGGATAACATAAATATTATTTAGGAATGCATCATAATATGTCTAACAATAGGCCGCTGAAGATCCATAAAAGTGCAAAATTTAATGATGCCGTTTATTCCAATTCCTAACAAACGTATAACAAAAACTATCCGAGAATTAATTTCATGTGTGTGGTGATTAAACATTACTTTATGAAAGGCAAAACGCCTCAGGAGACTAAAGAGAAGCTTGATAAACATTATGGTGACTCTGCACCTTCGATTAGAACAGTTTATAAGTTGTTTCAAAATTATCGGACTGGCCATATGGGCACAAGTGACGCTGAACGTTCTGGACGGCCTGTGGAGGTTACGACTCCAGAAATCATTGATCAAATCCATGTTATGGTGATGGATGACAGAAGAGTTAAGGTGCGTGAGATTGCTAGTGCTGTGGGCATCTCGACTGAACGGGTACATAATATTTTGCATAAACATTTGGACATGAGAAAGCTATCCGCAAGATGGGTGCCGCGATTGCTCACGCTTGACGAAAAACGGAATCGTGTGAAGTGTTGCAAGGATGGTTTGCAGCTGTTCCAGAAGAATCCGGAGGACTTTAAGCGTCGTTTCGTCACTGTGGATGAAACATGGATACATTACTATACTCCTGAGACCAAACAACAATCTAAACAATGGGGTTACCAAGGGGGAATCTGCACCAAAAAAGGCGAAGACCGTTCCTTCGGCTGGAAAGGTTATGGCGACTGTCTTTTGGGATTCGCAAGGGATAATCCTCATCGACTATCTGGAAAAGGGTAAAACTATTACAGGTGAATATTATTCATCGTTATTGGACCGTTTGAAAACCAAGCTGCAAGAAAAACGCCCGCGATTGGCCCACAAGAAAGTCCTTTTCCATCACGACAACGCACCAGCACACACCTCAGCAGTTGTGGTGGCAAAATTAATGGAAATAGGATTCCAACTCGTTTCACATCCCCCCTATTCTCCAGACTTGGCTCCCTCGGATTACTATTTGTTCCCCAATTTGAAGAAATGGCTGGCGGGACAAAGATTTTATTCAAACGAGGAGGTGATTGCAGACACTAATGGATATTTTGCAGACTTGGACAAATCCTATTATTCGGAAGGGATCAACAAACTAGAACATCGTTGGACGAAGTGTATAAGCCTAAAAGGAGACTATGTCGAAAAATAAAAAAGGTTTACCTCAAACACATAAGTAGTTTTTATTTTTGCACGGACTTTTCAAACCAGCCTCGTAGATTGGGCGGGCGTCTCTTTCTTATATTACTTTTCCTTGTAACGGCAGTATATGTTTTTTTTCCTTTTTTTGTAAGGGACACTTTCCTATCACTCATTTTTTAAAGGAATTGAAATTAAAAAATTTGTAGCAACTCAGAAACTACACGTGCTCGCAACTTACTACACGCAGATTTTTGAATTAACGGATTTAAACGCTGAAATATTTTAAATTTTTTAAAGAAAAATTTTACTAGGGCCTTTAGCGTTTCAAAGACCAATCGACTCGAAACAACGAGACGGATAGGTAACTATAGTAAATTCCAAGATATTAGATCCAGCCTTTTTGCTTTTTCAATGGGGTAATAAACAACCCTATTAGGGTTTTGTGCATAGTTGCCAGGTATTACGATGAACGTATTTTTATTTTACCTGCTTTGTATACCGCCGTCACTTGCACCTGCAATCATATTGGATCTATTTCTACCTATATATTTACTACCTGGCAACCCGGTTTGGAGCCCTTTAAGTATCTCATAATATAGGCCTAATGACCACAGGTCCCCATTAGGATTCGAAAGATACTTTTCATTATTTTTATTTTTAGTTTTACTTACAACTTACAACGTAACGGTTCTATTTTAATTATAAGGCGTCCATGGGAAAATTGCAATAGTGGCTATCACAAGAGAAAACATTTATCACTTGACGCTAAACAAATAGTGAAAAATGTTTACGACAGTTTGGTACAAACAAATTTGAATAAACAAAGTGCTTTGCAAGAAACCAGTAAACTAACAAAAACCCCAATTTCTACAATTAAGGGTATTGTAGGAAAACCATCACTCAGGAACAGGAAAAAACGGAAAGATTTTCAAATGCATCATGTAGACGATTGTGAAAAAGACGTCATCAGGAGAAAAATATATTCTATGTATGAAGAGCAGTTGGTGCCGACACTAGACAAAATAAAATTAAGACTGGTGCAGGACGGGACCAACATACATTGTGGCCGATCAGCCCTTTACAGAATTCTCTTAGGAATGGAATTCACGTTCCAAATAATCAACAAAAGGCAAGTAGTGATGGAGTACCTTGACGAAACATGGTTCGATACCCATGACACTGTGCAAAAAGGGGTGGGTTGACAGCAGTACAAAATGTCAGACTAATGCACCTTCAAATAAAGGTAAACGAATAACCATTTTGCATGCTGGATCTGAAAAGGGCTGGGTTTCAAATTGTCTACTATTATCTGCAAAAAACATAAAAGATTCTAGTTTGGACTATCACGAAAACACGACCGCAGAACTTTTTGAAAATTGATTTCAAAATTCCCTTTTGCCAAATGTTCCCGAACAGAGTGTTATAGTTATGGACACTGCAAGTCGCCTACTAAATGGGTTCCTAATGCAGCCAACACCAAATCGGAAACACAGGAATATATGCTAGAAAATGACATTGATTTTGACTTTAGTTATAAAAAAAATGATCTTTTGGAAGTTGTGACAGATTGTAAATTGAAAAAGAAATATGTTTGTGATAGTATGACTGAGAAAATGGGACACACTGTTTTGCGGCTTCCTCCGTATTATTGTGTCTTTAATCCAATTGAACACATTTGGCATCAAGTTAAATCAAAAATAAGGGCACAAAATATTTCTCCTACTTTAAGCGTGTCAGTAATTGAATTGTGAAAGCTGGAACAATTCTATTCAGCACGTTGTTAAGGTTGAAGATTCATATACATATTTATGTAAATAATATAAAACCACTGATAACACAGTCCCACAAAAAAAAGTGGGGTATACTTTTGATGCGATATATCAGATCCGTAGTATTTTTGCCCGCTGATCACGAATCTGACGTCAGAATATCGCCATCACATCTCAATTTTTTTCTAACCTCAAAAAATAGGTAAAAAAATTAGTAAAAATTAAGAAAAATATACTCCTAAAAAATTGATTCAAGCTTTTTCATGAATCCAAATATGTATTAATATGTATTCGGACACGCTAAGCTAATATTCATCGGTTGGATGGAGCCATACAGTTCTGTTTTCTTTCTAACCTCAATAAATCAGACAGATATAGTGCTTCTCGAATGCAAAAACGAATTCAAATTAAAATTCAACCGATCCTTACCAAATTTGGTACACGGGGATTTTTTGGGTCGCTGATCACGAATCTGAGGTTGGATTTGCAAAATTCAAGATGGCAGATGTTTTCGCGCCATTTCGAACGCCGAGAAAATTCATCGGTCGATTTTTATTCTTCTACCTGCATTCAGGGCACCTCCACGTGGGACGGTTACTCCACTAGCCGGCAGAGTCCCTGGATAACGGCTTAGATGCCGTCATGGCAGGTAGAAGAAAGAGAATTACGATGCAAGGACTCGGAAGCCCAGTATCGGCGGTTGGTCAGGGTGGGAAAGCGGGCCCGCAGTCGTCGTCATCCAGCGACCGTAGCTCTTCATGTGTGGGTGACTTGGCTCATGGTACAAGGACTTTTCATAAGTGCGAGAAAAACAGTGATTCATTTTGTTATATTTGCTGTCAACACGTATTGAGTAAAATGGGGTCACCGATAACGGATAAGATTAAAACCTTATATAAGGATTGTTTTAACATTGAAATACAGCACCAGGATACAGATTGGGTTCCCCACATCATTTGCAGTTCTTGCAAAATAATATTGTACATCAATAAGAAGGCGATTAAATATTCCAGACCAGCAATATGGAATAGACCATACAGTGAAAATGATTGCTACTTTTGTATGAATGTTGTATCTAGGCATAACCGAAAAAATAAAAGCACTATTACTTATAACGATATTTCGACAGTAACAAGACTAAATAAACTAATTCCGCCTCCTGAACCACTTGATGCTGATGTTATGGAAACAAAAAATTTCACCTTATCAGTTCATGCCGAAAACATTGAGAGTGTCGAAAAAGATTCAAACACTGTTACTAATGAATGTTCTAGTGACAACCTATCATATACTAGTGACACAGATAAAGAATTTCTACCATACAACCGTAAACCAGAACCAATACTCGTATCACAATCAGAACTTAGTGATCTAGTCAGAGATTTAGGCTTATCCAAAGATGGTTCAGAGCATCTTGCTTCCTTTTTAAAGAAAAGACATTTACTTAAGCCAGAAGCTACGATTTCTTATTATAGAAACAGAGATGAAGAATTTCGAAAATATTTCACAATGGACGAGGAATTGTCACTTTCATATTGTACCGATGTAAAAGGTCTAATGGATGAATTTCAAAATAACTCATACGATCCTGAAGAATGGAGACTGTTCATTGATTCTTCTAAACGGAGCATTAAGGCAGTTTTGCTGCATAATACCAACGTTTACGCTCCCATTCCGATTGCTCATTCCACAGTTATGGAAGAGCAATATGAAAAAATGAAGCAGCTTTTGATAAAAATAAAATATGCTGATCATAACTGGAAAATTTGTGGAGATCTGAAAATTGTAACAATATTGCTTGGCCAACAGTCAGGGTTTACACTTTATCCCTGTTATAAATGTCTGTGGAATAGCAGAGACAGGGAACGTCATTATAAGAAAAAAATTTGGCCAACAAGAGAATCGTTCACTCCTGGTGAAAATAATGTATTGTTTCCACCATTGGTAGATCCAGGAAAAGTTTTTATTCCCCCGCTTCACATTAAGTTTGGACTTATGAAGCAATTCACGAGAGCATTAGATACAAACGGCCCATGTTTCAAATATTTGCATAAAAAATTTCCGAAAATTTCTGAAGCTAAAATTAAGGCAGGCGTATTTGACGGGCCACAAATAAGAAAATTGTTTCAAGATTCATTATTTGTTACTAAAATGAATAAAGTTGAAAAAGCTGCTTGGCTTAGTTTTAAAGAAGTCGCAACAAACTTTTTGGGAAATAATAAAAGTCCTAAGTACAAAGAAATAGTCGAGAAAATGGTAAAAAATTTTCAAACATTAGGTTGCTTAATGAATCTAAAATTACATTTCCTGGACTCCCACATCGATGATTTCCCAGATAATCTTGGTGACTACAGTGAGGAGCAAGGGGAACGTTTTCACCAAGATCTGAAAATCATAGAAAATCGGTATCAAGGACGATGGGATGACCATATGCTAGCGGACTATTGCTGGTCGCTAAAAAGAGAAACAAGTCCTCAAAAGCGTTTGGGCAGAAAGCCTTTGAATAGGTCATTCGCGGAAAAAAGAACAAGATACAGCCAAAAAAAGGAAAGTTAGGCGCGGGTCTAACCTTCGCAATTCTAGGGCTTAAGGGTCTACTATTTGAGAGTATATGGTTTAAAAGTCCTGGTTTTGAGTTTACTGGGTCTCATTTTTAAAGTTACAGGATTATTGAGATCTATTTTTTGAGGTTACAGGGTGTGGGAGTCTAAGGTTTCAGGGTTTAGGGTTTAAGAGTATCAGGTTTGAGGATTCCCCAACTGTATACCAAATTTGGTAGGAATCGGTTGGTTTTCAAAAATTTTGTCCGCCATCTTGGATCCGCCATCTTGGATCCGCCATTTTGAATTTTGCAAATCCGACCTCAGATTCATGATCAGCAACCCAAAAAACCCCCGTGTACCAAATTTGGTAAGAATCGGTTGAATTTTAATTTGAATTCGTTTTTGCATTCGAGAAGCACTATATCTGTCTGATTTATTGAGGTTAGAAAGAAAACAGAACTGTATGGCTTAATCCAACCGATGAATATTAGCTTAGCGTGTCCGAATACATATTAATACATCTTTGGATTCATGAAAAAGCTTGAATCAATTTTTTAGGAGTATATTTTTCTTAATTTTTACTAATTTTTACCTATTTTTTGAGATTAGAAAAAAATTGAGATGTGATGGCGATATTCTGACGTCAGATTCGTGATTAGCGGGCAAAAATACTACGGATCTGATATATCACATCAAAAGTATACCCCACTTTTTTTTTTGTGGGGCTGTGTAATTACCTCAGCTGATGTGATAGTGAAACCGACTTAGGCTTAAGTTAAAATATATTTTTATTTATACAATATGTCCCCTCTTGTAAACCCCATTAATTCAAACTGTATATTTGTATTTCTTATCCGTTTACATGCGTCTATAAATAAACATCTCGAAAAACACATAATTTTATTTATTTGCATTAATGCATAAAATTCTTAAGTTCATCTCTGCAACCTATCATAAACAAAAGGTCATCATTTTTATATTCCCCACTTAAAAGGGCAAAAATCAGGATCTTATATTTTGGGCCAGGCTATAAGAGATCCTTTCACCACCTCCGAAATAGGCCTGCCACGGGGGATGTGAAACGAGTTGGAATCCTATTTCCATTAATTTTGCGACCACAACTGCTGAGGTGTGTGCTGGTACGTTGTCGTGTTGGAAAAGGACTTTCTTGTGGGCCAATCGCGGGCGTTTTTCTTGCAGCTCGGTTTTCAAACGGTCCAATAACGATGAATAATATTCACCTGTAATAGTTTTACCCTTTTCCAGATAGTCGATGAGGATTATCCCTTGCCAATCCCAAAAGACAGTCGCCATAACCTTTCCGGCCGAAGGAACGGTCTTCGCCTTTTTTGGTGCAGATTCCCCCTTGGTCACCCATTGTTTAGATTCTTGTTTGGTCTCAGGAATATAGTAATGTATCCATGTTTCATCCACAGTGACGCAACGACGCTTAAAGTCCTCCGGATTCTTCTGGAACAGCTGCAAACCAACCTTGCAACACTTCACAAGATTCCGTTTTTGGTCAAGCGTGAGCAATCGCGGCACCCATCTTGCGGATAGCTTTCTCATGTCGAAATGTTATGTACCCGTTCAGTCGAGATGCCCACAGCACTAGCAATCTCACGCACCTTAACTCTTCTGTCATCCATCACCATATCATGGATTCGATCAATGATTTCTAGAGTCGTAACCTCCACAGGCCGTCCAGAACGTTCAGCGTCACTTGTGCCCATATGGCCAGTCCAGTAAACTGTTCTAATCGAAGGTGCAGAGTCACCATAATGTTTATCAAGCTTCTCTTTAGTCTCCTGAGGCGTTTTGCCTTTCATAAAGTAATGTTTAATCACCACACGAAATTCTTTTTCGTCCATTTCTTGAAAATCACTCGACTTCTTTGATTCACACGAATGCCAAACACAAAGAAATAGACCAATATGGCTGAAACTTGGTGTGCGTTCATTCAAGAGATGCTACTAACTAAACATGACCTCGATACGCGCCGGTGGTGCCATCTCTCGGACTTTGCACGGACTTTTCAAACCAGCCTCGTATATATATATATATATATATATATATATATATATATATATATATATATATATATATATATATATATATATATTGGGTTTATAGTTGCTTCGGTTATTAGGATCTTTCAAAGGCTTCGGCAATGTTTAGTGTTTCTTTAGAGTTTTGGCATGGAGTTGGTTCCTCAGCTAGTATTAAACAATTAGAAAAGCCAGTCTTGTATGGTAAGACAAAAGTTTATAATCTACTCCGCCCATATGTCATCCACCCCCGTGGCTTTCCCATTTTTCATATTATTTATTCAAACATTAAGCTCCTTCATTGTAAAAAGCAGCCCTAGAAGATCCTTTTCACTTGCTCCTCTTTTCATTCTGACTGACTCAATGCTTTTGGGGTTGTTTTCCATTAAGAAATAGTTGTTGAGCTATCTGGTTACCTGTAACATTGGATTTTACAGAGCTTTGTTTAAGATTGCAGTTCAGCTTTTTTATCAGATTTCATGCAATCTTACTACTATGTATCCATATGTTCATATTTCTACCTATTTCTTCTGTCTGGTTGCAATTAGCAGCCTCATAAGGTTTTTTCTCACTCACAATTGTGTACCAAAAATGGATCCTGATCAAAAGTGTCCTGTACTTATTAAACACCGTTTTTATTTAATTCACTCCTAGGACATAGTGTGATCTGCAGCAACACGATATATGTGCTCTTGTGATATTATCTTTACTTTTTCGACAAAGTGTAGGTAGTTCCTAGGGATAGCCGGAAGTCCTTCAATAGCTTGATCGAGCTTTGCGCTGAAGGCGTTTCACCTTGCGTTCTTAAAGTACAATGTTTGTCTGAAAAGAAATTCATTCGTCCTTACCACAAAGTACGCATTGAGTTCGAGCAGCCGATGTTGAGTTTGAGGCATAGGTATGCGGATTTTCGCATAACAATCTGGTAAGTTGGTGCTCTTCTTAATTTTCAGTTGAGCCTTCAGTATTTAACCTTACTAAAAAGTGGGTCCTGAGAAGGCAGGTTTTTACTGAAGCTATTACTTATCTTCATCATCTCAGGTGGTAAGAGGATTAGTCGGAAAAACCGGTTACCAGAGGGCGCACAACGGGAAATTTCAGAGTTTTTTTGGTCAAAATTAGCCTTACAACTGGTATAATAACGAAAACTAATAACTTTTTTTTCTAAATACTCGTAATTATATGTACTTTTACGTGGAACTGCGGAAATACGTTTAAATTAAGTCCTAATCAAAAAAAAAACTTGATAAAATATCAGATATAGAAATACCCAATATCTAGTAATCGCCTATCTAATATCTATCTATCTAATATCTATCTATCTATCTATCTATCTATCTATCTATCTAATAAATAAATACCTACGATTGGTATATTCGTTAAGTTTTAAAAATGATTAAATATAATGCAAAAACACATAAAAACTTTAACCTAAAATAGTTCGAACAGATCTAAAACATAACTTATATGGAATCATAGAACATAAACATTTATGCACAGTATCTAGTATATAATTTGATTTGAATTATCAGGTTTGAGAAAAAGTTCGTGGCGTTATTTTAGTAAAATTCAACTGGTTTTCTTATAGTGTGAAAATGAATTTATTTAAACCAAATATGCTCCATTATTAACGATAATGTTTCGCCATTTTTTGGGTAGAGCCATGATGCCATCGGTGAAGAACTTCTGTGGTTTCTGGTTGAAAAACGAATCAAGTGGTTTTCACAGGCTTTTTTTGAAAGCAGCTTAATTCCATTGAGAGAGTTCTGCAGACATCGGAACAAGTGATAGTCGGAGGATGCTATGTCTGGACTATACGGTGCTTGCATCAAAACTTCCCAACCAAGCTCTCGCAATTTTTGACGGACCATCAAAGAAGTGTGTGGTCGGGCGTTGTCATGATGGAAGACAACACTTTTCCTATTAATCAATTCGGGCCGTTTTCTTTTAATTGCCTGGCGTATTCTCTCTAGTTGTCCACAGTAGAGTTGAGAATCAATCGTCTGACCAACTGGAAATAGCTCATGGTGGACGATTCCCTTCCAGTCCCACCACACACACAGCATCACCTTTTTCGGCGTCAATCGTGGCTTCGCGAACGCTTGTGACGGCTCACCATCCCTTGTCCACAATCTTTTACGCTTCCGATTGTCGTACGTGATCCATTTTTCATCAAAGGATGTGACACGTTTCAGAAATGGCTCGATTTCATTGCGTTTCAGCAGCGCATCGCCGATGGTAATTCAGTCTATCATGTTTTTGGCGCTCAACTCATGAGGAACCCATACATCGAGCTTCTTTTTGTAGCCAGCTTTGTGTAAATGGTTCAAAACCGTTTTGTGGTCACTGCCTAGCTCCTTACCAATATCGACACTGCTGATATGCTTATCTTGCTGGACTTTTTCAAGAATTTCATCCGCTTTTTCAGTGATTAGACGACCAGAGCATGATTCATCTTTTACATCAAAATTACCAGAACGAAAGTAAGGGAACCATTTCCGCGTAGCAGATTTTGATAAAGTACCTTCACCATACACAGCACAAATTTTTTCACAAGCCTGCGCAGCGTAATAATATTGCAAAATATAGCGCAATTTTTCATTACTTTTTTCCATTTTCAAACGCAAACAACTTTCCAACCACTGCACCAATTTCAATGTTTATACACTCAAAGTAACGCTCGAAGTGACATTTTTTTTTTTGTCAAGGAGAAATCCGCCTTATGGATTCTGGAGCAGTTTGCGTCACCATAAGGGTGCCCCAGAGTGCTCCAGTTATGTGGGGCTCTCCAACCTGAAGGGTTGGCATACCCACTAAAACTCCTTGTGAGCCGGGAAAACCCTTTACTCCTTTTACATGTCTGTTTTGTTAAATATCTAGGTTGTTTGTTGGTTTTTAACTCAAGGTTAATTTTCTAACGTCTAGACTTATCTATGCTAAACTAACCTACCTAACCTATTCCCCAATATCGGGAGTGTTTGTGTTACATTATGTATGGTGTATATTGTTACACTGCTCAGAAGGAGTGGCTCAACTAACCTACCCTTAAATATTGATTACTCCAGTCTTAGTCAGTTCATGTCCGTACGTTCTTAAATGTCTGGGCCATGAATCCTTCCATGTGCTCAGCAAACATTTTTGCAATCTGCGCAAGCTGCGCCTGGGAGAGAAGAGACTCGCTGGGAGAATCAGGTTTAGGAGCCTGATTTAGGACTGATCGGGCTTGTTGGGAGCAAGACGGGAATTGTCTTGCGTCCCCCAACCTCGGAAGGAAGACTGTTTTTGACCCTTAAATTGTGAGAGGTGGCGAGGACACCCACTGAATGAAGCAGGGTGATCACCAGCGCAATTTGCGCATTTTGGTGGTTCTTCCTTTGATTTAGAACACTGAGACGTGCGGTGACCTTTACCACACTTTACACACTTTGGAGGGATATGACAACTGGGAGCTGCATGCCCATGATCTTGACAATTGTAGCATTGAATGCTACGCGAGTTGGATTGTTGAGCTTCAGCACGCACTTCGAACGTGCAAACAACACGAACTTTAAAAATGTCTTTCTCAGACTTTGGAAGAAGAACAAGAACCAAGGGCATTGGCCTTCGATTGGCATGAGCCCAGCGAATAACTTTGTAAGGATTGAAACCTTGACGCTGAAGATCCGTCAAGATTTCATCGGTTGATAAATGGACAGGAACACCACGCAGGACGACGTGGTTTGACTTTTCTTCCGGGAACCGGAAGGTGAAAAAGGGCTCCTTCTTTTCATCAAGAAGCTGAATGGCTCGTTTATGATCATCAACAGAACAGGGGAAGACTTTAATGCCATTTCTAATCACTATGGCTGAAGAATATCTTATATTATTTAACCTAAAAAGATTTGAGATGCTGACAAAATTGCCAGCATTTGACACCACAATTGGTGGTATTGCTTTTGGCCTAGTCGGCCTTGGATCGATCTTCGGCACAGACACCGGAATATTTACTGGAATAATAGGGTTTGATGAATCCACATTTGGAAGAGCAGGAAACTCTTCCTGTGAGAATTGTCTGGAAGTAAGTCTGTTTGTTTGTCTAACAGATTTGGGATTGGACTTACCTGTCTCCCCCTTCTCTTGGTCCAGATGTTCTTCTTGGTGAATGTTAGATCTCTTCGGCGACTGTTCGTCGTCCGACGACAAGACCGCCTTTCTTGTTCTTTTATTCTTCCTTGAGCGGACTACTTGGAAGTCATCCGACCTCCGCCCTTCATCGTCACTGGATTTGGCCGACCCTAGCCCGTCCTCATCCATTCTTGCCGAGGTATCCTCCGGATAACTGTCATATTCATATTCATTTTCCGATAAATTTCCATGTTCGGAATTATTATCCACATAATCCTGGATTTTTCCATATTCAGGACTATTTATGACTTTTTCTGGGCTAGTTCCTCTCATTTGTCTCATCTTTTCTCGCATAGAAGACATTTCTTTAACTAGTACTTTAATCTCATTCCTGAGATGTTTCATATCAACCAATAGATCTTGGATGTATTTTTTTCTTTCTCGGCTAGGTGTCTCTCTTTCTCAGCTATGATTCTATAAACCTCAGCTAAATCTGACTCTCTGCTCACGAGGAGCTTCTGCTGCCTTTCCCTCTCCAGCTGCAGCTGGGCTACAACTTTTTCCAGATCCATGGTGCTGAGTCGGCACTGCACTGCACACAAACAACACAGCACAGCACCACACAACACAACACCACACTTTCACTAAAAGTTTACGGCAAACCGTAACTTAATAATTAGTTCAATCACACCGCTTGGTGTGTTTGCCTGCGGAACCCACGCCGCGCGAAGGCGGATGACCCGACCTTTCAGCCGGGCTGCACTGAATTGAAAGTATCTCCTGGCGAGCCAGAGATTAACCACTGCGCTCCGGTAGAACGAAGAACATAAACAGGTGGTAAGCGAATAACCTGGAAAGAACGGTGTGCACTGAACGCACTCTCGCACTGTACTGCTAGAAGTGACACCTTTCCAACGAGTGTTTAGTGGTGTCGCTGCGATCTGTTTCTTGAGTTGTTTGCAATTGACGCCATCTATCGGGAAAAACGCCACGGACTTTTTCCCATACCTGATATGAGTACTAATTACAAACTATAACTAAAATATATATCTATCTCTTTATTTAAATTTAAAAAATATAATCTTAAAAAAGACACAGCCGTCAATACAAAAAGTAGATGAAATAAAAATTAATATTAATAGTATAACTTAATCAAATAGATGTCTTAAATACAGCTTGAATGTTGTTTGTACATAAACCCTTCAGTTATCTGATAATCTTATCAAGTATGTCATTTACAGCGAAATATTCAAACCTTTGTGAACTGTTGTGGAACAATAATAATAGTAATAAAACTAATAAAGCTGACATAATTTTAAATAAACTGAAAAATGTTCATGAACTTACAGAACATGAAGAAAAATGTATTAGGCGTAAATTAGTTACGAATTTCCTATCGCAACACATTATTATTTGTTTTTTTGTATTATATTTAACAATTTTTGTTTAAAATTTAACGAATGTACAACAAGCATGTAAGTATTTATTTATTAGATAGACAATTACTAGTTATTCGATATTTCTGAATACGATATTTTATCAAGTTTTTTTTTATGTTAGAACTTAATTTAAACGTATTTTCGCAGTTCCACCCAAAAATACATATAATTACGGGTATTTAAAAAATATATAATATTTTTCGTTATTATACAAGTAGTAAGGCTAATTTTGAGCAAAAAAACTCCGAAATATCCCATTGCGGGGCGCCGACGGAGTTGCTCTAATTCTTGTGTTGAGTTATGCTCTCTTCACGGCTCCTTCTATGCCTGCCCCCCCCTATAAAACAAGAGTATCTTGACACATAAGATATTTTCATAACATAAGTTTTATTATGAAACTGATGAGAGAGATGAGACTGAAACACTGAACTGAACTGAAATTCATCAATGTGTTTCAGTCTCCAGAATAATAAGATTTTAATGTAGTTTCAAAGATTTTGACAAAGTAATATATTTTTTTCTAATATTAATGACTGCGGACACAAAAAAGATTTTATACCTGTCATGTTCGAAAAGGCTAATCGTTTAGTAATTTGCTTACCTGTTCTGCAAAATGTCGTTCTCCGAAATTCACATATTTGTGAATAAATTTTAAAAAATCTACATTACGCTTACGATTTTTTTTTTTAGGTTTCCGGATCTGAAATCATCAGATGATGAAAGATGTCGAATATCTGCGTATGACAATGTAGACGACAGAAGAGTTCCAAGAGCACCACCCTCAGAAATTAGTGAAGTTACTGAATTCTCAGAACCGTGGGTTGAATCGAATCAAGTTATAACAGAGACTGACGAATCGTATTCGGAGATAATCACACCGAACAAAATAAAATGCGCTTCTATTAATAGGGCTAGAAGCTTCAGGGACCGAATTGATCCGTTACATTGTAAGTATACTATAAGCGTTTCTATCGAGTGCAACAGGACTTTTTCATATATCGTCCTCTTCCAAAATAGTCATGTTGATCACTTACCGACACACGACGACGACAATAATACATATGTTTGACAAACTGAGTTTTAAAAATTATTCAAGGTCGTACACAAGTTTTTTCATTGAAGATGTAAGAAAAATATAATAATTCTTTTTGTCGATCTTCTCGTAGATCTTATAGTTTACTAACATAAGAAAATTAGCAGTTTCCCTTGTCACAGACTAAATTTTTATTACATACTCTCAAACAAACTGCTTCTTGTCTGGGCACCTGACTGTACGGCGATCCAAGGAAATGAGATGGCTCTCACTCTGGCTAAACAAGGGAACCCACAGGATTTGAACCATTCATAGGAAGTCTGAGGCTACACCAACATACCAGGAATGACAATGAAAGAGCTTCATAAGGAGACCTATCTCTGAGTACAAGACGTCCTTGCTGAAAAGGATAACAGAAATCCTTATAGGACACTGCCAACCGAATGAATACCTCACTTGCATTGGGGTCAAAAATGATCAGACTGCAGATAATGCTTGGAGGAGGGATAATTAACTTGATACAATTATAGCATGCCTGGTTATCACCAGAGTCAAACAAATTCTCCTAAGATCTTCAATAATTCTTGATTTGGAGAGTAATAAGGCGCTTCATTCTGGAAGGTTGCTGTCATTACCAGGTGTACAAGTATGAAATACGGATTTCAGACAACCGATTGGTGCACCAATGTAGTGTGTGCTATAAAGATTTGACCCTGCGCCATTTTGTTGTGTCATCAACAGATGTCAGACGCGCACGAGTGATAAATTGGAAAACTGTGCGCATAGTGTTGTGTTCAATATGTCGAAATTTATACCGAACCAAGAGCATTCGCGGACAGCATTAATTTTTTGTTTTCATTTGAAGAAAACTGCTGTTGAATCATACCGATTACTTCGAGAAGCTTATGGTGAACACGCTCAATCGCAAGATACGTGTGAACGATAGTTTCGGCGTTTCAAAAGTGGTGACTTCGATGTTGCAGACAAGGAACATGGAAAACCGCCAAAAAAATACGAAGATGTGGAATTGCAAGCATTGCTGGACGAAGATAATTCGCAAACACAAAAACAACTCGCCGAGCAATTGGGCGTTAGTCAACAAGCTGTTTCCAATCTGCTACGAGAGATGAGAAAGATTCAGAAGACCGGTAGATGGGTACCAAATGAGTTGAACGACAGGCAAATGGAAAAGTGCAAAAATACATGTGACATTTTACTCGCTCGGTACAAAAGGAAGTTGTTTTTGCATCGTATAGTTACAGCGGATGAAAAGTGGATTTATTTTGAGAATCCCAAAAATCATGGGTAGACCCAGGCGCACCATCCACATCGACCGCGAGATCGAATCGCTTTCGCAGAAACACGATGCTCTTGTGGGACCAGAGGGGCGTGGTCTATTATGAGCTGTTAAAACCTGGGGAAACGGTTAATACTAAACGTTACCAACAATAATTGACCGATTTGAACCGTTCGCTGCTTGAAAAAAGGCCAGAATACCGAAAGAGGCAACACAAAGCCATTTTTCTTCATGACAATTCTCCATCACATACGGCAAAACCAGTTTGCGACACGTTGGAAGCACTCAGCTGGGAAGTTCTACCCCATGCGGCTTACTCACCAGACTTGGCTCCTTCCGATTACCACTTGTTTGCATCGATGGGTCACGTACTTGCTGAGCAGCGCTTTGGTTCGTACGAAGATGTGAAAAAATGGCTCGATGAATGGTTCGCAGCAAAAGGGGAAGGTTTTTACTGGCGTGGTATTCACAAATTGCCTAAAAGATGAGAAAAATTTATAATAAGCGATGGAGCATACTTTGAATAAAGCACTTTTTATCATTCTTCCGAATTTAACATGTTTTTTTTTAGAAAAAAAATCCGCATTTCATACTTGTACACCTGGTAAAGCATTTCCGCAACCGTCAAATAAGGCAGATGCACAATGCGCCCATAAGAACCCTCAGTACTGCAAGCTTTTAAACTACCTGTCATATATATTTAAACAATAAAAACTTCCATTAAACCCAGTTTATAGGGTGTTGATAAAGCCTGGAATAATAAAAATCTCAGGAATGGTCAGTTGTTATTAAAAAGTACTCGAACGCGCCAATTTTATTTTATTTTACGCTACGTTTTAAGAGTATTTTATTTATACAGAGTAGCGTAAAAGCTTGAGCTAGTTCAAATGTGTTTTTTGAATGGAACATTCTTTATATTTGATACTTTTAGTTAATACAAATTTTCAACGGGAATTGACCGTATAGTACCTAACTGGTCTAATTTTAGCTGTTCTGCTTAGATTAAATGATATCGCACCACAAGATAAACGAAATTAAGTCCTCACATAATTTTTATTTAATATTAAAAAACTATTTTCAATTTAATTTTAATTTGCTTTTATCGTTCGCCTCCACGCCTGAGTAGGGATTTTACCCTTTTTCATATCCTAAGGATATAGGCGAGGAGGTTGTAATACCCGTCAACGTTGCCCAAGTACCGAAATATACATTTTTGTATTTCACACCACCTTTTAAGCAACGCGGTAGTGCTGCCACGGACGTTATTTGCATTTCTGCAAACAACTACTACCTATGTACGTGGCCAGGCCAAATATACTTAAATAAATTAATAAATAAGTGACCGTCCTGCCAGGATTGAAATTCAATTTAATGTTCAATATGCAGGGTTAAACTTGCATCGAACGTTTCTTTTATATGAACAAAAATAAAATAAAACTGGTGTGTCTGAGAATTTAAGATATTTTCATTATATTACCTGCATTAGGAGCTACTGAGCCCGCTGAAAATGTGCTAAATTCATCATTATCATCATTAGCTTATTCCACCCGTAGTCGGATGTAAGCCTCACCAGCTTGTCTCCAATAAACTTTGTTGTTTCCTTTTTGCATCCAATCGTGTCCTGCCAATCTTTTCATCATATCGTCCGTCCATCTTGTCTGTGATCTACCTTTACATCTCTTGTGTTCTCTAGGCCTCCATTCAATTATACGGTATGTCCATCTGTTCTCATTTATCCCTGCGACATGTCCGGCCCAATTCCACCTTAATATACCTTATCGTTGAATTACATCTGTCACTTTTGATCTTTTTCGTATCTCGATGTTAGGAATACAATCTTGTAGTCTAATATTTAGCATTCTCCTCTTCATTGCTCTTTGGGTTACCTGGAGTTTATTTATTATACTTTTATTTAAATCCCACGTTTCAGTGCTATATGTTAATACCAGCAGTACATACTGATCGAATACTCTGGCTTTTATTGTTTTTGGGATGTCTAATTTAAATCTAGATTGTAACCCTCCGAACGGAGACCAAGGGAACGAGATTCTTCTATCCAAGTGAGCCTTCAAATTATTTTTTTGGATATTTCGATTTTTTGTCCTAAATATTGTCCTAAATATATGAATTCCTATTCTTTCACCTTCTATTAATAATTCCTGAAATAACAATTTTGACTTTCGTTGATCAAATATTTGGTTTTGGTGAAGTTTATTTTTAGACCTAGGGTGTCCCAAAATTCACGCAACAAGTAATTTTGATAGAAAACACAGGTTTTTAATTAAAAATTGTAATTTTTTTATTGATTCATAAAGTATACAGTGTAGAGTTATGTATGGAATAACATATCGAGTAAATGGCCTTCACGGCTTTGCTGGCACATACGCACTCTTTTGTCGAAATTTTCCATGACCGTTTTGCATAAATGTGGCTGAATTTCGTTGATACAGCGCTTAATTTTCTCCTTCAAGTCGTGGGCGATCGTGGGCTTGTTGGCATAAATCTTAGACTTTAAAAAACACCAAAGAAAAAAGTCCAACGGCATTAAATCGCATGATCTGGGCGGCCAATTCTAATCACCAAAACGGGATATTACACGACCATGCAGTAATTGAATTGTTTCTCGGTTTGTATGGCATCTGGCACCGTCTTGTTGAAACCACATGTCGCCCATATCCATATCTTGCAATTTAGGCACAAAAAACTGGATTATCATATCGCGATAACGATCACCATTAACTCTTATTGCCTGGCCAACTGCCTTTTCGATGAATAATGGTTCGATGATGCCTCCAGCCCAAAATCCGCACCAAACAGTGACACGTTGTGGATGCATTTTTCGCAACAGAACTTTGTAAGCATGAAGATGCAAATCTTTGGTGAAAATATGCTGTAGAGAGCTTCTCGAAATGTCCAATTCTTGGCCACGGTGCCGAATTGATGTTCCTGGAGTCTGAGCAACACTTTCACGAACTGCTTCAATATTTGGTGTCGAACGACTTGTTGAAGGACGGCCAGAGCGTTTAAAATCACTAATTGATCTCCCTGAATTTTTCAATTAATCTCTTCACAGTTGATGGGGTTAAATCACTATTCCGACCAATTCCGAACTGTAGCTGCAAAACTTTCATTGTTTTTGAAATATTGTTCAACAATGAAAACACGTTGTTCTTTCGTGTAGCGCTCTATTTTTAATAACCCTGAACTGTCAGCTGTCACGCTGTGTTTTTTGTTTTGTTGGCAACACTTTACCATACAAATGGCGCTAAATTCAAATCTTACGTGAATTTTAGTTATTTAATTCCATCAGCATTTCTTGTAATTCTTCTTTTGTGTTGGCGATCAGACTGACATCTGCGACCTTAAGTGATTTAATCGTCCATTAATATTCCTTTATTTTCCCACTTTAACGATTTGGATATGGCTTCTAGAGTCAACGTGAACAGTTTTGGGGCTATCGAGTCGCCTTGTCTAATTTCTCTTTTAATTTCAATTTTATTTGTTTTTTCTTCAACCGTTTTTATTTCTTTTTTTTTTAAGCATTAAAAAATTGAGTATTGTAGTAACATTATGGAAATATCAAGCGCTTAAAATATTTATACATTGAAATAACTTTTTATATTTTAGCTTCCACTCGTTTCGACTCATATAAAAATGGTGATAACGCCGGAAACAAAACGGTTGGAGCGGCGATCAGAAATTATGCCTTAGAATTAGCTCAAGATAAAAGTACCACTTTTGCTCAAAATATTGATAACTTTATTGCCTGTACTTGTGAATCCAAAGAGACGAATCCACAAATCGTTATGAGAAATATGAGGCAATTTATGTCTGGTATGAAAAATTATTTAGTAAAACACGGTGAAAAAGGTTTTTATAAGGAAATTGAACGAGAAAGGAGTAAGGTAAGAGTTATGCCATTATACAACATTTTAGACACAGAGCATGACACGGCATCCCTAATAATTTTTTGTTATTAATTAACAAGACTTATTTAAACAGAAACATCCTACCTAAAATATTTAGGGGAAAGTAGGGAAGGAAACAGAATTTTAGGTTTCACCCTGTCACCTTAACAACCACAACAGTTTTTGCATGTTGTATCCTGTATATTAAAACTATCGGTTTCAATGCTGATATGACATTTTGCATAGTATAATAAGCTCTAGCCTTTAACAATATACACTTAAATAAATTCCATTATATTCGTTCCTAACGTACAATATATGTTGACCTAACCTCTACCCGACAACTACGTCCTTCGTAATCATCCTGCCCAAAAATAGCACATGTTTGGACATCAACATTTTCTTGACTTCTGGAAAGCCAAAAATCTTTTAATTTTGATTTTACTAGAAACAAATCCAATATTAAGTTTTAGATAAAATGAAAAAGTCGCGAATGTAAAATCACTTTATTCCAACTTGTATCTCAACCCTAGACAAATGAACTTACGAGGCTGGTTTTTAAAAGTCCGTGCAAAAATAAAAACTACTTATGTGTTTGGGGTAAACCTTTTTTATTTTTCAACATAGTCTCCTTTTAGGCTTATACACTTCGTCCAACGATGTTCTAGTTTGTTGATCCCTTCCGAATAATAGGATTTGTCCAAGTCTGCAAAATATCCATTAGTGTCTACAATCACCTCCTCGTTTGAATAAAATCTTTGTCCCGCCAGCCATTTCTTCAAATTGGGGAACAAATAGTAGTCCGAGGGAGCCAAGTCTGCAGAATAGGGGGGATGTGAAACGAGTTGGAATCCTATTTCCATTAATTTTGCGACCACAACTGCTGAGGTGTGTGCTGGTGCGTTGTCGTGATGGAAAAGGACTTTCTTGTGGGTCAATCGCGGGCGTTTTTCTTGCAGCTCGGTTTTCAAACGGTCCAATAACGATGAATAATATTCACCTGTAATAGTTTTACCCTTTTCCAGATAGTCGATGAGGATTATCCCTTGCGAATCCCAAAAGACAGTCGCCATAACCTTTCCGGCCGAAGGAACGGTCTTCGCCTTTTTTGGTGCAGATTCCCCCTTGGTAACCCATTGTTTAGATTGTTGTTTGGTCTCAGGAGTATAGTAATGTATCCATGTTTCATCCACAGTGACGAAACGACGCTTAAAGTTCCCCGGATTCTTCTGGAACAGCTGCAAACCATCCTTGCAACACTTCACACGATTCCGTTTTTGGTCAAGCGTGAGCAATCGCGGCACCCATCTTGCGGATAGCTTTCTCATGTCCAAATGTTTATGCAAAATATTATGTACCCGTTCAGTCGAGACGCCCACAGCACTAGCAATCTCACGCACCTTAACTCTTCTGTCATCCATCACCATATCATGGATTTGATCAATGATTTCTGGAGTCGTAACCTCCACAGGCCCTCCAGAACGTTCAGCGTCACTTGTACCCATATGGCCAGTCCGAAAATTTTGAAACCACTTATAAACTATTCTAATCGAAGATGCAGAGTCACCATAATGTTTACCAAGCTTCTCTTTAGTCTCCTGAGGCGTTTTGCCTTTCATAAAGTAATGTTTAATCACCACACGAAATTCTTTTTCGTCCATTTCTTGAAAATCACTCGACTTCCTTGATTCACACGAATGCCAAACACAAAGAAATAGACCAATATGGCTGAAACTTGGTGTGCGTTCATTCAAGAGATGCTACTAACTAAACATGACCTCGATACGCGCCGGTGGTGCCATCTCTCGGACTTTGCACGGACTTTCCAAACCATCCTCGTATATAGACTTGAGACTATAACGGACTCGACGGAAAATAAAAATGCCTAGAAGGCGTAATAACTTTAATCAACATACTATTTAAATACGGGGTCCCACTACATGTCGCACCTTTTCAGTAGTTGGAACTACTTTACCTCCGACTTTGAGTTGTCTAAAATTTACTCGGATTTACATTCGTCTATGCTTGAACCTTTAGGTCGGAAATTTGGTCATTTTTCTATAGTTTCATACTTACTGATCATTGCATTTTTTGCCAGAGTATTGTTCTAAAAGCAGCAAGCTTTGGTTTAAACTCTGTCGTGCAGATGTTTATTAGTTAGCTAAGTTGCTGGATTGTACTTTATATACAGACAGCACTGTACAAGGTGAGTCAACCATAGAGTAAAAGTTATTATCTCATTTGTTTCGGGAATGACGAAAAAATGTTAAATACGATAGTTTTAGGGAATGTTAAGGTGCACAGTTTAAAATTATTTTTTACAGGGTACTTCAAAAAAGTGTGGCCGATATAACATATGTTTTTTTAAATGGAACTTCTCATTTTCTAATTTATTTTTAAATTCTGCGTAAAATTTTATAACTTTTTTATTAATAATGTTATATACCTAAACCTAATAATTTTTCTAATATTTCAATTCTTTTAAAAAAAATACTAGAAAATCTTTTCAGTGCTTAATAGAGCGGTTTGATGGTAATGGTAGCGTTGAGTATACGAAACGAAAAGTAGTAAACCAGAATGTTACCAATGAGGAAAAAGAAATGGAGATTTTACTTCATGTTGAAGATAATCTCTAGGTTAGCAGCCGTCAACTAGCTGATTTATCTGACACATCCCAATCTACGGCTCATCGCACCACGAGAAAATACAAGTATCATCCCTTTCATATGAAACTACACCAAGAGCTTCAAGACCGTGATTTTGAACGACGAGTAAACTTTTGTACCACCATGAATGGAGCAATAGAGGCCGATCCAAATTTTTTATCCAAAATAATGTTTTCTGATGAAGCTACTTTTCGCAGTAATGGAGCAGTTAACAGCCATAACATACATTATTATTCAACAGTTTGGGTCCGGGAAGTTCAAAACCAAAACCAATGGTCGCTTAATATATGGTGTGGAATATTAAGTGTTCGAATTATTGGTCCATATTTCTTTCGCGAACCGCTTAACGGGCCTAGATATCTAAATTTTTTGAAAAACGAATTACCTCAGCTTCTTGAAGAAGTTGATAACTTTGAAAGGGAACAAATGTGGATTCAACAAGATGGAGCTCCTGCTCATTACCACCGGGAAGTTCGGGAATTTTTAAAATATCGTTACCCACAAAAATGGATCGGTAGAGATGGATTCATTCAGTGGCCCCCTCGATCATGTGACTTAACACCTTTAGACTTGTTTTTGCGGAGCTACATTAAAGATCGTGTTTTTTGTGAATTCTCCTACAACACCAGTAGATATAGAAAATAGGATACAGGATACGTGCAGAACAATAACGCCCTTTATGCTAAAGAAAGTGAAGAATAATATAGTAAAACGACTAAACGTGTGTATTCAAGTAAACGGGCATATTTTTGAACATTTATTACGGCGTAATAATTAATCATTAGATAAGTTAAACTATATTAAAATTATTATTAACTATTTGTTTATGTTTTCACAATAACGTAAGTGTACTAAAAATAAGGGTAAAAATTGAAAAATTCAAAATAAATCGAAAACTATTAGAAATAGGTATATGACATACTTAATAAAAGTTGGAGGGTTTTGTAAAATCTATCAGAAAAAATAATAATATACAGGGTGTGCCACTTAAAAAATTTGAGATTTTTCAATTTAAAATAGTCGAAATGTATAAATTTATTTTGAATACCCTGTGGTATCCAACTCAAATTTCTTTACATATATCTATCTTTCAACTGTATAGAACGCTCGTACCAATTATGAGTATTCCACCTTCAGAAACAATGGCGCTACTGGCAATTTTTTACAAAACTGGAAATTAGTATTTTTAAAAAAAATTAAAATATTAGAAAAACTATTAGGTTTAGGTATATAACATTATTAATAAAAAAGTTATAAAATTTGACGCAGAATTTAAAAATAAATTAGAAAATAGGATGTTCCATTTAAAAAAACATGTTATATCGGCCACACTTTTTTGAAGTACCCTGTATACTCAAAAATAATTTTAAACTGTGCACCTTAACATTCCCTAAAACTATTGTATTTAACATTTTTTCGTCATTCCAGAAACAAATGAGATAATGAACTTTACTCTATCGTTAACTCACTCTGTACACTCTAGTGTACTATGCTGGCATTTGCAACTTAATAGCTGTAACACAACTACTTTAACTTTAAGTATCGTGCAGTAAAAAAATCATTTCTAATTCCTAAGTCTAGATACAGCAATATTATGATTTTATCCTAGCTGGGTTATTGTCCTGAGTTTTGGACCTCAAAGAACTTGTGTTCTTTTGTTTATAAACAATAAACAAGTTTTCAAAACGCGTTTTTTATAATTTTTTTTAAATTGTTTATAAACAAGAGACCACAAGTTTTTCGAGGTCCAAAACTCAGGACAATACTCCTGGTGATACTCTAGAAAGGATAGAATCATAATATTGCTGTATCTAAACTATGCCTATCTAATCATTATTTTGACTTTTTTTTACTGCACTAGCAGTAGCCTTTGTTGTATTGAGATTACTGCATGCAAATGTCGATATATATATTATAAAAAAAACCTTATTATTTTAGCTCAAATCCACAGAATTCCTCAATCTAGATGCCATCTTAGAAGGTGTAATGCATAAAATTGTAGTTAAACCGCTAAAAAGTCATCTTCAAAAATTATTTATGGATCATTATACAAAAAACGGGGGCCATAAGACTACTTGCCGATAATATTCAATATGCTTCCACGAGGCCGATAAATGAATTAGCTATAAAACCAAAAAATAACGTTGCCTTCCGAAAGTATGCTCAATAAAATTAGTAACTACATTCAACGATTACAACAAGCCGATTCGCCATTGGAGAAGCTGGAATATTTGTTGGCTGCCATAGCAATTATATTTAATTCGGTAAGTTTCATACATATTTGCTGACTAGCCGGGCCCGCGGCTCCGCTCGCATGGACTTGATTCACTACTATCGTCACTGCTTATTCCTTATGTTACCCAACGTAATAAAATATCTCCCATTATTTCCCCTTATCTCCCAATATTTCTCCTAATCTCTACATAATTTCCATTATCTAGGCTTATCTTTGCTCATCTCCCATTATTTCTCCTTATCTCCCATTATTTCTCCTTATCTCCCATTATCTCACCTTATTTCCCATTATCTAGGCTTATCTCGACTTATCTCGCAATATTTCCCATTATCTCACCATAACTCCCATTATCTAGACTTATCTCTGCTTATCTCCCATTATTTATACTTATCTCCCATTATCCCACCTTATCTCCCATTATCGAGGCTTATCTCGACTTATCTCCCATTATTTCTCCTTATCTCCCAGTATCTCACCTTAACTCCCATTATCTAGGTTTATATCGAATTATATAGAACATATGTATAAATTTATAAAAACACGTAAATCGGATAAGTGGTTCTCGAGGAATAAGCGCACTAACGGACAGGCAGACAGACAGACAGGCAGAGATACGTTGCATTTTGTATATATTATAGATGTAATAAAATATATATCTATAACCTTGGCAGAGAACATATGTATGAATTTAAAAAATCACGTAAATCGGATAAGTGGTTCTCGAGGAATAAGCAGACAGACAGACAGACAGACAGAGAGGCATTGCATTATATATATATATATATATATATATATATATATATATATATATATATATATATATATATATATTATAGATTATAGATATTCTCTGCTACATAATATTGTTCCATATTTAATGATTTAGGCTGTGTATTGCAAGGGAACGCGCTAGCGGCAAACTTTTTTCCGACTTCATTCACTATTTTACGTCACTGCTCATTCCTTATGCTACCTATCGTAATAAAATATAGCCTATAACCTGGTCAGAGAACATATGTATGTTTTGAAAAAAAAGTACGTAAATCGGATAAGTGGTTCTCCAGTGATAAGCGCACTAACGGACAGACAGACAGACGGAGAGACGTTGCATTGTATATATATTATAGATACATAGGGTTGATTTTATTTGGTTACTTTTAATATCAAATATGTTTTAGTGTTCTGTTATTATACAAACAACAGAAGTAAAATTGAAAAAAAATGCTATTTTCTTCCTAAAATTCTGAAACTAGTTATGCATAAATATGATGTTAAAAAAACTTTTATTTTGACTTACATAGGCTAATAAAATGTAAATTTTTGGAAAAAATGTACTATAGTGATCTACACTTGATAACTAAAGAAAGAGACCTAATTATATTTCCTATTTTTATCTATATAACGGTTAAAAGTGATATTTACATCCAATTTTTACTACCTTACTAAAGAGAAGTATTATTTTCGTAAAAAAACCCACTTCTAGATTTTAGCGTTTCTTCATGGTCCTTAAATCATGAAAAACGTCACTCATTTCCGTCGGCCGTTTCTGCCTGCCCGTTGGCACGATAACTCCTGAACAAAATGGGATGTCGATTTCAAATTTGGTACTCACAGCATCGATGTTTTTTGGAACAACAACCGATTTTGATCGAGCTTCACGAAATTCATCATTGACGGAAGCACGACCGTGACGAAATTCTACAAACCAATTGTAAACAGTCTTTTCTGATGGTGATTTATTACCAGAAGTTGGCCGAAATGATTCAAGGCATTGTTGTTGAGTTAGGCCTTTACTAAAATCGTAGAAAAACATCCACGTGAAATTTCTATTTGTTCGCGAAACTTGTTTTTTTTTTTAATCGCTCACTGTTAACAAACTACTCGGCCAATTTCTGAGCTGCCCCTGTTTTAATAATAAGAAATGTCAAATTTTATAACAATGGTAATCTCACATCTCAATAGCGCCATCTGGTGGGGGGTAAAAACTTAAAAGGCGGCCCTCGTAAAATACTGCTTCCACACGTGATAACTTATATCTAGTAGACTAAAATGTCATTGCTTACCAGAAGCATAGAAAACAGAACGAAAGAGAGAAATCTTACTGTAGGTCTTGCTTAGATCTAGTAAGCTAGAATATTACACACAAAATTGCACTGAACGGGAAGAAAATTCAAGGATGTATTAGTTACATGTTCAAATTCTCGAGATTTTAGCAATAATTCTCTAATTATTTCATAAATTATACCATAAACGTAATCTTGGCTCAAAATCTACAAAGTATATATATTGAACACACGATCCTTTTGTTATACTTTCATGTGCCAAATACAAGTAAATCTCAAAGTAACACGCAATAGTTTATGTTTATAAGAATCCCAGAAAAATATAACAAACATATTTTGCCGTTTAACTATTGTGGATTGTATTCACAAAAACTATCTTCTCAGTTTTTAAAGTGAATAGAGAAGTATATCTTTGATTCTACTAAATGATCATCATGATCATTAGTTTATTCCATCCATAGGCCTCTCCAAGTTGTCTACACTGAGCTCTGTAGTTTGCTTTTTGCATTAATCGTGTCCCGTCGTCCGTCCACCTTGTCTGTGGAATATCTCTGCATCTTTTATGTTCTCTTGGCCTCCATTCGACCATACGGCGTGTCCATTTGTTATCATTCATCCTTGCGATATGCCCCTCCCAATTCCACCTTAACATACATATTCGTTGTATTGCATCTGTCACTTTTGATCTTGGTGAAGTTTAATTAAAGTTTATTTAAAGCCCACGTTTCAATACCATATGTTAATACTGGCAGTACATATTGTTCGAATACTCTGGCTTCTATTGTATTTGGGATGTCCAATTTAAACGTGGATTATAACCTACGCTAACGAGACTTAGAATCCAAGTCAGCGTTTAAATTATTTTTTTATATTTCGATTTTTTGTCCTAAATATATGAATGTTTGCACCTTTCCTATTCTTTCAACTTTTATTAATAGTTCCTGGCTGTTATCTTCACTTTCGTTGTTCAAATATTTGGTTATGGTGAAGTTTATTTTTAGAGACTTGTTTTATTCCATCAGCATTTCTTATAATTCTTCTTTTGTGTTGGCGATAAAAGTGGCATCATCTGCGAACCTTAAGTGATTTAATCGTTTCTATTAAATAGAGCTTTTCAATATGAGTTTATTAGAATAACATTTTTGAGACTAACTAACATTAGCGGTTCTTGTCAAATTAATTAAAACATCATAAGAAACACGAATAAGAGGGAAACAATCGCATAAAATTAATTTCTACTTCTAACCTTTGATTTGTTGTGCAATTTTAAAATGATCGTAAAAGATTTCTAAAAGTTAAATCCTATAAAATGTTAGTTACTCAATTGGTGTTGAAAACTTTTTACGGATTGCATATTTGACAAAACAGCTGACTTTTTGAAAAACGTTTCATATATGTACGCGTTGTTATCAAAACAATTTTTTTTTATTTAAGGTGGTTATTTTTAGTTCCAAAAGCACAGTGCAAATTCGTAAACATAAAAATTTTTCAGTAATAATTGGAAGAAAAATAAAGACGACAAACATTTACTTTTATCTATGAATGTTTTAATTTCAATTATATAATTACCATTTTTTTTTACAGGCAAAAAAGCGGTCAGCTAACAGGTTTAGGACGTCCAATACAGCTAGGAGCCGATGATTTTCTCCCCATATTTGTCTGGGTGTTAATCAAAACTAA